>PUQB01000189.1:0-423457 GCA_003024785.1 Selaginella tamariscina
TGTACGTTATCCAAACATTACAAGTCAAGCGGCACGGAGCATCGTCAACTTGATCAGGGGTCCTCACAGTGATGCGTGGGTTTTTGACTACTGCACTAGGGGGTCCGTCTTGAAGGAGTGTTACCTTCGGCATACATGTGTGTTTGCCGTTGAAAAGGATAAGACCATGGTTGAGGACCTGAACAAGTGGATAGAGGTTCTCAACTGACTACCCCAAACCATAAGGAGTATTTGAGAAAGTTCCCTCCAGAAGTGCGATAGCTCTGAAGACGAATCTGGTTCAATGTCGGAGTCTGAGGACGAACTTCAATCAGATATTAGACCGGAAGTTATCTCGAGGAGTACAGAACATTCACACTCCATTACCCATGGAAACATCAATAGAAGATACGAAGATCTGAACCATCTCACAAGCGGCTTAGACCTTCTTCGCCTCACTCAGAAGGTAATAGCGAAGAAGAATTGTTAATGAGTTCTTAGAGTGACGAATAGTTGTAAATGAGTGTAACATAAGGCATTTTTGTATATTTCTTTATATTTGTACAGAAAATAAATTCTCAAGGATTAATGAAGCTTTTAGTTCAAACATGGGTCACACATTAACAAGGTAAATAATAAGGTCAGCTAATATCATTTTGCAGATGTAATGAAATAATTGAGAACATGGATTTTCAGCATTGCCATGAGGTAAGAGAGGGGTTTGGCGAAAATTTCTTGTGCCACATGTCAGAATGACAGAGTTCATGCAGGAAATGGATAATAATGCAGCTCAAAACATCGTTACCATGGGGGCCACTTCAGTTTTTTCATCACATTTTATTGGCTTCAGTTCCGAAATCAATTTCTTCAGCGCAATATCTGAATCTTGTAAGGATGATGTACAATTAAATGATGAAGGGATAGGCAACGATAGTGTCAACGATAAATGTGAAAGGGAGCAAACAAGTGATTTGCAAAGTATTCAAGAGGCAACGCTATCCCATGTTACTCATGGCCATATTGTGTTGTTGGATGTCAATGGTGTTCTGCTTCATCGACAAAGGCCCGAGGATAGAAAAAAAGAAATCAAACAAGGAGATTTCATTCCTTGTCATGGTAAATTTCGATATGATATTATTTTTCGTCCAGGGTTGGATCGTCTCTTTCAAAAGCTTAAGGAGATGGGTGCGCTTGTGGGGATTTGGTCATGCATGCAGATTCATAACTTAACACCGCTGTAATTTGCTTAAGAAACATTGTAGTGTTGCAGAAGAGGTGATTCGTAAAGATTGGATTTTTGACCACGAATATGTTATAAACCTCTCGAATTTCACAATATAAAAAGCAAGCCATACTTCTTCAAGAATGAAAGAATAATTGGGACTCATGGGGAGATCAGTCGCTTAAGGATAATGAAGAACACACATATCTTAGTGGTAGACGACTCTCCTCAGAAGGCTATGCTCAACCAAAACATTGCTTGTATTCATCCAATCACTTTCGATCCATATTCTGATACCGATATCATGGATGAGCTAGTGAACTACTTGGATACGTGCCTCAGAAAGAAGAATCTCGAAAATTTTGTGAGCAGTATCCACCGTATCAAATTTCCTGAAGCTTTTCTTTCTCGTGATTTGAATTTTATAAAATGAAGGATAGCAACCGGGCGCTTTATAATATTATTCTTAAGGAACGTCATTTTTAGATGAGCCTTTATGCAGACCTTCTTATCACATCTTATGTATTAACAAGGATGGCAACTCCCAATTGCATTCGTGAGAGTGTTAAGTGGTGGCAACAACATCAAGATATTGACCAAAATGATTTGATTAATCCGGAGAGTGATGATTTAGACAAAATGAGGAAGAAAATATTTATAAAAAATTAACATGTTGATAAGAAATGATTTCATTTGTAATTATGTTTGATAGTATTTCTTATTATTGTAAACTATTTTTAGAATAATATGAATATTCTAAGATATTTTAGGAATATTCCTTACTAAGTAAGGTTATTGAAGGATTAATTAATTAATTAATTAATTTAAGGCTTAATTACATATTAATTAAAATTAATTAATAATTAAAACTTAAGTATTAATTAGTAATTTATTTTATATTCCCATTTTCACGTATCATGCCCACTTTAGTTACAACATGCATATATTTTAACAATGGTTAATATAACATATTAAACATATTCTTTAATGGATGAATAATGATATACTTTTATACAGTTTCCGACCTTCCAAACCTCTTATGTACACTTGCATTTTATTATTTAACATAAATATAACTTAATAAATTAGTTAAAATATTATTTAATATAAATATTACTTAGTTTCTTAATGTCTTAAAAACGTTTACATACACACGCCCTTAGAATATGCTCTGTTTCACAGTCACAATTAAACTTAACAAAACATAAGCTACATAAAACAATACATAAGTTTTATTACAAAAACAGTAAGTTCTCATCCTTGGATATAAAATTTAAAAATTTTATTAACACCAAATTATTAAATTAAAAAGTATAATCATTATTGATTAGGATGCATGGTGCGGTTTTTAATTTATTTTAGTAGAGAATGCATAAATATAGATTAAATTAACTTAACATAATAAATTGTTGTGAGAAAATAAAGTATATTTATTTCATTAAGTCAAAATATTTAATTATTATCTTAATATCCGGTAAAAAATGTTTACCAATATGCTTTATTATATTAATATAAATATTACTTAGTTTCTTAATGTCTTAAAAACGTTTACATACACAAATCCACCTTAGAATATGCTCTGTTTGACAGTCACAATTAAACTTAACAAAACATAAGCTACATAAAATAATACATAAGTTTTGTTACAAAACCAGTAAGTTCCCATCCTTGGATATAAAATTTAAAATTTATATTAAATTATTAATTTAAAAAGTATAATCATTATTGAATGGGATGCATAGTGGTTTATTTAGTAGAGAATGCATAAATAAAGATTAATTTTATTAAATTGACTTAACATAATAAATTGTTATGGAAAAATAAATTATATTTATTACATTAACTCAAAAATTTAATTATTGTCTTAATATCCGGTAAAAAATGTTTGCTAATATTCTTTATTATATTAATTATACTTACTTTAATGATAAGATTGGTGGGAGTGACCCACCAGTTTTCTATTAGGAAACTAGAATTTATTTATAATGTACATAGTAAGGGTTTCTCGCTATGGTTTGTGAACGTGGCAGTTTGACTTAAGGGTTTCTTTATGGTTTGTGATGACGTGGCAGTTTTGGGATCTGAAAAAGGGGAACGAGACTAGGGCTAACCGGAAAAAGGTTACGGATAGTATATAAGTGCTATAATTGCTAGGGTTTGCGTAGGAACAGAATGCGTGGATTTAAAAGGTTCAGATGCCCATTAAACTTTGTTCAACGGCTCCCCGAGGAGCTCTGTTGTAGGATCTTGGCCGGTTTACCAATAGAGAATTTCAGAACATGTCGGTTAGTTTGTAAGAAGTGGAGATCCGTAATCAATGCCTCCATGGACATGTGGCATGAAAAAAGTGTTATGGCGGTGAGGTTCTTGAGAGCCAGAAGGAACCATGGCACGTACTGTATGAAAGGTGACATAGCCCGTGCTTACAGCATCCGTAAGAAGAAGGTTATTAACGTAAACATGCAGTTTCTCATGCCGGACGAGTCTACTTTACCAATGGTAGCTGGAGGGGGCCTCGTGGGGTGGGGTGTTGTAGATAACTTGAACATGATCGACTTTATTGTGGGGAACCCACTAAGAAGAGAAGAATCTGTGCACGTCCCGACCCTGCCATCCCTATGCCGGACGGTTACCAAGCCTGTCATGACCACATACAACGAGTTTGATAAGACATTCTTCAGGATCATGTCTGGTAACTCGCTCTTCGATTCTAAGCTGGGCACTTGGTTGACCATGGAGCATGTATTAGGAACGCTATGTTCCAGTACCTGGGCTGAAGTAAGTGGCGCTCACTACAACATATCGTTCTCCGGAACGATGTATCAACTTTTGCAGCTCAACTTGGATGCGAAAGGCGAAGTCAAACATCTCTGTTCATGGACACGATTGCCTGTAGATGACATTGGTGAGGAGGACATGCATATGATTGAGATTCAGGGGAAGGTGGGTTTCATTAGTGTGCGCGACTTATCAGTGTACAAACTCAATAAAGACATAGACTGGGAGAGAGTTTCAACTGCACCAGATTGCATCAAGGCATCAGCTAGACCGCATTCTCAGACCAACAGACGCTTACGTGGGCCTCCTGTGTTCAGCACGTTTGGAAGCCTCACTCTTATTACAGTGGAGAATCGTAACAAGGCAACCTAGAGTGGAAGCGAATTTGTCAGTACCAAGGCTTCTCTATACATCCTGATACGTTGCAAAGCCGGCTACGGGAAGAGGTCTTATTCTTAGAGCTCGATCCAACTGTTGTTCCCACCCTTAACCCATCCATACAACAATAATTACACTGCATCCCTAAAGTGTACTTTGTTCACGCACAGTTCAACTTCCTTGGTTTAGGGCTTCTCGACACTAGGGTTATGGTGACACGATTGCCTTGTCCACGGGCACAAAGTATGAAGTTGTACGTGCTTTAGTTCTTTTTATTATTTGGATAATAAGAAACAAATAAGTTTCGATGCATTATCAAACATTCGTAAGGAAGCATCCTGTGTATATATATATATATAATTGTGTATATTATCAGTGTTACTCATATGTAAATATTAGACACAAGAATTATCTATCTTGGTAAAGAGAAAGTTAGTATGTATGTATGTAAAAATATGTATAAGTATACACAAAGATGTCACTAATTATCAATATATGTATAATAACTGCACACACATTATAGGGTATCTGGGTATAATTATACACACATCATTCTATTGAAGCGCCATTAGAAGTATAAGAAACCCATTAATCTCAATGCAAAAACTCACCCAATCTGATAAATACGTTACAATTGTATGTAAGTTTCTAGATTTATCCATATAAGTTTTAACACTTGCTCGTATGTCAGTGGCCTCCTAATAGTTTACACATATGTGTGAGAAACACTACACACACACACACATACATATATGTGTGTGTATATATGTATGTATGTATGTATGTATGTATATGTGTGCGCGTGTGTGTGTGTGTGAAATCCCATATACACACAATTGTGTCTGTATTTTATATCTACACCATTACATCTTTTTATACATATTCTCATATCATATTATATATATATATATATATATATATATATATAGTTTTGTAATATTGATACATTAAAGTATGGAATGAATGTTGCTTTTGTACAAAAATTGAGGCTGTGTCTCTTATTACTAAGTAATCACTTATGTGTATTAATCTACCGAAGTCCATTAGAGGTAAATGTAATATAAGAATCATGTAAAATCGATATATATATAACCGTTATGTGCTATATATATATATATATATGGCGTAGACATATATAATTCTTGCGTTTAACACAAGAATTACATACCCTGGTTGTACTCCGTATATATGTGTATGTGAATCGACTACGACACACCACAAACATGAAAATGATGTTTACGCATTAAATATATATTTAAAACTTTTAAGCAAACTGTTAAATATGTGTTCATGTGGTAAAAGCATCTCAATGTTAAAAAAGTGTTAAGAATTGAAAATGTTTCCAAACGATGCAAAATGCTCTAATTAACCCACATTTTTAATAATTAACAGTATTTTAAATAAAATTAGCACTCATATGGAATATTATTAACAATTTTTAATAATGATGAAAAACTTTAGAAATTAATTAAGAATGAAGAAAATTTATATTTATAAATCACAATGTTCTTCAAATTATTTATATCTATTGCACAATCATCATCGTTTTAATCTAATATATTCATTATTTCATTTAAGATCACATCCATAATTGAACATTAGTTTTTTTTATCAATTTTCTTTTAGGTTCACCAATGATAACGGTTTCTCTTTGCTTTTTAATTAATCATCCATGCTACTCTTCATCATTAACGATTCTCTTAAGGTACTCACTTGATATTATTCTTACTCTGTTTAAGATATTTATGTATTAAAGTTTAGTAATATATAATTAGCATCTATTTTAATATATTATCAGTACTCAAAAAATCCGTTATAATAATGTATTCTTCGTCGAAAAGATGCAAATTTCTTGCAAAAAGACAACACATGACAAATAAAATAATATGATTTTAAATTTAAAAGAATTTAGTCAAAAGGCAATCAACAAATTTTATCGATTCAATGGTAAATGTTTACTAAAAAACATTTCTTAACTTTTTAAGGTATATAATTCCTAATGTAAAAATGTTTGAAATTTTTATAAAGTTTGACTAAATTTTCTTAAATATGACAGGAGCATGACTATTTAGATTAATTGGTTTTTCTTTTACATTTTAAAAATTTAACTTACAAAATGAAAAGTTTTGTATAAACGAAAGGTAAAAAAAATGGAACACACAAGTGTTTCATTATATTTAAAATGTAATACTAAAGTCAAGTCAAAAGTTAGGTTTGGTCATTAAGAAATTAAAGTTAATAAGATAATGTATATAGTTTTTTAATTGTGAATAAAATAAAAAAGTAAAAGTAAAATTGACATAAATAATTATTTATAGTTTAAATAATTGATATATAATTATTTCAAAATGAATTACCATATCATTTTAATTGGCTTTAAAAGATTAATGTGTTTTTACTTCATATATTAGTAAAGAAGTTTTTATGACTTATGATTTTTTTTGTAAACATGTGTACTTTTTTAACATTCTTGTGAATAAGGAGAGCTTAACGATAAAATATATAAAATATGATCCAATAAAAATGCTCAAGTGCATCCTAATGATAAAAATAATTATTTAAATAATGTTGCATTCTTATTTATATAAATTTATTATAATTTTAATAGTCCTGGTGCCTTCTTATAAAGTATTTGTGAAAAGACCATTTATGTGTGCATGTATTCTTATTTCACTTTTCTTATAACTATAGTAAAATTATTAATAATATCCTCAACACTTTCTAATAGTAACCTTTTCTTTATAAAAATAATATTGTTTTGTCGCTTATTTATAAAACTTATCTAGTTAACAATTAAATTAATATTTACACAAATATAAATAAGCAAATCATCATGCAACAAGAACATTTCACATGCAACATTTGATTATTCATCTTTAACCAAGGTGATAAATGCAATTTCTTATTGATCTTTCTTAATATAGTACTTTGCACATTAGTGAAGTTCATTGAAGTATTAAATTAAATTTCTCAAAAATTATAATATAGAATGTAACTTTTCTTTTAATAATAATATTATAATTTTTACTTTTTATTTCTTATAACCTTTGACTTTACACTTGGTTATATATGTGAAGAATGTAGACATAATCTTTATAATGCACTTAAGATTGAGAATTTGGATCCGATTAATCTAGGTTATCAGGGCTAAAGTAGTACTTATTCATAATCAAACTTATTTATATCTTAAGGAATTTTAAGTAAATGATATTTAACATGGAGATTTCATATTAACTCACTTATCAATTTCTTAAAGGGGATTCAAATCCATAACTATAATGTTAGTGTCTTTAATTTATAGTTGAAGGTGCTAAATAATGTCCCCTAATACATTGTTAAAATATTAATTTAGTATATATGCACACTAGTTTTGTCGACCCTTCTTACTCTTTTGTGGTACCTCAACTTGGAGCATGAGTGCTTAACAAATAGGTCCTTTTACCTAGTACTTCAGCATTCGTATAAGGTTGGCATTTGCGAATCTTGGGGTGAAACCCTTTACTCTAAGAAGTTATGACAATAGCCACAAAACAATGTGACATGTTAGATGTTGCAAAGTATAACAACCAACTTTACATAACACGCCCTTAGGTCAAATCCCTAGCCACATGTGCACCGAGAGACCTAACTTCCCTGGGCAGATGCCCAAGGCTCAGCACCTCCCACTTCAAAACATATGCATGTGCTTGTTAGATCCACCAACCACTCGCAATTGAACCCATGACACAATCCTAAGGGTCATGATTATACGTACTTCAATCTACAGGTGTTGTGAGTTGTGAAAACGAAACAAGTTGTACGTGCGATTGTCTTACGACTGTCGGAGTATATAAAAAGCGTGGAGAAATCTGGTTTACTGGAAGAGAGAGAAACAATCCATAACATCTAATTAAACATTAATTAAATTCTTAATTAAATAATGTTTGTTCTGCAGCGTAGTTGGAAAAGCCTCTCAGGCATTCTTCAACTGTGAAAATAAAAACTCCGGTATTTTACGTGATCAACCTTCCATTGCAGAACTTCCTTACCATGTTCAAGCTCAACTGGTGGGATATGATCTCAAAATGAGAGGGAATATACTTTACAAACAAGGCTCCAAAGCAGAGGGTATATGGCCTAACAAAAGTTAAATAAGTAAAGTACACCTCTGAAAGAGCCGATATATTCAAGATGTCAGATTTCATTCAATTACAAAAACCCTGCTTATATACAAGAGACCTCCTGCCACGTGGCATACATGCGACACGTGGTGCTGACACATGGGGCCAGATCACCACCCATGTGTCACTACGCATGTGTGTATATACACATGCGTATATACGTATGTTACCTAATATACAGTATCTTACATTATCCTCCCCTCTGCGGCTGTGTAGATGGTGATGGATCTGATGGTCCTGGATCCGTGTGAGCTGGGCCATCTAAGGTATGACCAAATGTACTCAACGAGTCTCGAACGACAAACCGTTTCATTCGAACCACGTGAACTATCTCAACCTCATGAGATCCCACCAACTGTACTTGATATACCTGAGGACCAACCTTTCGGAGTACTCGGTAGGGACCAAGCCACTTGTGTAATAAACCAGTTGCAAGCCCAGGTGCAGTCAGCTTGGGAAAACGTACCAGGACTAAGTCACCGTCAGCAAAATCTGGTGGAATTTGATGTCGTGCATTGTAAGAAGATTGCTGCCGCATTTGAGCTCGACCAAGATGTTCAGCAGACTCTGCACGCAGAAGAGGCAAAACAGCATCCAAATGTCGAGCCCACATCTTTGCATCCTCGGCACGTGGCAGATTCGATGATAACCCCAATTCACTAGGCAACTTAGGATCATATCCATACAATGCCTTGAATGGAGAGATACCAATCGAACTCTGAATGCCTGTTACATAAGCAAATCTCAAACATCGCAAATACCAATCCCAGTCCGTGTGATTGAAGTTCACATACTTCGAGATCATACCCTTGAAGGTCCGATTCAATCGCTCCACCAAACCATCAGTTTGTGGATGATATGGAGAGGCAAATGAATGTTTTACCCCTAACCTCTCACACAACACTCGGAATACCTCTGCAATGAAAGCGGGGCCATTGTCTGATAACATCCGCTCTGGACAAGAATGCTGCAAAACCACATTATCGAACAAAACAAAGCTGTTGACATGGCAGTTGCATCCGGAAGAGCACCAACCTCCACCATCGAGTTAAATAATCAGATACAACAATGATGTACTGGTTACCTTGAGAAGAACGTGGAAAAGGTCCCATTAAATCCACTGCAATTAACTCAAAAGGGCGAGAGACATTGATGGATTCCAACACCCCATGGCCCGAGTCGTAGAGGAATTCCGAGTTTGACAAGTGGGACAACTTTGAATATACCTGATCACATCACCACGCATGCTGGCCAATAAAATGATCGGGCAGCTTCTCCAACACTCGTTGGTGACCAAGATGACCTCCAACAATAGGTGAATCATGATATGCTCGAAGAAGGTGTGGAACATATGTAGAGGGTACAGCCAAACGCCATCTGTCCTCTGGATTTGTCCCAATAAAATACAATAAACCATCCTGAAGTCGAAACTGAGCATGATATTGTCGAAACCGAGGTTCGGAAGACGGATTTGCAAACGCATCGCGTAATTGCCTCGTCCATGGTTCATGTTTTTAGCATCCTGCCACTGTTCCAAGGATGGTAAGTCGGCATCGAATACCTGAGGGGCTTGTATCAAACCGAATGCTGCAGCTACAGGCAAAGTGGAATCGGAGGGGTGCTCGAGAAAGTGCATCCGCATCCACCATTGTTCGCCCAGGCCTGTGCACCACCTTAAAGTTATATACCTGGAGACGTAATGCCCATCTGGCTACGCGACCCACTAAATTCTTCCGTTTTAATAAGGAAGTGACAGCAGCATGATCACACTCCAAAAGTGTTTCACTCCCATGTAAGTAGGCATGAAGTCGTTCAAAACCCCAAACAGCAGCAAGGCATTCTTTTTCAGTAGTGGAATAATTCCGCTCAGCCGGCGTGAGTACTCGACTAATGTAAGCCACCGGGTGTCGAATTGAAGAATCCACAGCATCAGTTTGCATCAATACACCACCAATACCAACATCTGAGGCATCTACTCGTAAAATGAACGGACGAGTAAAATCTGGGTATTGAAGCAATGGTGGAGTTGTCAGGAACTCTTTTAACTGGTCAAATGCCTGCTGACACCTGCGAGTCCACCTGAAAGATACCTGTGGACGAACTAACTCCCGAAGAGGGGCAGTTCGATCAGTGAGATGATCGATGAATCGACCCAAGTACTGCACCGTGCCCAAGAAACGCTGGACTTCCTGTACTGTACGGGACGAGGGAACTCTCGAACAGCTCGCAACTTCATTGGATCCACCTGTAAACCCTCTCGAGATATACGGTAACCCAAGTAAGTGGTGTCGGTCGAACCAAACACACACTTTTCAAGTTTCAACTTCAGGCCAACTTCTCGAAATCGATCAAGAACGCGCCGTACATCACGAATGTGATCCTCCCAAGAACCAGACCCATGAATGAGCACATCGTCGATAAAATCGGCAGTGATATCAGGCATATCGGAAAGAAGCTCATCCATCATGCGTTGAAAGGTGGCAGGAGCTGAAGTCAATCCAAAAGGCATGACCAAAAACTCGTAAAGACCAAATGGTGTCCGGAAGGCCGTTTTTGGAATATCCTCCTCAGCCATAGGAACCTGCCAATATCCTGATGCCAAATCCAACTTAGTAAACCATCGACTCTGACCCAAACGATCTAATAGATCGGCAGAGTTCGGAAGTGGATAGACATCTTTGATGGTAACATCGTTAAGAGGTCGGTAATCCACACAAAATCGGAGAGATCCATCAGGCTTGGGAACCAAATGAGGTTCACATGCCCATGGACTCCGTGACGGACGACACACTCGTTTACCAATCATATCAGTAACAGCTGTTCGCATGGCTGATAACTCCTTTGGTGACCTGCGTCGAACCGGGACTTTGAAAGGCTTTGCATTGCCGGTGGGTATACAGTGTCGAGTCTTCACACGTGCACCTTGGGACAGATCAAATTTGAACAAACTTGCATACTGTTTTAAGTTGTTCGATGCAGTGTGCTCGACACTCAGGTGACGGATCCGGCATTTGAACCTGTTGAGATGAACACCACCCCAAGACCGGAATCAAAGGAGCTGTATGCGTGATACAAACAGCAACAAACTTCTCTGGACGTAAAGGAACAGACTGCAAAGACACAGACTCCAAGCGTAATACAGGAGGAGAGAGTGAAAAATCACATGTACCTTTCGACTGCTTTAACCAATCACATCCCAGAATGATGTCAAAGACCTGGGAAGGGACAACCCTAAGAGACCCAGAGGGAAACTTACAGTTGGCACCCATAACCAGCGTAGTCGAAGTGGTGTACTGTGATACTGCACGAGACTGCCCATTACCATATAAAATGTGCAAGACCTTATCTGCTCGTCTCAAGGGTAATGAGCACCGATGCGCCAGAGAAGTAGTTATGGAAGACATACTGATCCTGTATCCACAAGTACTGTGACTGAAACATCATTCACTCGTGCAGAAAATGTGAAAACTGGATGATTTGGTGGAACTTGCAACCCTTGATATGCATAGCGGAAAAAAATGGAGGTGGAGTTTCCATCGCACGGGATCCCTCCGTCGCCCGTACGATTACTGGTTTTCCGCAACAGATCCACCCGCAAGAGAAGCGTCATCATCTGGAAGCTCATCATCAGACATAATGGCCGCCACAGGTACACCATCCGGAACATATGGTCGCCAGCCTGGATGTGGTGGACGCCAATCAGGATACACATCGCATGCCCGCCAAGTATGTCCAGGTGCCCAACAGGCCCAACAATGAACTTGATTGGGTTGACCTGCATTGTTCCGATTCCTCCTGTCACGAATCCGTGGATTTTGACCACCACGGGCAGGAACTGGAGCAGGTGCAGGACGATTTCGTGGAGGTGGTCCACGGGGTGGGCCCCGAGGTCGACCACGAAAGGCTTGTCGTGCGGGCACATATGCAGCAGCATCAACCTCCATTGGATCAGCACGCTGAATAGAGGAGCAGGTAACCCAAGGGGAACACGGCCCTCACCAGGCACCAACTCAAAACGTTGAGCTAGTGCAAAAGCTTCCTCCAATGTGGTAGGACGAAGAGCCCGAACGAATCGAACAAGTTCGGGTCGCATAGTTGGCCATAACATACCGAGCTTAATGGGCTCAGGCATGTTAGGATATGCACGCCGAACTAAATCCCCGAACCTAATACTGAACCGCATAACAGACTCACCAGGATGTTGTCGTATCGCATGCAGTTGTTGGAAAGCATCATCTGAATCCTCAACTTTGCCAAACGTACGTTTGAGGCATTCCGTTAACCGATTACTATTGGCTTGAATCTCCGCAGCCAATCCATTATACCACTTGAGCGCAGGGCCTTCCAAACATGTAGGGAATTCTCTGAGAGCACGGGCTCATCCCAACCATGGTAACGAACAATGACTTGGAAATGATCAAACCAGTGGTATACATCATCTCCCGGATCACCACAAAAAGATCGGGGTCGAACCCTCGGATTTGTGGCTGTGAAGAAGACAAAGGAGCACTAGAAGCAGATCCCCGGCAGGAGGCTCAGGCGGGGAAGATGAGGACGAACCCTCAACAAAGCGCTTCAACAACTTCGTTTGTGCATCAATAGCAATAATGCTAAAAGTCGTCTCCATATTCATTGTCATGGAAACAAGAAAAGGAAGAGACAAAAGAAAGGGATACCCAACTTCTCCACCAATGAGAAAGCTGATATATTCAAGATGTCAGATTTCATTCAATTACAAAAACCCTGCTTATATATAGGAGACATCCTGCCATGGCATACATGCGACACATGGCGCTGACACATGGGGGCCAGATCACCACCCATGTGTCACTACGCATGTGTGTATATACACATGTGTATATACGGTATGTTACCTAATATACAGTATCTTACACCTCTTATTAAACATATTAATAAATAATATAATATAAGCATAGAATTATAAAAATAAGCATATTAATAAATAATATAATATAGCATAGAATTATAAAATAAGCATATTGATAAATAATATAATATAAGCATAGAATTATTAAAAATAAGCATATTAATAAAAATGTAACAGTGGAGCAAGATGGACTCGAACCAGCTACATCCAATATTTGCTCATGGAAGTACATTGGGGCTATATGAAATCCTCGTGGGAAGACCTTACTTATGTGACTTAGTTGTAGAGTCTGTGGTTGAGTGCTTTTTCATTGAGGATTCTAAACTCCTCTCGCTTCTTCAATTTGAACCAAACGTGGAACAGTTATTCTGGCAGGTATGTTATAAAATATTTATTTATAAACATAGTTTTACAAGTTTAAATTGTACTTGATATATTTTATTAACAAATATTTTATTTAATTATATAGGAGAGCACTCTTGCTGTGTCAAAGATAATACTGACCAAGAGTTTAGAATAACTGCCTATACATGAGCTGAGGTCACTCATTCAGACCTCGCGAAGTTATCGAACTACGACCTGGTAATTATTATTAAATTTATTATATTAAATATAGATCAAATAAATTATAAGTTATGCACAAGTTTTAAGTTTGACATTCTGTTTAAAACAGGTGCACCTTCTGCAATAATATTTGCAAATCCACATCCTGGTAACATACACATACATTTTACTTACACATCGTTAATAATATATATACATTTTGCCTTAAGACGTATCTGACCTGTGTGTGGTGTGAGAGAGAGAGAGAGAGAGAGAAATCACTCACCACCTTAGATAACTTGTATGTCAATATTGTACAGATTCTACAAGTGCTGGAGTGTACTATGGAAATATTATAAATATCGAGGCTCGTTCAAGGCTGGTTATTTGTTGAAGAGGTTTCACACACGGCTTCTTCCATGTCCTTACTTCCTCGGAGATCCAGTGTTCGAAGCCGAGGAAACAGTTTTTATCGGCAAACTATCAGCCCTGTTCATTTCTACGATTTATGCAAATCACACCCACAGTGTGTACACACACATATACACACGTATACGGTGCATTATGTATTCATAAAACAGGAGAGAGGGAGTACAGGGCAGATAGTGATGGTTCAGGAAATAACAAGAGAATGGGAGAATATACCAGCATCCAGTATGCAGAATATTCCAGTACCACGGCCTCTGAGTAGGTCACCAAGGCCGCAAGCTTCAGGTGAGTCGAGTGAGGACGAGGATGAGCACATTGTACAGATTGAGTCCCCAAGTAGTCTATTTCATAACACGTTTAATGACAACGTAAGGTGTTTTATATGGTTTTGACGAGTTTTGTATATGGTTAATATAACAGATTAAGCATGTTCTTTAATGCAAGGTCCTGATGGATAAGTACATACTTACCTTCCAAACCTCTTATGTACACTTGCATTTTATTATTTAACATAAATATAACTTATAGAATAAATTAGTTAAAATATTATTTAATATAAATGTTACTTAATTCCTTAATGTCTTAAAAACGTTTACAAGCAACGTATACAGATACATACACATATATTAGAATATACTCTATTTGACAGTCAGTGATCCGTAGTTGGATATAAAATTTAAATTTTTTATTAACACTACCAGAGTTTGGAATATACAAATGTATATTAACCTAAAACCCTAATTTATATATAGGGCGAGTGGTATATATTGAAACCAATTTGATTGTTATTAAAATTTCACTATATTAATAATAATATGTATGCATATAGCCATACACGTAGACTTTACATCATCCTCTCCTCTCGAAAAAATGGAAGGTGGTTAGGGTTCTCTAATAGATGGATCTCGATTTATAGGAACATCGTAAGGAGGCATTTGTGGATATGTAGGTGGCACAACTTATTCTTCACCCCATTGTATAAAATGCTTCAATCGTTGCACATGCATAATCTTTGAAGGATCATGTTGAATGTTGTGTCAAACCTCATAAACTTGCAGTCATACCCATTGCAACACTTGATATAGTCCCTTCCACTGAGCAAGGAGATTCTTGACTAAATCACATACCATAAGTTTGGGAAAACGAACTAGCATCAATTCATCCACCTTATACTCCATAGGTGGACAATGATGAGAGTTGTAGCGTCGTTGTTGTCCCACTTGTACGCGACCCAAGTCTTTTGTAAATTCCGCTTGGACTAATGGAAGAATGCTTCTCACCCAGGACCTAGCATCAACAGCTCGTGACAAGCGAGAAGGTAGACCCAACTTCGTCAGCAACACTTAATAATGACTATACAAGAGCTTATATAGTGAAGTACCAATGGGACTCTGTATTTTAGTGACATAAACATATCAAATAAATGGTAAATAACCATTTCAATCCGAATGTTGAAAGTTCACATACTTTACAATCATCCCCTTGAAAATCATGATGAACCATTCCCCAAACCATCTGTATGAATGATAAGTACTTGTGAAGGTGTGGCGTATCCCCAACCAAGATGTCAAGATATGAAATGCCTTAGCCATAAATGTCAAAGTATTATCCAAGAGAATATGCTTTGAATAAAATGTTGAAACATGACTTGATTAAGGAGAAACTAACTAACAATAGAGGTAGTTGCACTAGCAAGAGCACCAACTTTCACCCAGCAAGTTAGGTAGTCAGAAGCAATAATAACATACTCGTTACTAACAGTCGATCACAAAAAAGGTTCTATCAAATCAAACACCACTAACTCAAATAAACGAGAAACTGCAATTAACTCCAATCGTCTTTCCGAAGTACACAAGGGAGTATTGCGAGCTTGACACCACACACAACTACACACATACCAAATCAGATCTCTTCGCAACTCTAGCCAATAGAAAGATCTATGCAACTTCTTAATCATATAATGATGTCTCATGTACCCGCTGAGAACAAGAGAGTCATAGTAAACGTGGAGGAAGTGTGGAACGAAGACCGAAGATACCACCAACAGCAAATGATCATTCGCATCAGTTCCCACAAAATAAAGAAGGTCACCCTAAAGGCGATATTGCGAATGTAAGTGCCTGAAAGGTAAGTCATCATCAAGTAATGTAGGATTTTCAAACCCATCATGAAACTTCAAATTCAAGGCTTAACCTTTTAAACTTCCTGAACCTCATCCAAAAATGGTAAATCTAACTCTGCACCTTACGGACACTAAATGTCAAGCACAACAACTGCTGATAATACTCAATCCTTGTCTAAAAAATCTACTAATGCTAGAACAATTGGCTCCTTAGAAACAGAAGAAGAGAGAGAGGGTCAAAGAGGAGCTCGAGAAAGAGCGTCAGCATCAATCATGGAACTCCTTGGGTGATAAACAACCTCGAAGTCAAAATCTAAAGCTTCAAAGCCCATTGAGCATTACAACCGACCAAGTTCGTCCATTTCAATAACAAAGTGAGTGCAACATGATCACCTTCCAATAGCGTCCAAGAACCATGCAAGTAGCATAAAGTTCTTTAAAACCCCAAACCGCTGCTAGACACTTCTTTATCGTGGAGTAATTCACCTCTATTAGGTGGAACTTATGGTTGATGTACACAATGGGATGTCGTTGATCATGTACACTCATACTCTTCTGCATCAATATGCCCCTAAGACTAATGTCAGAAGCATCCATGTGCAATACGAAAGGACAAGTTAATCAGGGTATGCCAAAACTAGATAAATATCAACAACTCTTTAAGATTACAAACGCTTACTTGCAATCTTTAGACTAGACAAAAGATGACATTGATGACTTCAACAACACCCGCAACAGTGTAGTACAATCTGAAAGATGATCCATAAAACGACTAAGATATTGTACCTTGCCAAGAAAGTGTTACACATCATTCACACACTTCAGCGTATGAAACTTCAGAACTGTAACAAGTTTGTCAAGATCGACTTACAAACCTTTCTATTGCATTCCATGCGTAAATTCTACTCAACGTATGCTATGGAGAAGGAATGTGATGATAATGGAAGAAAGTAGCTCCAAAAAGGAACAGATGCCTTCCAAGCACAACGACCACACGTAATAAAGTTCATATATATTAGATTTATTATAATTAAGCTTATAATTAAGTAAGCTAGCTTTATATAATTTAATTATATACATATCTAACCTATCTACAATAATATTGATTTGTAATAGTGCAATGTTAATATTAATATTATACTATATTGTCATTATTCTCGTTATAGATATATAATATATATTCATACTATATAGAATAAAGTTGATATATATTAGATTTGTTATAATTTAGCTAAATATAATTTAATTATATACATATCTATTCTATCTATAATATATTAATAAATAATATAAATTAAAATAAGCATAATAATAAAAAAATAAAATGTAACAGTGGAGCAAGATGGACTCGAACCAGCTACATCCGATATTTGCTCATGGAAGTACATTGGGGCTATATGAAATCCTCGTGGGAAGGCCTTACTTATGTGACTTAGTTGCGGAGTCTGTAGTTGAGTGCTTTTTCATTGAGGCTTCTAAACTCCTCTTGGTTATTCAATCTGAACCAAACGTGGAACAAGTTTTCTGGCAGGTATGTTATAAAATATCTATTTAAAAACATAGTTTAAAATGTACTTAATATATTTTACTAATAAGTATTTTATTTAATTATATAGGAGAGCACTCTTGCTGTGTCAAAGATAATACTTGTTTACGTGGTGAAGTTATTGAACTCCGACCTGGTAATTAAATTATATTAAATATAGATTAAATAAATTATAAGTTATGCACAAGTTTTAAGTTTGACATTCTGTTTAAAACAGGTGAAACTAGTTTGTTGCTTGAAGGCTTTGTGAAAACGGGGAACAGCAATGAAATTATTGCAGCACCTTCTGCAATAATATTTGCAAATCCACATCCTGGTAACATACACATACATTTTGCCTTAAGACGTATTTGACCTGTGTGTGTGTGTGTGAGTGAGAGAGAGAGAGAGAGAGAGAGAGAGATCACTCACCACCTTAAATAACTTGTATGTCAATATTGTACAGATTCTACAAGTGCTGGAGTGTACTATGGAAATATTATAAATATCGAGGCTCGTTCAAGGCTGATTATTTTTAAGCTTGAAGAGGTTTCACACACGGCTTCTTCCATGTCCTTCCTTCCTCGGAAATCCAGTGTTCGAAGCCGAGGAAACAGTTTTTATAGGCAAACTATCATCCCTGTTCATTTCTACGATTCCCGAAAGGTATGCAAATAATACAGATATAATCACGTATACACACACACATACACACGTATAAGTGTATATATTAAACGAATTCATAAAACAGGAGAGAGGGAGTACAGGGCAGATAGTTCAGGAACATAACAGGAGAATGGGAACCAGAGTTGGATCTTTGCAGAATATACCAACATCCAGTATGCAGAATATTCCAGTACCACGGCCTCTGAGTCCGCAAGCTTCAGGTGAGTCAAGTGAGGACGAGGATGAGCACATTGTACAGATTGAGTCCCCAAGTAGTCTATTTCATAACACGTTTAATAACAACGTATGATGATGTAAGGTGTTTTATATGGTTTTGACGAGTTTTGTATATATTTTAACAATGGTTAATATAACAGATTAAGCATGTTCTTTAATGGATGAATAATGATATACTTCTATACAGTTTCCGACTTTCCAAACCTCTTATGTACACTTGCATGTTATTATTTAGCATAAATATAACTTAATAAATTAGTTAAAATATTATTTAATATAAATATTACTTAGTTTCTTAATGTCTTAAAAACGTTTACATACACACGCATATGAAATCCACATTAGCAATATGCTCTCTTTGACAGTCACAATTAAACTTAACAAAACATAAGCTACATAAAATAATACATAAGTTTTATTACAAAACTAGTAAGTTCCATCCTTGGATATAAAATTTTAATTTTTTATTAATACTAAATTATTAAATTAAAAAAGTATAATCATTATGCATGGTGGGGTTTTAAATTATTTTAGTAGAGAATGCATAAATATAGATTAATTTTATTAAATTAACTTAACATAATAAATTGTTGTGAGAAAAAAATTATATTTATTTCATTAAGTCAAAACATTTAATTATTATCTTAATATCCAAAATGTTTACCAATATTCTTTATTATATTAATAATTAATATTAAACTTACTTTAATGATAAGATTGGTGGGAGTGACCCTAGATTATTCTGATTTTTTATAATCGGATCTTTTTAAGTTTTTAAATGTACATAGTAAGCTATGGTTCGTGACGTGGCAGTTTGACCTAGGGTTTTTTCTACGGTTCGTAGTGACGTGGCAGTTTGACTTAGGGTTTGAAGAAAAAAGGAAACGACGGAAAAAGGTTAGGACAGTATATAAGTGCTATAATTGCTAGGGTTTACGTAGGAACAGAATGCGTAGATTTAAAAGGTTCAGATGCCCATTAAACTTTGTTCAACGGCTCCCGAGGAGCTTTGTTGTAGGATCTTGGCCGGTTTACCAATAGAGGATTTCAGAACATGTCGGTTAGTTTGTAAGAAGTGGAGATCCGTAATCAATGCCTCCATGGACATGTGGAAAATCTACCATGAAAAAAGTGTTATGGCGGTGAGGTTCTTGAGAGCCAGAAGGAACCAGGGCGCGTACCGTATGAAAGCTAACATAGCCCGTGCTTACAGCATCCGTAAGAAGAAGGTTATTACCGTAAACATGCAGTTTCTCATGCCGTACGAGTCTGCTTTACCAATGGTAGCTGGAGGGGCCTCGTGGGGTGGGGTGTTGTAGATAACTTGAACACGATCGACTTCATTGTGGGGAACCCACTAAGAAGAGAAGAATCTGTGCACATCCCGACCCTGCCATCCCTATGCCGGACGGTTACCAAGCCTGTCATGACCACATACAACGAGTTTGATAAGACATTCTTCAGGATCATGTCTGGTAACTCGCTCTTCGATTCTAAGCTGGGCACTTGGTTGACCATGGAGCATGTATTAGGAACGCTATGTTCCAGTACCTGGGCTGAAGTAAGTGGCGCTCACTACAACATATCGTTCTCCGGAACGATGTATCAACTTTTGCAGCTCAACTTGGATGCGAAAGGCGAAGTCAAACATCTCTGTTCATGGACACGATTGCCTGTAGATGACATTGGTGAGGGGGACATGCATGTGATTGAGATTCAGGGGAAGGTGGGTTTCATCAGTGTGAGCGACTTATCAGTGTACAAACTCAATAAAGACATAGACTGGGAGAGAGTTTCAACTGCACCAGATTGCATCAAGGCATCAGCTAGACCGCATTCTCAGACCAACAGACGCTTACGTGGGCCTCCTGTGTTCAGCACGTTTGGAAGCCTCACTCTTATTACAGTGGAGAATCGTAACAAGGCCATAATATTTGACTCGTCTAACCTAGAGTGGAAGCGAATTTGCCAGTACCAAGGCTTCTCTATACATCCTGGTACGTTCCAAAGGGTACGGGAAGAGGTCTTATTCTTAGAGCTCGATCCAACTGTTGTTCCCCCCTTAACCCATCCATACAACAATAATTACACTGCATCCCTAAAGTGTACCTTGTTCACGCACAGTTCAACTTCCTTGGTTTTAGGGCGTCTCGACACTAGGGTTATGGTGACACGATTGCCTTGTCCACGGGCACAAAGTATGAAGTTGTACGTGCTTTAGTTCCTTTTTATTTAAGTTTCAATGCATTATCAAACATTCGTAAGGAAGCATCCTGTGTGTGTGTGTGTATATATATATATATATATATATATATATATATATATATAATTGTGTATATTATCAGTGTTACTCATATGTAAATATTAGACACAAGAATTATCTACCTTGGTAAAGAGAAAGTTAGTATGTATGTATGTAAAAATATGTATAAGTACACACAAAGACGTCACTAATTATCAATATATGTATAATAACTGCACACACATTATAGGGTATCTGGGTATAATTATACACAGATCATTCTATTGAAACGCCATTAGAGGTATAAGAAACCCATTAATCTCAATGCAAAAACTCACCCAATCTGATAAATACGTCACAATTGTATGTAAGTTTCTAGATTTATCCATATAAGTTTTAACACTTGCTCGTATGTCAGTGGCCTCCTAATAGTTTACACATGTGTGAGAAACACTACACACACACACATACATATATGTGTGTGTATCTATGTATATTGTATGTATGTACGTATGTATGTATATGTGTGCGCATGTGTGTGTGTGTGAAATCCCATATACACACAATTGGGTCTGTATTTTATATCTACACCATTACATCTTTTTATACATATTCTCATATCATATCGTATCGTATCATATCATACCATATCATATATATATATATATAGTTTTGTAATATTGATACATTAAAGTATGGAATGAATGTTGCTTTTGTACAAAAATTGAGGCTGTGTCTCCTTATTACTAAGTAATCACTTATGTGTATTAATCTACCGAAGCCCATTAGAGGTAAATGTAATATAAGAATCATGTAAAATCGATATATATATAACCGTTATGTGTTATATATATATATATATATATATATATATATTGCATAGACATATATAATTCTTGCGTTTAAACACTCCGTATATATGTGTATGTGAATCGACTACGACACACCACAAACATGAAAATGATGTTTACGCATTAAATATACGTTTAAAACTTTTAAGCAAACTGTTAAATATGTGTTCAGGTGGTAAAAGCATCTCAATGTTAAAAAAGTGGTTAAGAATTGAAAATGTTTCCAAACGATGCAAAATGCTCTAATTAACCCACATTTTTAATAATTAATAGTATTTTAAATAAAACTAGCACTCATATGGAATATTATTAACAATTTTTAATAATGATGAAAAACTTTAAAAATTAATTAAGAATGAAGAAAATTTACATTTATAAATCATAATGTTCTTCAAATCGTTTATATCTATTGCACAATCATCATCGTTTCAATCTAATATATTCATTATTTCATTTAAGATCACATTCATAATTGAACATTATTTTTTTTATTAATTTTTTTTAGGTTTATGAACGGTAATGGTTTCCTCTTTGCTTTTTAATTAATCATCCATGTTACTCTTCATCATTAATGATTCTCTTAAGGTACTCACTTGATGTTATTCTTACTTTGTTTAAGATATTTATGTATTAAAGTTTAATATATAATTAGCATTTATTTTAATATATTATCAGTATTCAAAAAATTCATTATAATAATGTATTCTTCATCGAAAAAATGTAAATTCCTTACAAAGAAACAACACATGACAAATAAAATAATATGATTATAAATTTAAAAGAATTTAGTAAAAAGGCAATCAACAAATTTTATACGATTAAATGGTGAATGTTTACTACAAAAACATTTCTCAAATTTTTAAGGTATATAATTCACTAATGTAAAAATGTTTAAAATCTTTTATAAAATTTGACTACATTTTCTTAAATATGATAGGAGCATGACTATTTAGATTAATTAGTTTTTCTTTTACATTTTAAAATCTAACTTACAAAATAGAAAATTCTGTATAAACGAAAGGTAAAAAAAATGGAACACACAAGTGTTTCGTTATATTTAAAATGTAATACTAAAGTCAAGTCAAAAGTTAGGTTTGGTCACTTAAGAAATTAAAATTAATAAGATAATGTATATAGTTTTTTAATTGTGAATAAAATAAAAAAGTAAAAGTAAAATTGACATAAACAATTATTTATAGTTTAAATAATTGATATATAATTATTTCAAAATGATTACCATATCATTTTAATTGGCTTTAAAAGATTAATGTGTTTTTACCTCATATATTAGTAAAGAAGTTTTTATGACTTATGGATTTTGTTTGTAAACATGTGTATTTTCTTAACATTCTTGTGAATAAGGAAAGCTTAACGATAAAATATATAAAATATGATCCAATAAAAATGCTCAAGTGGATCCTAATAATAAAATAATTATTTAAATAATGTTGCATTCTTATTTATATAAATTTATTATGATTTTAATAGTCATGGTGCCTTCTTATAAAGTTTTTATGAAAAGACCATTTATGTGTGCATGTGTTCTTATTTCATTTTTCTTATAACTATAGTAAAATTATTAATAATATCCTCAACACTTTCTAATAGTAATTTTTTTTATAAAAATAATATTGTTTTATCGCTTATTTATAAAACTTATCTAGTTAACAATTAAATTAATATTTACACAAATATAAATAAGAACATTTCACATGTAACATTTGATTATTCATTTTTGACTAAGGTGATAAATGCATTTTAAAATGTAATTTTTTATTGATCTTTCTTCATATAGTACTTTGCACATTAGTGAAGTTCATTGAAGTATTAAATCAAATTTTTTAAAAATTATAAATTAAAATGTAACTTTTTTTTTAATAATAAGTATTATAATTTTTACTTTTTACCTCTTATAACCTTTGACTTTACATTTGATTATATGTATGGGGAATGTAAAAAATCTTTATAATGCATTTAAGAATTGAGAATTTAGGTCCGATTGATTTAAGTCATTAGGGCTGAAGTAGTACTTATTCATAATCAAACTTATTTCATGTCTTAAGGAATTTCAAGTAAATGATATTTAACATGGAAATTTCATGTTAGCCCACTTACTAATTTGTTAAAGGGGTTCAATTTATAATTATAATGTTACTGTCTTTAATTTATAGTTGAAAGCGCTACGTAATGTCCCCCTAATACATTTTAAAATATTAATTCAGTATGCATGCACACTAGTTTTGTTAACCCTTCTTACCCTTTTGTGCCACCTCAACTTGCAGTATTCATGAGTGCCTAACTTGGAGCATGAGTGCTTAGCAAATAGGTCCTTTTACTTAAGTACTTCAGGATTCGTATAAGGACTCCAAGGTTGGCATTTGCGAATCGTGGGGTGAAACCCTTTACTCTAAGAAGTTATTACAATAGCCTATGTCCTACAAAACAATGTGACATGTTAGATGTTGCAAAGTATAACAACCAATCATGACCTCTAGGATTGTATCATGGGTTCAATTGCCAGTGGTTGATGGATCTAACAAACACATGCATGTGTTTTGAAGTGGGAGGTGTTGAGCCTTGGCATCTGCCCATGGAAGTTAGGTCTCTCGGTGCACATGTGGCTAGAGATTTGACCAAAGGGCATGTTATGTAAAGTTATACGTACTTCAATCTACAGGTGTTGCGAGTTGTGAAAACGAAGCAAGTTGTACGTGCGATTGTCTTACGACTGTCGGAGTATATAAAAACGTGGAGAAATCTGGTTTACTGGAAGAGAGAGAAACAATCCATAACATCTAATTAAACATTAATTAAATAATGTTTGTTCTGCAGCGTGAGTTGGAAAAGCCTCTCAGGCATTCTCCTGGTGGGATATGATCTCAAAATGAGAGGGAATATACTTTACAAACAAGGCTCCAAAGCAGAGGGTATATGGCCTAACAAAAGTTAAATAAGTAAAGTACACCTCTTATTAAACATATTAATAAATAATAAATATAAGCATAGAATTATAAAATAAGCATATTAATAAATAATATATATAAGCATAGAATTATAAAAATAAGCATATTGATAAATAATATAATATAAGCATAGAATTATTAAAAATAAGCATATTAATAAAATGTAACAATGGAGCAAGATGGACTCGAACCAGCTACATCCAATATTTGCTTATGGAAGTACATTGGGGCTATATGAAATCCTCGTGGGAAGACCTTACTTATGTGACTTAGTTGTAGAGTCTGTGGTTGAGTGTTTTTTCATTGAGGATTCTAAGCTCCTCTCGCTTCTTCAATTTGAACCAAACGGGAACAGTTATTCTGGCAGGTATGTTATAAAATATTTATTTATAAACATAGTTTTACAAGTTTAAATTGTACTTAATATATTATTTAATTATATAGGAGAGCACTCTTGCTGTGTCAAAGATAATACTGACCAAGAGTTTAGAATAACTGCCTATACATGAGCTGAGGTCACTCATTCAGACCTCGCGAAGTTATCGAACTACGACCTGGTAATTATTATAAATTTATTATATTAAATATAGATCAAATAATTATAAGTTATGCACAAGTTTTAAGTTTGACATAAAACAGGTGCACCTTCTGCAATAATATTTGCAAATCCATCCTGGTAACATACACATACATTTTACTTACACATCGTTAATAATATATATACATTTTGCCTTAAGACGTATCTGACCTGTGTGTGTGTGTGTGTGTGAGAGAGAGAGAGAGAGAGATCACTCACCACCTTAGATAACTTGTATGTCAATATTGTACAGATTCTACAAGTGCTGGAGTGTACTATGGAAATATTATAAATATCGAGGCTCGTTCAAGGCTGGTTATTTGTAAGCTTGAAGAGGTTTCACACACGGCTTCTTACTTCCTCGGAGATCCAATGTTCGAAGCCGAGGAAACAGTTTTTCGGCAAACTATCAGCCCTGTTCATTTCTACGATTTATGCAAATCACACCCACAGTGTGTTACACACACTATACACACGTATACGGGTGCATTATGTGTTAATGAATTCATAAAACAGGAGAGAGGGAGTACAGGGGCAGATAGTGATGGTTCAGGAACATAACAGGAAATGGGAGAATATACCAGCATCCAATATGCAGAATATTCCAGTACCACGGCCTCTGAGTAGGTCACCAAGGCCGCAAGCTTCAGGTGAGTCGAGTGAGGACGAGGATGAGCACATTGTACAGATTGAGTCCCCAAGTAGTCTATTTCATAACACGTTTAATAACAACGTATCATGATGTAAGGTGTTTTATATGGTTTTGAGGAGTTTTGTATATATTTGAACAATGGTTAATATAACAGATTAAGCATGTTCTTTAATGCAAGGTCCTGATGGATAAGTACATACTTCTAGTTTCCAACCTTCCAAACCTCTTATGTACACTTGCATTTTATTATTTAACATAAATATAACTTACTTATAGAATAAATTAGTTAAAATATTATTTAATATAAATGTTACTTAATTCCTTAATATCTTTAAAACGTTTACAAGCAACGTATACAGATACACACACATATATTAGAATATACTCTATTTGACGGTCACTAATCCGTAGTTGGGTATAAAATTTAAATGTTTTATTAACACTGCCAGAGTTTGCAATATAGAAATGTGTATATTATATTAGCCCTAAAACCCTAACTTATAGATCTAGACTGAAACCAATTTGATTGTTATTAAAATCTCATTATGCTAATAATAGTATGTGTGCATATAGCCATACACATAGACTTTACATCATCCTTTCCTCTCAGAAGAATGGAAGGTGGTTAGGGTTCTCTAGTAGATGGACCTAGATCTATAGGAACATCAGGAGGAGACATTTGTGAATATATAGGTGGCACAACTTATTCTTCACCCATTGCATAAAACGCTTCAATCGTTGCACATGTACAATCTCTGAAGGATCATGTTGAATGTTGTGTTGAACCTCATAAATTTGCAGTCCTACCTATTGCAGCACTTGATATGGTCCCTTCCACTGAAGGAGACTCTTGGCTAAACCACGTACCGTAAGTTTGAGAAAACGAACAAGCATTAATTCATCCACCTTATACTCCACATGTGGACAATGATGAGAGTTGTAGCGTTATTGTTGTCCCACTTGTACACGACCCAAGTGTTTTGCAAATTCGGCTCGGACCAATGGAAGAATGCTTGTCACCCAGGACCTAGCATCAGCAGCTCGTGGCAAGCGAGAAGGTAGACCCAACTTCGTCGATAACACTTGATCATGACCATACAAGAGCTTATATGATACCAATGGAACTCTGTATTTTAGTGACATAAGCATATCAGATAGATGGTAAATAACCATCTCAATTCGTGTTGAAAGTTCACATACTTTACAATCGTTCCTTTGAAAATCATGATGAACCATTCCCCAAACCATCTGTCTAAGGATGATAAGTACTTGTGAAGGTGTGGCGTATCCCCAACCAAGATGTCAAGACATGAAATGCCTTAGCCATAAATGCCGGACTATTATCCGAGAGAATATGCTTTGGATAAAAATGTTGAAATATGATCCGATTAAGGAGAAACTAGCTAACAATAGAGGCAATTGCACTAGCAATAGCACCAACTTCCACCCAGCAAGTTAGGTAGTCAGAAACAATAATAACATACTTGTTACCAACAGTCAACCGCAAAAAAGGTTCCATCAAATTAAACACCACTAACTCAAATAGACGAGAAACTGCAATTAACTCCAATTGTCTTTTCGAAGTACACAAGGGAGTATTGCGAGCTTGACACCACACACAACTACGCACATACTAAATCAGATCTCTTTGCAACTCTAACCAATAGAAAGATCTATGCAACTTCTCAATCACACAATGATGTTCCATGTACCCACTGAGAACAAGAGAGTCATGATAAACGTGGAGGAAGTGTGAAACGAAGACTGAAGATACCACCAACAACAAATGATCATTCCAATTAGTTCCCACAAAATAAAGACGGTCGCCCTAAAGGCGATATTGCAAATGTAAGTGCCTGAAAAGTAAGTCATTATCAAGTGATGTAGGATTCTCAACCCATCATGAAGCCTTTGAATTCATGGCTTAACTTTTTAAACTTCCTAAACCTCATTCAAAAATGGTAAATCTAACTCTGCACCTTACGGACACTAAATGTCAAGCACAACAATTGTTGATGGTACTAAATCCTTGTCCAAAAAATCTACTGATGCTAAAACAATTGGCTCCTTAAAAACAAAAGAAGAGAGAGAGGGTCAAAGAGGAGCTCAAGATCAACCATGGAACTCCTTGGGCGATAAACAACCTCGAAGTCAAAATCTAAAGCTTCAAGACTGGATGAGCATTACAACCGACCAAGTTCTTCCATTTCAATAACAAAGTGAGTGCAACATGATCACCTTCCAATAGCGTCCAAGAACCATGCAAGTAGCATGGAATTTCTTAAAACCTCAAACCGCTGTTAGACACTCCTTTATGGTGGAGTAGTTCACCTCTACTAGCTGCAACTTATGGTTGATGCACACAATGGAATGTCGTTGATTAGGTACACTTATACTCTTCTTCATCAATACGCCCCTAAGACTAATGTCAGAAGCATCCATGCACAATATGAAAGGACAAGTGTAATCAGGGTAAGTGCCAAAACTAGACAAGTCATCAACAACTCTTTAATATTTACAAACGCTTACTTGCAATCCTTAGACTAGACAAAAGATGACGTTGATGACTTCAACAACGCCCGCAATAGTGTAGTACAATCTGAAAGATGATTCATAAAATAACCAAGATATTGTACCTTGCCAAGAAAGCGTTACACATCATTCACACACTTCAGCGTAGGAAACTTTAGAACTGCAATAAGTTTGTCAGGATCGACTTACAAACCTTCACGAGAAATGCGATAACCATGATAAGTGATGTCTTTGGATCCAAATACACACTTAGACCGCTTCAACTTCAAACCAACTTCCCACAATTGATTCAAAACCTTGCATACATCACCAACATGCTCCTCCCACATTTCTTCTAAGTAGACCAAAACATCATTGATGAAGTCGATAGTCACCTCTGACATATCGAAAAGAACCCTATCCATTATATGTTGAAAATTTGTTGGAGCATTGCTCAAACTGAAAGGCATCATCAAGAACTCATACAAAGCAAATGGTATTTGAAAAGCAATCTTAGGAATGACCATGTCAGCCATCTAAACTTACCAATATCTAGATGCGAGATCTACCTTGGTGAACCAACGGATTCACCCTAGTCAATCCAAAAGATGTATAGTATGAGGAAGTGAGTAAACATTTGAAATAGTCACATCATTTAACAGGTGGTAATTAATGCAAAATCGAGTGCTCCCATCCAACTTTGTCACAATATGAAGTTCGTACACCCAAGGACTTCAAGACTTCTGGATAACACCCTTCTCCAACATCTCCTTAACATTTTTTTGTAAGATCTTAAACTCCTTTGGTGATCGATGCCAAACAAGTACCTTGATTGACCTAGCATCCTCAATTGGAATAAGGTGACATGTTGCAATCTTAGCTTCGGATAACAAGTCAAAGTCGAAAAGATCAGCATACTTTTTCTTAAGTTGATTAATAGCTGTCTCATGACAATTATCTGAGGGATCCAAAAAGAAAATGGAAGAACATAAATGAAAGACGATAAGAAGTAAGGGTGAAACAAAAGTGATGAAACTATAAGTAAAAGCAAATGAACGAAGTGGAATAAAAGTAAAAAGAATAAAAGAAAGATGAGGGAGAGTCAAATAAGGGGCACACTTTTCAAAATCACACTTGGCATGATTGCAAATCAACCACTCCATACAAAGAATAAGGTAAAAAGCTTAACTTGACACCACCCGTAAAGATTGAAGCTTAAGTTCATAATCATTCACATGAACAACGATGTCAGTCTTATCCCGCAAATAAGCATGAGATAAAGAATGAAGACTAGTTCGATTGCACGGCACAAATGAAAATTGTAACATGTATCAATAGACTACGAAATAGAAGCCAATCTCAAACCTGTATCAACCAACAGTGAAAGGAAAACATGTTATTGAATTGAGTTTAAAATATAAGACCGGATGAATTGGTGCCGAGTGAACCCCTTGATGATATTCTCAAAAGAAAGATGAAGGGGTCACCAACTTATTCGCATAAGGACCCTCCTCTATTGGTGCGATTCTTTTTTTTTAAAAGATCCACTACATCAAGACCTCCACTACAACGGCACCAATAGGACATTGTTGTTGCCAAAGCCTCCACCCCTGAAATGGAGGACGCCAATTAGGAAAACATGAACAACGCCGATACATGTGTCCAACTCATCACACGCTCAACAACAAACTTCACATTCACATCTATGGCCCCAACCTTGTGTTGGTATACGGGTAGCAACAGCATCAACCTTCATTGGAATAGGACCATCCCAACATGAACTGGAACTAAAGAACGTGAAGCTGTAAGCTGAAGAGGCAATGTCTCATATTGTTGTGCCAATTGCATAGCATCATCAAGAATCATTAAAGCCAATGCATGCACAAGCCCCATGAGGTCTTAATGAAGTTCTAGCCACAACATATTTAACTTGATGCGCTCCGACATGTTAGACTTTGCACGTATAAAAGGCTCCAAAAGCGAACACTAAACTGTATCACTGATTCAGATGGCTTTTGACAAATACAATGCAACTACTAAAAGGCATCATCACAATTGTCAATATGCCCAAATGCACGTTTAAAGATCGTTAGAAGAATACTCCAATCCCCATAAGTTGCAACATTCAGACTATTGTACCATTGTAACATTATCCCTTAAAGACAAGTAGGAAACTCACGCAAACGCTGAGCATCGTCCCATAAATGATATGTGACAACCACGGTGAAGTGATCAAACCAATGGTATACATCATCCCTAGAATTTTCGCAGAAGAAATTTGGTTGAACTCAAGGATTCACAACATGAGCAAGAAAAGTAGTACCATGAATTGTGAGCCCCACCATCAATTGAGAATGATTGTTCAATTGCATTTGTATGGCATTTAATAATTGCATGAGTAATTGTTCTATAGACAAAGGATTTACATGTTAGGTATTTGTAAACAAAAAAGAAAAAGAAGAAATCTACAAGAACGGAATAAATTTAAATAATAGAAAAGTTAGATCTAAGAAGATAAAGAAGATATATAAAAAAAACACAAATCTAAGCGCTTCATAAGAATAATTAGAGGTGCCCCATCCTCCACCAATGTGAAAGCTCTGTATATAGAAATGTGTATACTATATTTACTCAAAACTTTAATTTATATACAGGAGCGAATGGTCTAAATTAAAATCAATTTGACAGTTATCAAACTCTCACCGTGCTAATTAATATATGTGCATCACTAAATTATTAAATTCAAAAAGTATAATCATTATTGAACGGGATCAATTAAAGCATGGTGGGTTTTATTTGAATTTAGTAGAGAATGCATAAATATAGATTAGTTTTATTAAATTGACTTAACATAATAAATTGTTATGCAAAAATAAATTACATTTCATTAACTCAAAAGATTTAATTATTATCTTCATATGCTAATATTCTTTATTATATTAATAATTAATATTTTACTTAATTTAACGATAAGATTGGTGGGAGTGATCCACCAGTTTTCTATTAGGAAACTAGATTATTCTAATTTTATGCAAAATCTGTTTTAAAAAACTATTTATAATCGGATCTTTTTTACAAATAGAAGGTTCCCAATTCCACTTTGAACGATAATCGTATTAAAAACGAGAAAACAAATATACAAGAATATTCTGTATGCTAAACTATATACTGTCTCCAAGATACCCAAGAATATTCAAAGAATATCCCATATACTTTGGAGTCTTGGACTTGAAAGCTCAAGCTCGCAGATACCTGGTTTTGTCATGCTTCAGACCTTTACCGATCTCTGTCAGGATACTGTTGCATGCCGGTCCACGAACTAGTCCACATACAGAACAATCCAGATGAAAACAACCCAAAGAACCTGCCCCATGTATATACCTTTTGGAGACCTGTATATACTGCAGAAATATACTGCACAGAGCAGCATATTCTATCAGCATCTTCCCAATAGCATATGCCAAGAATATCCCTTAAGAATATTCATCCCACTCCAAAGAATCTTCAAGATGGTGAACTAGGTAAAAGATATCACCAAGGAGGATGAGACCAACTCACACCTCACACCAAGAAAGTACCGGCAAATGCCTAACCCACACCCACCAGCACTGTACACAACCCCAAGAAGCCCACAAGTCCGTCCTCCATGGAGCATCGAAAGGTGCCTAACCCACACCGACCAACACCCCTTCAAAACCTCTCACCACCTGTGCTACCTTGAACAACGACCCACATGAGCCAAGCCAATGGATGAGTCATCTGGCACACCACACCACACGCAAACGTGCCACAATAGCACCAGCAAGTGTCTAACCCACACAAACTAGCACCATCAGCAGCAAAAAGAAAAGCTAAAAACAAACTGCCACGCAAACTCAATCATCCTGTGTAAACCAACTAAACTGGCAACACAACCGCTTATCCCAACCTACAAAACCCACCTTATCTTTCACTAAGTGCGTCCACCCATGTTGAATGATACACTCACTTCTAGAACCCACAACTGGTAATCGCTCATCTGATAAACAAGTCAGAATGAGTCAATACCTATCAACGGTGCGCAACTATCAGAGGATTAAGACAACGGGAGGAGGAAGATCCAGCAGGTGCAAAAGCGGAACAGAAGGAGCCCACGCAGCAAAAAACCGAAAAGACAGGCCTTAACCACCGAAAAGACCTGTCGAAATACTGTTTCAGAACGAAAACATATCCAAAGTCACCACACGTCCAGCCCAGGCAATGACCATACATCCCTATACCCTCAATCCCAAGCCGAACTTCTGAAACAGCAGCATTTGGGAGAAGCCAAACTCTCCCCGCAAATGCCCAAAGGGGGAAGATGCGGTCGTCCATCAAACTAAATGTACTTCACTGTTTCCAGAGAAGAATAATCATAAACCGGCCCATGTCTAGCACCTACTAAGCCTATAGAACAACCTCAAAGCATCACAAGTACCACTAGACCACTGGAACAGCCGTTATACATCAAGCAACATGCCCCCCCGCACATGCCCGAAGGAGGGAAATGCAGCATACCAAGCCTCATTAACAGCGTACACACTTCAGGCAAATGCCCCCACAAATGTCCCAATTCCACTTTGATAGTGGTGTCTTAGCACTTCATGAAAACGACGTGCTTGGCCCGCAATGCGCAGGAATATAGAATTTCTTTCCTTTTCTTTTTGTTTGTTTGTTAGAATATTCATTGTGTGTGTGTGTGTGTGTGCGTGCGTATGTGTGTGTGTATGTGTATTAGAATCCTCTTTCTGCTGCATTCCATGCGTAAATTCTACTCAACGTATACTACGGAGAAGGAATGTGATGATAATGGAAGAAAGTAGCTCCAAAAAGGAACACATGCCTTCCAAGCACAACGACCACACGTAAAAAGACATACATAAAGTTTATATATATTAGATTTATTATAATTAAGCTTATAATTAAATAAGCTAGCTTTATATAATTTAATTATATACATATCTAACCTATCTACAATAATATATTCATTTGTAATTAATATTATACTATATTGTCATTATTCTCGTTATAGATATATAATTATATATTCATATTATATAGAATAAAGTTGATATATATTAGATTTGTTATAATTTAGCTAAATATAATTTAATTATATACATATCTATTCTATCTATAATATATTAATAAATAATATAATTATTAAAAATAAGCATATTAATAAAAAAATAAAATGTAACAGTGGAGCAAGATGGACTCGAACCAGCTACATCCGATATTTGCTCATGGAAGTACATTGGGGCTATATGAAATCCTCGTGGGAAGGCCTTACTTATGTGACTTAGTTGCGGAGTCTGTAGTTGAGTGCTTTTTCATTGAGGCTTCTAAACTCCTCTTGGTTATTCAATCTGAACCAAACGTGGAACAAGTTTTCTGGCAGGTATGTTATAAAATATTTATTTATAAACATAGTTTAAAATGTACTTAATATATTTTACTAATAAATATTTTATTTAATTATATAGGAGAGCTCTCTTGCTGTGTCAAAGGTAATACTGGCCAAGAGTTTCGAATCACTGCCTATACATGAGCTGAGGACACTCATTCAGACCTCGAGTACGACTGTTTCCTGTTTACGTGGTGAAGTTATTGAACTCCGACTTGGTAATTAAATTATATTAAATATAGATCAAATAAATTATAAGTTATGCACAAGTTTTAAGTTTGACATTCTGTTTAAAACAGGTGAAACTAACTTGTTGCTTGAAGGCTTTGTGAAAACGGGAACAGCAGTGAAATTATTGCAGCACCTTCTGCAATAATATTTGCAAATCCACATCCTGGTAACATACACATACATTTTGCCTTAAGACGTATCTGACCTGTGTGTGTGTGTGTGTGTGTGTGAGAGAGAGAGAAGAGAGATCACTCACCACCTTAGATAACTTGTATGTCAATATTGTACAGATTCTACAAGTGCTGGTACTATGGAAATATTATAAATATCGAGGCTCGTTCAAGGCTGGTTATTTTAAGCTTGAAGAGGTTTCACACACGGCTTCTTCCATGTCCTTACTTCCTCGGAAATCCAGTGTTCGAAGCCGAGGAAACAGTTTTATCAGCAAACTATCATCCCTGTTCATTTCTACGATTCCCGAAAGGTATGCAAATAATACAGATATAATCACGTATACACACACACATACACACGTATACGTGTATATATTAAACGAATTCATAAAACAGGAGAGAGGGAGTACAAGGCAGATAGTTCAGGAACATAACAGGAGAATGGGAACCAGAGTTGGATCTTTGCAGAATATACCAGCATCCAGTATGCCAGTACCACGGCCTCTGAGTAGGCTACCAGGGCCGCAAGCTTCAGGTGAACGAGGATGAGCACATTGTACAGATTGAGTCCCCGAGTAGTCTATTTCATAACACGTTTAATAACAACATATGAGTTTTGTATATATTTTAACAATGGTTAATATAACAGATTAAGCATGTTCTTTAATGGATGAATAATGATATACTTCTATACAGTTTCCGACCTTCTAAACCTTTTATGTACACTTGCATGTTATTATTTAGCATAAATATAACTTAATAAATTAGTTAAAATATTATTTAATATAAATATTACTTAGTTTCTTAATGTCTACACGCATATGAAATTCACTTTAGAATATGCTCTTTTTGACAGTCACAATTAAACTTAACAAAACATAAGCTACATAAAACAAAACATAAGTTTTATTACAAAACCAGTAAGTTCCCATCCTTGGATATAAAATTTAAATTTTTTATTAACACCAAATGATTAAATTAAAAAGTATAATCGTTATTGAATGGGATGCATGGGGGTTTTTAATTTATTTTAGTAGAGAATGCATAAATATAGATTAATTTTATTAAATTGACTTAACATAATAAATTGTTGTGGAAAAATAAATTATATTTATTACATTAACTCAATATTTATTATCTTAATATCCGGTAAAAAATGTTTGCTAATATTCTTTATTTAGTGATAAGATTGGTGGAGTGCCACACCAGTTTTCTATCAGGAAACTAGATTATTTTGTTTATTTATAATCGGATCTTTTTAAGTTTTTAAATGTACATAGTAAGGGTTTGTTTGGTTCGTGACATGCAGTTTGACCTGGGGTCACATTAGGGTTAACCGGAAAAAGGTTACGGACAGTATATAAGTAGGGTTTACGTAGGAACAGAATGCGTGGATTTAAAACCCATCAGACTTTGTTCAACGGCTCCCCGAGGAGCTTTGCTGTATGATCTTGGCCGGTTTACCAATAGAGGATTTCAGAACATGTCAGTTAGTTTGTAAGAAGTGGAAATCCGTAATCAATGTCTCCATAGACATGTGGAAAATCTACCATGAAAAAAGTGTTATGGCGGTGAGGTTCTTGAACGAGGGCACGTACTGTATGAAAGGTGACATAGCCCGTGCTTACAGCATCCGTAAGAAGAAGGTTATTAACGTAACCATGCAGTTTCTCATGCCGTACAAGTCTACTTAACCAATGGTAGCTGGAGGGGGACTCGTGGGGTGTTCTAGATAACTTGAACATGATCGACTTCATTGTGGGGAACCCACTAAGAAGAGAAGAATCTGTGCACATCCCGACCCTGCCATCCCTATGCCGGACGGTTATCAAGCCTGTCATGACCACATACAACGAGTTTGATAAAACATTCTTCAGGATCATGTCTGGTAACTCGCTCTTCGATTCCAAGCTGGGCACTTGGTCGACCATGGAGTATGTATTAGGAACGCTATGTTCTAATACCTGGGCTGAAGTAAGTGGCGCTCACTACAACATATCGTCCTCCGGAAGCCCTCCGGTGTATCAACTTTTGCAGCTCAACTTGGATGCAAAAGGCGAAGTCAAACATCTCTGTTCATGGACACTGGACACGATTGCCTGTAGATGACATTGGTGAGGGGGACATGCATGTGATTGAGATTCAGGGGAAGGTGGGTTTCATCAGTGTGAGCGACTTATCAGTGTACAAACTCAATAAAGACATAGACTGGGAGAGAGTTTCAACTGCACCAGATTGCATCAAGGCATCAGCTAGACCGCATTCTCAGACCAACAGACGCTTACGTGGGCCTGCTGTTCAGCACGTTTGGAAGCCTCACTCTTATTACAGTGGAGAATCGTAAGAAGGCCATAATATTTGACTCGTCTAACCTAGAGTGGAAGCGAATTAGTACCAAAGGCTTCTCTATACATCCTGGTACGTTCCAAAGCCGGGTACGGGAAGAGGTCTTATTCTTGGAGCTCGATCCAACTGTTGTTCCCACCCTTAACCCAGCACAGCTCTATTTTTGAAACTTCCTTGCTTTTAGGGCTTTTCTAGACTAGGGTTATGGTGAATTTAGGAACCACGGGCATAAAGTATGTACGATCGATTCATTATCAAGCATTCATAAGGAAGCATCCTGTGTATTTAAGATTTATATAAATAGATAGATAGATAGATAGATAGATAGATACTGTACAACACAATTATGTATATTATCAGTGTTACTCATATGTAAATATTAGACTCAAGAATTATTTACCTTGGTAAAGAGAAAGTTAGTATATATGTATGTAAAAATATGTATAACTACGTCAATATATAATAACTGCACACACGTGGGTATAACTATACACACATCATTCTATAGAGATAAATATAGTATAAGAAATCCAAAAACTTTAATATAGTATATGTAAAAACTCTGTCAGAGGCATGCAATCTGATAACATCATAATTATGTAAGTTCCTAGATTTGCCCATATGCATGACTATCTTAGATATAAATACAGACACAATTGTATGTATATGGGATTTCACACACACACACGCACCACATACATACATACATATATACATAGATACACACGTATATAGATGTATGTATGTATGTCTGTGTGTGTGTCCGTATGTGTGTAGTGTTTCTCACACATGTGTAAAGTATTAGGAGGCCACTAACATACGAGCAAGTGATAAAACGTATATTCACGCATATGGGTAAAACTAGACAATTGTGTATGTATTTATCAGATTGCATGCCTTTGACATACAGTTTTTGCGTTTAATAATGGTTTCCTATACTATATTTACCTATAGTGGGCTTTAGTAGAATGATGTGTGCATATGTACAACCCAAGTGTTAAAACTTACATCTTTTTATACATATTCTCATCATTCATATATATATATAATATATAGTTTTAATATTGTAAGGATAAATATCTGATACATTAAGAATGTTGGATCGTAAATCAATCGTTGTAGCTTTTGTACAAGAATTGAGACTAAGTAATCACATATGTGTGTTATTCTACCGAAGCCCATTAGAGTAAATGTAATATATAAATCATGTAAAATCAATATATAACAGTTGTGTTATATATATATATATATAGGGTAGACATATATAATTCTTGTGTTTAACACAACAATTACATACTTCATATATATGCAATTTGTAACTAAAATGGGAATATCTATAGTCTCATTTTTTAAATAATTAACTAATATATGTTTAAAGAAAGAATATTATTTAAAATATATGTTTGAAGATAAAATATTCTTTAGAATATTTTATTTTTGTAATTGATTAAAAATTAATAACATTATAAAAGTAAAAGGTATTAAGTTATATATATATTATATTTAAGATTGTATGGGCCTAATATAAAAATTATTAAAGAGCATGAGAGATACATTATATAAATATTGATGTTGTTATTAAAATATTAATATTTAAATATAATTAATTAAATATTTGTACTAGTAATAATATATATATAATATACAAAATCATATATAATCAATCTTCCATATCTTTTTTATAAATTTATATAGTTAAGTAAACAATTTGATATCATTATTAAAGAGTTTATTATAATTATGAATATTAAATATATTATATTTATAATTTTGTAATTGCTTTAAGCTTAAAAAAAAATACATTCTCTTGCAGTTTTATTAATCGTAACTTTATTAATGCTTATTGACATCCACCTATATTGAATATATTTAACATTTATAAAACATACTGGGTCTTTTTGATTGGGAGACCACATTATATCTTTCGCTCTTATTCTTATGTCGCCTTTTTTGTGGTTTAAACTATGCAACCTTAACCATACTATTTTTGTGATTACTTAAGTGTGTCAATAATTTAACTCATCTAAATAAGTTGATTATATGACACATCTAGCGTAATGAGAACCATCATTAGTTTTTGAAGATCCTTGCAGTAATCAAAGTATGCTTTAGGTTTTTTATTTCTTTGTTTAACAAAGTGTGTGGTTTGTACTTCCACATCACTACTGACTTTTATGTCTGTACTTGTGACAGTAGGCCCTTCTAACTCTCGTACAATAGTCTCCCAATAGTCGATCACATGATTATATAGTTCTAAGTAACTAGTTGCCTTATTAGAATTTTTTGGCATCGATTTTTGAACCCATGCCACATATTTTTTGATGCTATCAATAATAAATTTTTGTTCCTTGAGCTAGGCACTTAATGGAATAGGGTCTGGTTGTCCTTCTGGGAGAAGTGGCTTTCCATCCTTTCCACTTTTGAAAAGCATTAAGCCCTCTTTTGGTAACCACTCCTGCTCTGATGGCCGTAACTTGTACTGCATAATAAGTACCATCTCTTATGGAGAAAATAAATTGTAGCGGCATAAGGTGACCAACTAAAGAATCGCTCCTCTCTTTAATATACTCCTTGAGAAACTTTTTGAAGTCTGGCACCTTAGTCACAAGCAAAACACAACTTTTTCTAAAGATGTAATTTTCAAAAAGATCCATTATATGCAATAAGGTAAGTGCACTTCAAATGTTCGTGATGAATCGGTGGGTGTCAAAAAATCCTTCGTCAGATAGGGCACTAGAGGATTTAGTGGAAAAACTTAGCCGTGCAAGCATGTACAGAGAAGGTATTTATTATTGAATTTTTGCACTCTTAACTGATACCTATGTTTTCAAGTATTTATTTCTTGATTCTTGCTCATGTCACCAATACTTTGGCTTTCGTCTTCGCCAAGAAGAATAAACATCGTTGGACATGATTTTATATGAACGATGCTAATCCCAAGTGCATTAATACAATTGTTCAGTTGGTTGTTAGGAATGCACTAAACAATTTCAAATTTCTAAATGATTGGCCAGGCGTTTGTTTGCACTCCAACGGGCCTGAACCTCCATCTGATACATCGATAGCTGAGAAGGACATTTTGGGCAATGTACATTATCCAAACATTACAAGTCAAGTTGCACAGAGCATCATCAACTTGATCAGGGGTCCTCACAGTGATGCATGGGTTTCTTACTACTGCACTAGGGAATCCGTCTTGAATGAGTGTTACCTTCGGGATACATGTGTGTTTGCCGTTGAAAAGGATAAACCATGGTTAAGGACTTGAACAAGTGGACAGAGAGGTTCTCAACTGACTACCCCAACAAACCCATACAGGAGTATTTGGGAAAGTTCCCTCCCAAGAAGTGCGATAGCTCTAATGAAGAATATGGTTCAATGTCGGAGTCTGAGAACGATTTTGAACTAGATATTAGACCGAAAGTTATCTCGAGGAGTACAGAACATTCACTTACTCCATTGACCATGGAAAACATCAACAGAAGATACGGAAGATGTTGAATGATCTTCCAAGCGGTTAAAACCTTCTTCGCCTCACTCAGAAGGTAACAGTGAAGAAGAATTGTTAATAATTGTTAGAGTGACGAATAGTTGTAAATGAGTGTACATAAGGCATTTTTATATATTTCGTTTATATTTGTAGAAAATAAATTCTCAAGGATTAAAGAAGCTTTTAGTTCAAACATGGGCACACATTAACAAGGTAAATAATATACCTTGATAATTATAAGGCCAGCTAACTATCATTTTGCAAATGTAATGAAACAGTTGAGAACATGGATTTTCAGCATTGGCATGAGGTAAGAGAGGTTTGGTGAAAATTTCTTGTGCCACATGTCAGAATGATAGAGTTCATGTAGAAATAGATAATAATGCAGCTCAAAACATCCTTATATGGGGACCACTTCAGTTTTTACATCACCATTTCTATTGCCTTCAATTCCTAAATCACTTTCTTCGTCGCCTTTAATTATCTTAATCTTGTAAGGATGATGTACAAGTAAATGATAAAGAGATTGGCAACAATATAACATCAACAGATAAATGTGAAAGGGACCAAACAAGTGAGTTACAAAGCATTCGAGAGGCAATGCTACCCCTAGTTACCCATGGTTATTGTGTTGTTGTGTTTTGCTTCATTAAAAAGGCTCAAGGATAGAAAAAAAGAAATCAAACAAGGAGATTTCATTTATTGTCATGATAAATTTCGATATGATATCATTTTTCGCCCAGGGTTGGACCGTCTCTTTCAAAAGCTTAAGGAGATGGGTGCACTTGTGGGGATTTGGTCATGCATGTAGATTCACAATTTGAGACCATTGCTGAATTGGCTTAAGAAATATTGTAGTGTTATAAAATAGGTGATTCGTAAATATTGGCGAATATATTACAAACCTCTTAAATTTTACGATATAACAAAGAAAAACAAGCCATACTTCTTCAAGAATGAAAGATTAATTATGCTTCATTGGGAGATTAATTAGTTAAGGATAATAAAGAACGCACATATCTTAGTGGTAGATGACTCACCTCAAAAGGCTATGCTTAACCAAAACATTGTTTGTATCTATTTAATTACTTTCGACCCATATTTTAATATCAATACCATAGATGAGCTAGTGAATTACTTGAATACGTGCTTTAGAAAGAAGAATTTTGAGAACTTTTGTGAGCAATATCCACCATATCAAATATATCTTGAAGCTTTTCTTTCTCGTGATTTTGAATTTTATAAATTGAAGAAGAGTAATCGCGCGCTTTATAATATTATTTTTAAGGAACGTTATGTTTTAGATAAGCCTTTATGCATTCATGTTCTTATCATATCTTATGTATTAACAAGGATGGCAACTCCTAACTGCATTCGTGAGAGTGTTAAGTGGTGGCAACAACATAAAGATATTGATTAAAATGATTCAATTAATTTGGAGAGTGATGACTTAAACAAAATGATGAGATTTCTTTGTATCGTTAAGGAGAAAATATTTACAAATAGATTAACAGGTTGATAAGAAAATGATTTCATTTATAATTATGTTTGATAGTATTTTTTAATTATTGTAAATTATTTTTACAATGAAAAATAATATAAAATTCTAAAATACTTTAGGAATATTCCTTACTAAGTAAGGTAAATGAAGGATTAATTTGTTAATTAATTAATATTTAAGTCTTAATTATATATTTATTAAATAATTAATTAATAATTAAAACTTAAATAACAATTTATTTTATATTCCCATTTTCATGTATCATTCTCATTTTAGTTACAACTTACATAAATATGTGCATGTGAATCTCCTACGACACACCACAAACATGAAAACATGTTTACAAATTAATATATGTTTACGTTTTAAACATGTGGGTTTAGGTGGTAAAAGCATCTCAATGTTAAAACAAAGTTTAAACATTGAAAATGTTTCCAACGATGCAAAATACTCTAAATTAACCCACATTTTTAATAATTAATAATATTTAAAATAAAACTAGCACTCATATGGATATTATTAACAATTTTGAATAATGATGAAAACTTTAGAAATTAATTAAGAATGAAGAAAATTTACATTTGTAAATCATAATGTTCTTCAAAATCGTCTCAATATGTTTATTATTTCATTTATGATTACATTCATAATTTAATCGTCCACATGTTAATATTCATTATTAATGATCTACTTTCACATGTTACCAAAACACAATCAACAAATCTTATATGATTAAATAATGAATGTTAATTTAAAAATTTTAATTTTTAAACACTAAAACTTAAATTACATTTTCTTTTAAAACTTGATTACATTTTCTTAAATATGATAGGGAGCATGACTATTTAGCTCAATTATTTTGTTTTTATATTTTAAAATCTAAAATTCAAAATAAGATATAAAATGAAAAGTTGCACACAAAATAAAAATACAAAATAAAATGCATAAATGTTTCATTATATCTAAAATGATATTAAAGTTAAGTAAAAAGTTAGGCTTAGTCACTTTCATAACTTAAGAAATAAATACTAATAAGTGTATAGTTTTTTAATTGTGAATAAAAGAAAAAAGTGAAAATAAAATTGACATAAATAATTATTTGTAATTTAAATAATTGGTGTATAGCTATTTAAAAATGAATACCATATCATTTTAATTAAATTTGAAAAATTAATGTGCTCTGTTTAATTGTTATTCTTTTACGTACTTCTCAAGATCAAAAAAGTTCATTCCCCAACGCTCCTCGGTAAATTGTTTACAATTTTTACTTTATATATTAATAAAAAAGTTCTTAAGACTTATGAAATTTGTGTATTTTTTTTATCATTCTTGTGGATAAGAAGATAGAATATACAAATTCGATATGTTCAAGTGCATCCTAATAATAAAATAATTATTTAAATAATGTTGCATTCTTTTTTATAACTATAATAAATTTATTAATGATATCTTCAACAACTTTTATAATAATAACCTTTTTTATTATTATAAAACTTATTCAATTAACAATTAAATTAATATTTACACAAATATAAGTAAATTATCATGCAATCAAAATATTTCACATGCAACATTTGATTACTCATTTTTTATTAAGGTGATGAATACATTTTAAAAGGTAACTTGTGACTTTCTTATTAATTTTCCTTGAGTATAATATTTCGTATAAAATGGTAAGAAAAGATCAATAAAGTTAGTGTGCAACACATTAAATTAATATTTAAACAACATTGTATGTACGATTTGTAAAGAATTTCAATAAAGACATAACTCACAATTTGATAACATTCATCGTATTGATAACTTATAATTTAATAACATTCGTCGTATTGATAAATAGAATTGGTCAGTAATATAAAGAATTATTTTTTAAATTATTCATAAACTTCTAAAAGAGTTAAAAAGTCTTACTTTTGTAAGGTCTATATAAACACTTGGGACTTAAGTCTATCTTGATGTCGTAGCTTTATACATTAACATTTTTATATCTTCACATATGAGTTTGTACATGAGAATCAAGTTAACAATAAAAGTTTTATTTTTTTTAAAGTATATTTGATTTTCATTAACTATCTATATAAAAAAGGATTCTCATGGACGTTACACAATTAATTTGGACCATCAAATTAGCATTAGACTAACTAAATGGGTAATATACATAAACATACATCGTGAATTTGTTCACTTCTTTTTCAATACTCTTTATGAAATTTCACATACATGTTTGACATTAACACACACACACATTATTTACTCTCTCTGACTCGTATAAATACCCATATGTTTGGTAAGTATACCCTTATATAATTATTAGTATAAATTCATTATAGAAAAATTTTAAGTAATTGTTTACACACACAATATATCACACACACTCTAAAAGTGTGTGAATATATATAAAATGTGATGATACAAGCATACATCATAAATTTGTTCACTTTTTTTTCAATATTTTCTATGAAATTTCACACACATGTTTAACATTAACACATGTTCTCTCTCTCTCTCTCTCTCTCACACACACACACACACACACACACACACACTTTGAAAGTGTATGTGACATATATAGTGACACACACACACACACACATATATATATATATGTGTGTGTGATGATACATAAACATACATCATCAATTTGTTCATTTCTTTTCCAACACTAAATTTTGCACATGTTTGACATTAAAACAAACACACACACAATTTGCTCTTTCTCATGTGGTCATACACAAAACCACGTAAACATTATCTCTCTCTTGTAATCTCTCCCTCTCTCTCACACACTTTGAAAGTGTGATATATATAACATACATCATGAATTTGTTCACTCTCTATGAAATTTCACACACATGACATTAACACACACACACATTATTTACTCTCTCTGACTCGTATAAATACCCATATGTTTGGTAAGTATACCCTTATATAATTATTAGTATAAATTCATTATAGAAAAATTTTAAGTAATTGTTTACACACACAATATATCACACACACTCTAAAAGTGTGTGATATATATATAAAATGTGATGATACAAGCATACATCATAAATTTGTTCACTTTTTTTTCAATATTTTCTATGAAATTTCACACACATGTTTAACATTAACACATGTTCTCTCTCTTTCACACACACACACTTTGAAAGTGTATGTGACATATATATGTGTGTGATGATACATAAATATACATCATGAATTTGTTCATTTCTTTTCCAACACTAAATTTTGCACATGTTTGACATTAAAACAAACACACACACAATTTGCTCTTTCTCATGTGGTCATACACAAAACCACATAAACATTATCTCTCTCTTTTAATCTCTCCCTCTCTCTCACACACACACACTTTGAAAGTGTGATATATATATAACGTACATCATGATTTATTCACTCTCTATGAAATTTCACACACATGTTTGACATTAATACACACACTATTTGCTCTCTCTCACTCACGTGGTTATATGCATGTTGTAACTAAAGTGGGCATGATACGTGAAAATGGGAATATAAAATAAATTACTAATGATAAAGGGATAGGCAACGATACAGTGTCAACAGATAAATGTGAAAGAAGTGAGTTGCAAAGTATTTAAGAGGTAATGCTACCCCATGTTAACCATGGCTATATTGTGTTGTTAAATGTCAATGGTGTTTTGCTTCATCGACAAAGGCCCGAGGATAGGAAAAAAGAAATCAAACAAGGAGATTTCATTCCTTGTCATAATAAATTTCGATATATATTATTTTTCGTCTAGGGTTGAACTGTCTCTTTCAAAAGCTTAAGGAAATGGGTGTACTTGTGGGGATTTGGTCATGCATGCAGATTCACAACTTGACACTGTTACTGAATTTGCTTAAGAAACATTGTAGTGTTGCAGAAGAGGTAATTCGTAAAAATTAGATTTTTGACCAACGAGTATGTTATAAACCTCTTGAATTTCACAATATAAGAAAGAAAAGCAATCCATACTTCTTCAAGAATGAAAGATTAATTGGGACTCATGGGGAGATCAATCACTTAAGGATAATGAAGAACGCACATATCTTAGTGGTAGACGACTCTCTTCAGAAGGCTATGCTCAATCAAAACATTGCTTGTATTCATCCAATCACTTTTGACCCATATTCTGATACCGATACCATGGATGAGCTAGTGAACTACTTGGATATGTGCCTCAGAAAGAAGAATTTCAAAAACTTTTGTAAGCAATATCTACCGTATCAAACATTTCTTAAAGTTTTTCTTTCTCTTGATTTTGAGTTTTATAAAATGAAGGATAGCAACCGGACACTTTACAATATTGTTCTTAAGGAATGTCATTTTATAGATGAACCTTTATGCATACTTGATCTTATCACATCTTATGTATTAACAAAGATGGCAACTCCCAATTACATTCGTGAGAGTGTTAAGTAGTGGCAACAACATCAAGATATTGACCAAAATGATTTGATTAATCCGGAGAGTGATGATTTAGAAAAATAAGGAGATTTCTTTATATAGTTAGGAAGAAAGTATTTATAAAAAAATTAACATGTTGGTAAGGAAATGATTTCATTTGTAATTAATTTTTTAATTATTGTAAACTATTTTTAGAATGAAGAATAATATGAATATTTTAAGATATTTTAGGAATATTCCTTACTAAGTAAGGTTATTGAAGAATTAATTTATTAATTAATTAATATTTAAGGCTTAATTACAAATTAATTAAATAATTAATTAATAATTAAAACTTAAGTATTAATTTACATGTACATCATTCTTACAAGATTCAGATATTGCAGGCGCTGAAGAAAGTGATTTCGAAACTGAAGTCAATAGAAATCGTGATGAAAAAACTGAAGTGGTCCTCATGGTAACGAATGTTTTGAGCTACATTATTATCCATTTTCCTGCATGAACTCTGTCATTCTGACATGTGGCACAAGAAATTTTTGCCAAACCCCTCTCTTACCTCATGGCAATGCTGAAAATCCATGTTCTCAATGTTTCATTACATCTGCAAAATGATAATTAGCTGACCTTATAATTATCAAGGTATATTATTTACCTTGTTAATGTGTGACCCATGTTTGAACTAAAAGCTTCATTAATCCTTGAGAATTTATTTTCTGTACAAATATAAACGAAATATACAAAAATGCCTTATGTTACACTCATTTACAACTTTCATCACTTTAAGAACTCATTAACAATTCTTCTTCGCTATTACCTTCTGAGTGAGGCAAGAAGGTCTAGGCCGCTTGTGAGATGGTTCATGATCTTCTGTATCTTCTGTTGATGTTTCCATGGGTAATGGAGTGTGTGAATGTTCTGTACTCCTCGAGATAACTTCCGGTCTAATATCTGATTGAAGTTCGTCCTCAGACTCCGACATTGAACCAGATTCGTCTTCAGAGCTATCGCACTTCTCGGGAGGGAACTTTCCAAATACTCCTGTATGGGTTTGTTGGGTAGTCAGTTGAGAACCTCTCTATCCACTTGTTCAGGTCCTCAACCATGGTCTTATCCTTTTCAACAGCAAACACAGTAAGGTAACACTCCTTCAAGACGGACCCCCTAGTGCAGTAGTCAAAAACCCACGCATCACTGTGAGGACCCCTGATCAAGTTGACGATGCTCCGCTTGACTTGTGATGTTTGGATAACGTACATTGCCGAATACGTCCTTTCAGCTATTGGTGTATCGGATGGAGGTTCAGGCCGTTGGAGTGCAAACAGATGCCTGTCCAGTCATTTGAAAGTTTGAAATTGTTTGGCGCATTCCTAACAACCAAGTGAACAACCGTATCAATGCACTTGGATTAGCATCATCATATAAAATCCTGTCCAACGATGTTTATTCTTCTTGGCAAAGGCGAAGGCAAAAGTATCGTGACATGAGCAAGAATCAAGAAATAAATACCTGAAAACGTAGTATCAATGAAGAGTGCAAGCATGAATTCAATAATAAATACCTTCTTGTACATGCTTGCACGGCTAAGTTTCTCCACCAAATCCTCTAATGTCCTGTCTGTCGAAGGATTTTTTGACACCTCGCCGATCCATCACGAACAATTGAAACGGTTTCCTACAAGCAGTGATGTTACCCCATAAAAGTCTGAATCCAACAACAAACATCTGTAGGGCTTGTCGTGATTCGTAGCATCCTCCTTTATAAGGTTCAACTCGGTTCTCCGCTGCTGAAGGACTGCCATAAGAGAAGGCGTCATCGCAATGTTCTCCTTTTTGGCGTTGGCGTGCAATAGATTCTTGCCCAGATCTTCCGATTGATTCACCCATTCGACAAGCATATCATCGTTTGTCACATGCAAATATTTGCTGACCTCTTCGTATGTTGGCCGAGGTCCAACCCAGTTTGTGGCAGTGTATTCCCAACCACTCCTTGAAGTGCCTGACCGTCTTCAACTCCATTGCCTTGACATGAAAAGGAGAGGTGGGGCTGCTGTTGTTAATTTATAGTTTGCCATCAATCACCAAATCAGCCAAGACTTCCATCTCCTCCATCGTTGTTCCATTTAAAGGCTTCAACCATGTGAGCTTGAAATCGTTGTCTACATCCTTTGTAGATTGAACAGACTTAGCCTTCGGCGTCTTACTGGGTTTCTTTGCAGACTTTTCTGAGGCTCCCCTTCACTTGTCTGCTTCTTCTTCAGTGTTCCTTTTGAAAAGGATTCCATAATCCCCAACCATTTGGCAAAGATCCTATCCGGACAAGAAATCAACATCATCAAAAAGGATGTTTCCTTCCCGCCCACCTGGGCAAAATCAACTGCTACAATTTCTTCAACTCTCTGAAAAAAAAGACAGATTAATATACCGGCGAGATAAATCCCCCCAACAATTTACTTACCCGTACATCGCACATTGTGTATTCCCTGCAGTAGCTCTTTGTGGTCGCTGAAGAGATTCCCACACGGCTGCGTTTGAACTTCTCCCATATTTTGCTGTTGTAGTGGTTGGTGTCGCAGCGTCCCATTCCGCCGATAACTTATGGTACTCGATTGTGAGATTCGGCTTAGCTAAAAACGCCGATCTTTTCGTCAGCTTCTCACGGGTATGCTCGGAAAGTTTTGTTGCCATCGTTCCTTTGTTGTGTTCATCGAGAAGTCGTTGGGCTGCCGTTATTTGTGTTGGCCACTAATGATGTAGTACTTGATTGATTTTCTATTCTCCGTCTGAATTTCATGATTTGTTCTGTGTTGTGATCCACACTTTGTCAGCGCCTTTGTTTCTTTCGTAGTATGGGCACAAAACAGCATTATGTGGAACGGTGTAAGAATTGTCGTCCTTCATCTTCTCCATGAGCTCAGCTACACGTTCCTGGTTGAGTGGCCTGTAATTGAAGTTTGGGTTGACGCTGCAATACTTAACCCTACACTCATAAATCCTATCATCCAACATCATTTCCTTGTGGCTTATTGCAGCATGGGATGCCACAGGTGCAGCTGACAAAACGACTGATGATTTTCTTTTACGATCCGAATCAACATGTGTGATCCCCGATTGATGCTGTTCTAATGTTCTCGGCACACTCTTCCAGCTCCCGAAGTTTTCTAAGCAAATTGAACGTGATCTGTAAAGAACCTGAGACCGAGCCACCCTCTCAATCTCTTATGATGTCGCTGTGTTCTTCTTCAATGTGAAGAGGGACGATTGCTCCACTGTATAAGAATACACCTACTCGATGAGTCTGAAGATCTTCGAAGTAGACATCTAATTGGATCCCCTCCATAGATGGGCTTTCGTTGAGTTGAAGAAGAACTCCACGGTCAACATCATTAGTGAACACGTGAACATCATTATCCACAAGTCGACAAGACCACCCAAGATTAATGTTGTAACTGGCGACCTCTGGATCCGAGAACGTGACATTGGATGGAACAAGGCATATGTGTCGAGCATCGTTCAATCTGGGTTCGCAGCATGCTTTCGGATGCTTACTAGCACATCCACTTTCCATTGTTTTGCTTGTCCATGCGATGTGACAGAGGTTAGTTTGACAGCAACCATGGTTGTTCCAATGCGCTTCCCGTTTAGTTTGAAATATGGCCAAGTTGATTCCAGAATCCCCCTGCCCATCTCTTCTGCTCTCGTCTTCAATGTCACCTCAATTCCACATCTGAATACAAAAATGATTAGTTCTTCAAGCACATATCCGAGTATAGATTTTATTTTAATTCTTACCCAGAATTTGACGACGACTCCATACTAATGACTCAATCTCCTTGTTTGATCAAATCGTCCTTCTGCAAAATAATACACTATGAATACAATCATATAAAAACGCACACACACTTGTATAAACCCGAATATACAAAATAATACACAGAAAATTCACATACACCCTCTTTATCTCAGAGAGAAGTGGATGGGATTAACTGTCCAAAGCTCACATTTGTGCTAGTGCAAAAGAAAATAACATTTGGTTTTAGAACCACCACAAATGTGAGCTTTGGACAGTTTTACATGCTTTTACTCGAAATATTATGATAAGATGATAAAAATAAATGAGATATGCAACTTATATATACTAATACACATATATATTACATGAAGGTGGGCGGGATTAATCCGCCACCCTTCTATGCCTCCTAAAGATGGTGGCGGGATTAATCTCGCCACCTTTCTGGAGCCCTGAATGGGTGTGCAGATTAATCCTGCCACCCTTCTCGGTCTCAGAGAGAACTGGGCAGGATTTATTTGGCACACCCCTTCAGTGGCTCCAGAAAGGTGGCGGGATTAATCTCGCCCACCATGTAAGGGATGGTGAAATGAATCTCGCCACCCTTCTATCCCCTCCATTAGTATTGTAAACCTTCTACGTCTCAGACAGAGAAGTTTGGGATTGGTTCGACTCACCAATGGAGGAAAAAAAGAAGGGTGGCGGATTCATCCCTCCACCAGGCATAGAAGGTCGGTGGGATTAATCCCCGCCCAGGCCCTTTACGTAGGCCATGGGCGGCAGATTAATCTCGCCGCACGCCCATGCCTGCGTGGAATCTAGCGGGATTAATCCTGCTGCCTAGGCCCTTTAAACAGGCCATTGGCGACGGGATAAATCCCGCCAAATTCCATGCAGGGCATGCGTAGGCGGCGGGATTAATCCCACCGCCCAGGCTCTTCACGAAGGCCATTGGCAACGGGATTAATCCTGCCGCCTGCCGGGATTAATCTCACTGCCTAGGCCCTTTAGACATGCCATTGGCGATAGGATAAATCCTGCAGGATTCCGCGCAAGGCATGCATAGGTGGTGGGCCATGGGCGGCGAGATTAATCCCGCCGCTCTTCGGTTAGCCTCATGAGCGATGGAATTAATCCTGCCGCTCATGAGGGTAACCGAATAGCCTGCCTAAAGGGCAGCGAGATTAATCCTGCCGCTCATGAGGGTAATGGATAAGTGGTGAGATTAATCCCGCCACTGAGGCTCTAATAATATAGCGGCGGGATTAATCCCGCCACCCGCGGGGCTAACCATATAGTGGTGGGATTAATCCCGCCGCTCGTGGGGCTAACCAAAGAGTGGCGGGATTAATCCCGCCGCTACACACACATATATATATGTATATGTATATGTGTAGGAAAGTGCGTGTTGTGCCAGAGATAAACAAATTAGATAAAATTATTGTGATACACACACACATGTATATGTATATATATATCGTGCTAAATAAATTAAATTATACAAATACACACACCACACACACACACACATATATATATATATATGTATATATATGTATATGTATAGTATATACAGGAGTGTGCGTGAGATAAATAAATAAATAAAATTATACAAATACTGATACACATAATATATGTATGTATATATGTACATAGGTATATATATTGTGTATATGTATATAGTGTGTATGCGTGTGTGAGCGAAACAAATAAAATCATACAGATAAACAAACACACACACACACACATATATATATATACAAGAGTGTGCGTGCGTGTGCAAGAGATAAAATTAATAAATTAATAAAATTATACAGATACACAAACACACACACATATGTGTGTGTGTGTGTGTGTGTGTGTGTGTATAGGAGTGTGCGTGTGTGTGCGAGAGATAGATAAATAAATTATATTATTAAGATTCATAGCCGCCGCCGCCTTGCTTCTTAAAACCCTAAGAATATACCTAAACCCTAAAGGAACAAATATTCCTTCTAAGAATATACTTAAACCCTAAAAAGAATAAAATATAGATTCGCCCTAAACGAATATTCTTTCATTATATTATCAGTGTGTACGTGTGCGTGGGTGTATCACATACACCTCAAAAATATAAATTATGCAAGGGTTTAACATGTGTGTGTCCATGAGAGTGTTAAAGTTTCACGTGTATAATACTATGTTTATATATATGTATTACTACATATTATACATATTAGTACATAATATTAGAGAGACAGAGTACATATTATGGATCATGCATGGTGTGTATGTATGAGAGAATTGAGAGAGTGTTAACAAATTAAATTCATTATTAATACACATATATACATACACACATGTATATACACAAACATACATACATATTACATGTGTAAATTCAATGTGTTACATAGGGTTTAGGGTTTAGGGTTTAGGATGGATCATGCATGGTGTGTATGTATGAGACAAGAGAGAGTGTTAAAAAATTAATTTTTTACGCATTGCATATATTAGTACACATATATACATACACATATTATACACAGATATACAATGTCATACATAGTACATAATATTGTAACATCAGTACATATTATGGATCATGCATGGTGTGTATGTATGAGAGAAGAGAGATAGGTTACATATTATGGATCATGATCATGCATGGTGTGTATGGGTGACACTGTGAATGTATGAGAGAAGAGAGAGAGTGTTAACAAATTAAAATCGTACACATTGCATATATTAGTACACATATATACATACACATGTGTATACACACAGACATACATATATGTTACATGTGTAAATTCAATGTGTTACATACACACAGACTAAGTACATATAGATCATACATGCGTTGAACATGATGTTTTTTAATAAAGAAGCAACATATTTCTCAAGTTTGGTTTAGGGCAATGTGCATGTGTGTGCATATGTGTCTCTGTAAGTTAAATTTATGATTGTGTTTATATATGTGTACAAAACAAACATCGAATAATTAAGAAAATAATATTAATAAACACACTATGAACATATTTTAAATTATACATAATAATATATGATTTTATCTAATATATAACCATATATAGTTTTAATAATATATATTAATTTAATATTGATAATAAGGTTTAACACTGGAATATTCTTGAAAAAATAAGAATTTAATTGAAAATATATACAAATGTAGATCAAGTACTAAAATAATTAACTAAATTAATTATGATAATCATGTTTAATATTGGAATATTCTTGGAATAATAAGAAAATAATAAAGAATATCCAATTAATATAAAGAAGATTAATTACTCAAGTAATTAAGAAAATGATATTAATATACACACTATGAACATATTTTAAATTATACATAATAATACATCATTTTATCTAATATATAGTCATATATAGTTTTAATAATATATATTAATTTAATATTGATAATAAGGTTTAACATAGGAATATTCTTGAAATAATTAAGAATAAGACTAATTTAATTATGATAATCAGGTTTAATATTTGAATATTTTTGAATATTAAGAAAGTAATAATAATAAACAGACTTTGAATATATTTTAAATAATACATAATAATATATCAATTTATTTATTGTATATATATATATATATATATATATATATATATATATATATATATATAAACTTAATAATATATACTGGAATATTAAGAATGTAAAATAATTACAAAAATTTCGTAATATTAAACAGCTTAAATCACTTAAATGATATTAAATGCAATTTTAAAACACTCATTGGAATTGGATAGTATATATATCAGAGTGTCAGTTATTTATGTCAACTCATCATAAATTTTATTTTTTGTTCTTTTCAAAAATTTTGAATTTTTGACATAAGTATTGTCGGTCTAACATGTAAATTTAAAAATGCATTTAATTTCCTATTCAAATTCAATCTGGTTCTTTCTCTGGCAAGGGTTTCTTCATTTCTTTATTTTCACTCTTCAGATTTTCTTTTTTCTTCATAGTGATCAGCTTAGGAGCGACATTAAATTAGGTGCGCTATTGTTTATAAGAAAGCACGGCGCCTTCAGTACTGTTTACAAGTAAGTATTATAAACAAATTTAGATATAGTTATAAAGATTCACTCTCTTACATTCTCTTTGAAAATTAGAATTTAGGGGTTTAGAAATGCATTAGGATTACAATATATTCCATTAGGGATTTATCTTATTTAAATATCCTTTTAACTTAATATTTCGGTTAGCCGGGGCGACGGGATTAATCCGGCCATTTCTTTTTCGCCTCTTAAAAGAGGTGGCGGGATTAATCCTGCCACTATCTTTTTAATAGCCATGGCAGAATTAGTCCGGGCAATGCTTCTCCGCCTCTGAAAAAGAGCAGCGGAATTAATCCCGTTGATAACTCTCTTAACTGATAAAAAGTTACCTAAATTTATTAAAAAATTGTTGGCGGGATTAATCCCGCCAACCATTCTAGGAGGCAGAGAAGGGGTGGCGGGATTAATCTCACCACTACTTCCCTATTTTAAAGATTTGTGAGCAGAATTTATCTCGAGATCTCTTTGAAATCATAGCTTTGGAGAGAGTTGTGGGCGGGATTAATCCCGCCACTCATTCCCCGTCATAAGAGTTGTGGGCGGGATTAATCTCGCTGCCTCTTCCTCGTCGAAGGGAGTTGCGGCAGGATTAATCCCGCTGCCTCTTCCTCATCAGAGGTGTCCGCAGTAGGATTAATCCTATCGCCTCTCTCCGACAAGGAAGATCTGGTGGCGAGATTAATCCCATCGACTTCTCCGAAGGGGTAGAGTCGTCAGCGAGATTAATCCTGCCAATCTCTCCGAAGGGTAGCTTCGTCGGCGGGATTAATCCTACCGACTCACTCCAAAGGGGTAGAATCTGCGGCGGGATTAATCCCGCTCACTGTTCCTCGTCGGAGGGAGTCGTGGGCAGGATTAATCCCATCCATCAGTTGTATTAATGAAAGCATGAGATATTATCTTTATACATAATTATGTATTATTGCACATGCATATTATTAAGCAACCCCAATTCAGATTTCATAGAAATATTATAAACAGATATCATAAATAACACAATTATTTATGTGTAGGACAATATGTTTAATACTGGAGATAAAGTATGTCTTCTTCGGAACAACGAGATAGTTGGCACTGGAACTGTGGAAGTTCGAGATGATAATGCATCATGTCACAATATTGCCCAAGGATCTGTGTGTACGTATGGGTGAATACCATTTACAAGCATGTTGAGTTCCAGGAATGGAATTTGAGGAGGGTTCTCCTGTATTGTGGAATTTGGATGAAGTCAAGGCTGACACAGAATATGTAGAGTCACAAACAAATAGTAGCACGAGTTCACCAGATGATGGCTTGCCTGCTGTGATGGATGAGGTGATTCTCTTTCTTCATGAGATTGAGGTTGGGAGAGGCATCATCACAGCTATAAATCCAATGGAAGCAGTGTCAGAAGAGAAACTAGGGGCCGACTTCGTGGGTGTAGTTGTGACAAGGTTTCACCTAATGGCACATTGCATCCTGGATCCCTCGTGAGGTGGCGAACATTTGAATTAAGACGGCAAGATGGTTCAACATATTCTGGATTGGATTTCAATAATAACAACCCAGAAGAACTACCCATATTTGAAGGTTCCTTATTTGGTCCTATTATAAGAAAAAGGCGATTCATGGGTTGCAAATTTCCCCTACAAGTTTCGGCAAGAGGGTCAAGATGGATCCTACATCTTCTGAAAGTGTTACGAGCATTTCCACGATTGACTGCTGTAAGAAGAAGTGTTGTCAGATGGTAGACCGGAATGAAATTACCCAATGTAGATATGTCTTTCGTATGCTCACCAAAAGCAAAGGCATGAGTTTGTATATGCTGCACTAACTGGGTGTATTGATGGAATGGCCTCGGACACAGGTTATCAGAGTACATCCATGGTATTTAATAAGGTGGCCATCTGCTTCAAAGCTTGGTACAGTATATACAGGGATCCCAAAGACCACATTCTACCATCGAGGGATGAGTGGCTAGATGGAGCGCGAACCTCAGTTCATGGGAACACTCGCTTGGTCAAAACCCGCTCTCATATTATGGTAGCCATAGAGATACTCAAGGCTTTTGTGGAAGCAAATGCAGACAGGATGCCTCACAAAGCCGAACCACAAATGCAGGGGTCAGGGAAAATCTCAAGGTTTTGCCTTCAATCTACACTCAATTGAAGCTGTGTGAACATGTGAACAAGTGCCTCAGTTTGATGGGGTTCAAGCAATCTGCATTAGTACCTTCAACAACATATGGAATACTCATTTTAAGGATGTGGAGATTGCAAAACACTTTAGCTTTTCTAAGTGTGAACTTGTACATCATTGAAGGCTACAGAGGCTTGTGCAAAAACCTTGGTGGAGATCACTACTATTCAAAAGAAGATGGAAGGCCCACATGATTGCACAACAAACTTGCCGGTCTCAACTATGCACACGCATGCTTTCTGTGTCACGCCCATCAGAGTACTTGTGCTTATCCATGACAAGATGGATCATTCAAAGACCAACATTCCAAAGCTCGTTACAACACCAAAGTGCCTTGGAAATGTCATGAAACTTCCAATTTCATTTACAAGTGTGCTAACACATAGACGGTTGTGAGTCATATGACACTTTTCACTTCCACATTGGTCTAGCGACTCCAATTTCACTATTGGGTCGTTGGCCATGTATTTCAGAAACCTTGAAGCCCACTTATAAACAAGTCCTATCAGTGATCTCAAAGTGAAGAAACAACACCTTTAACCTTTACATAATGCTCTCATGAACATGTCTACACTTGAGGCTACTTGGGAATATGAGAGGCATTGTCAGCAGCCTGCACAAAAAATAGATGGCCCTGTTGAGAGTTCTAGTTCAGTGGAGGGATCTAGCTCAAATAATGTACATGTGTCCTCAACATCAAATAAGCTTCCTCGTCATTTGCTTTTACAGATGGAATAATTGTGCAGGCGAGAACAAAAATAAGTAAATCATTTTACTTAAGGGTTTCTCAAGCTCATACTTACTTTTATTTTCTAGATATGTGCTAGCATACTTGTCAATGCTTGTTGCCAAAGGTGTGTTTGAGACAATCACTCAGTTTCCTTATGGTTGGTCACACTCATGAAGATATTGATGTGTTCTTCAGCAAGGTCTCCAACTCTACAAAAAGGACAAGTGCACTTACCTTACCGCATATGATGAATCTTTTTAAAAACTGCATCTCCAAAAAAAGTTGTGCTTTGCTTGTGACTGAGGTGCCAGACTTCAAAAAATTTCTCAAGGAGTATATAAAAGAGGGAGTGATTCTTTAGTTGGTCACTTTGTGCCGCTACAATTTTTTTCTTTATACGAAATGGTATACCTATTATGCAGTACAAGTTACGGCCATCAGAGCAGGAGTGGTTACCGAAAGAGGGCTTAATGCTCTTCAAAAGTGGAGAGGATGGAAAGCCACTTCTCCTAGAAGGACAACCAGACCCTATTCCATTGAGTGCCCAGCTCAAGGAACAAGAGGTTATTATTGATGACATCAAAAAATACGTGGCATGGGTTTAAAAATTGATGCCAAAGAATTCTGATAAGGCAACTGGTTACTCAAACTATATAAGCATGTGGTTAACTATTGGGAGACTGCTATGAGAGTTAGAAGGGCTTACTGTCACAAGTACAGAATTGCAACACCCTTTTTGGCCTAAAACAAGGTGGCGAGAGGAGATTGAAATGACATTATTAAGCACAGACAACATGGAAGCTAGTAGTGATGTGAAAGTGCAAACCCCACACTATGTTGGACAAAGGAACAAAAACCTAAAGCATACTTTGATTGCTGCAAGGATCTTCAAAAACTAATGATGGTCCTCATTACTCCAGATGTGTCATATAATCAGCTTATTTGGATAGGTCAAATTATTGACACACCTAAGTAATCACAAAAAATAGTATGGTTAAGGTTGCATGGTTCAAACCACAAAAAAGGCGACACGAAAGGAGAGCGAAAGATATAATGAATGCCTAGAGAAAACATGGTCTCCCAATCAAAAAGACCCAGCATGTTTTATAAATGTTAAATCCATTCGATATGGATGGATGTCAAGAAGCGTTGATAAAGTCATGATTAATAAAACTGCAAGAGAATGTATGTTTTCTGAAGCTTAAAGCAATTATAAAATTATAAAATATCGTATATTTAATATTCATAATTATTATAAACTCTTTAATAATAGTACCAAATTGTTTACTTAACTATATAAATTTATAAAACGATAAAGAGTCGATTACAAAAGAGAATATTCTAAAGAATATTCTATTTTCAAACATATATTCTAAAGAATATTCCTTTAATATTAAAAAATGCTAATTAAATAGCTAAAATTGCTAATTATTAAGAAATGGGACTATAGCCATGCCCATTTTAGTTACAACTTGCATTTATACACAAAACCATATATACATTTTCTCTCTCTCTCTCTCTCACACACACACACACGTATACATATAAATACATGTATGTTTAGTAAGTATATCCTTAAAATTATTGGTATAATTTAATACCAAAAATTTACATAAAACATTAAGTATGAATTCAACACATATTTGCAATTGTTTATACAATTTGAAAGTGAATGATATATATGTATATATATATATATAATGTTGAAATTATGTTTATTTGGAATTAACTATATTTACTAGGCTTTGGCATTTGTGAATTGTGAAAGAAGACTAGGAATGTTGTCAGAGAACTTTTTAAGTGGATAAATATTTCTAAAAATGTGCAGTTGTTGTACAACTTCTCAGTGCATCTTATTCGCTACTTCCAAAACTTTCCTTTAGGATTTTTAATTTCATTAGTAAGAACAAGGTTGAATGCATGTACTAATTTTTTTTCAAAAGTCACTGAAATGATTTAAAACAAACAGTTGTATGATTGCAAGGACATATTATATAGTGCAAGGGCTTTTAACCAAGTGGCATCATATGAAGTAGTAGGGGAATTAAAGTTTAAAAAGCCTTATGCAAAACATGAAAATATATGGATGAAAATGGAATAATAAAGAAGAAAAAAACATTAAAGTATTTTATTGTTTAAATAGTTGCATATTTGAAAGGCGTGTTAATGGTTTTTTTAAATGGGGATTATGAAGATTACTAGAAGGATATTAATGAAGTAACAACTAATGGTCAAGATGAATTTGATGAACCTCTTGAGAATATGGATACATATGTGTTAAAAATGTTTAAAGATTACATAGTAAGAAAAGGGACAAAGAACTTATTGTTAAATCAGAATTGAAACATGTCTTTAATATGGTTATTAATGAAAATAAGCATTCATAAAAAATGTAGAAAGTGCAAACACGATTTTGGTGTATGACAAAGTCGTTGCTTAGTTAAACGGCAAAGGACAAGTTAACTTAAGTTAGGAGTATCGTCATCTTTGTGAATATAGTGTGGCCTCTAAACGCATCAATCTTGCTTTTTGTAGGTTTTGTTGTGCTCTTTGGTTTGAAAACCATATTCATGAACAAAGACAAAAGAGAAGGTGTGACAATAAGCCACATTTGAGACTTGTTTGGTACTTTAATCATATATTCAGTATTAGAAAAGAAATTGGAAATGCATGGAGAAATTCTAGGGACAACAATGATATATAGGATTTTCTTACATTTACTAAAGAAGAGCATATGGAGTTTGTATTTGCTTACTATAAAGAAAAGCATTTGGATGACAAAGTTACTTGGTACCTTATGATTACCACGACAAAAACATAAGAGTTGGAATTGTCAATATCATTGGGCTAACACCATTAACATACAACACTATAACGGAACTATATGCTTTAAAAAATAATGATTAAGAAAAATTTGACAAGTTTGTAACTCAACAACCAACTCAAACAAATCATGTATGCCATGATAGGTTCACATAGTGAAGCCTTGTCTCTGTTATGCCGCCTCAACTTCCAAACGATAAAAAACGAACATAAAGTAATATATTATTACTAATAAATAAGGTTTGGGATCACATTTATAAATTGTGACTTTCAAATTTTAAGATAATTACAATAGTAGAAATTTCCATATAAGTAAGGGTCAAACTTGCACTTTGTGTGTGCTCATGACATTATATGTATATAAAAAGTGAACTTCCATGCACAACCTAATAAATATAAAATAATGTATATAGTTTTCTAATTATAAATAAAATAAAATTAAAAGTAAAATTTGACATAAATAATTATTTATAATTTGAACAATTAATATATAGTTATTTCAAAATGAATACTACATCATTTCATTACATCATAAGTATTTTTTTTAGCATTTTTGTAAATGAGAAGGGAATGTATAAAATATAATTGAATCAAAATGCTCGAGTGCATCTTAATGATAAACTAAAATAATTATTTAAATTATTGCATTCTTATTTATATAAATTTATTATACTTACAATTTTAATAATCATTATTCTTTCTTATAAAGTTCACTAAAGTATGTGTAAAGATTATTTATGTGTGCTTATGTTCTTGTTTTACATTTATCATAACTATAATAAAATTGTTAATAATATCCTCAACAACTTTTATAATAATAATTTTCTTTATAAAAATAATATTACTTTGTCGCTTACTTGTAAAACTTATCCAACTAATAATTAAATTAATATTTATACAAATATAAATAACCAAATTATCATGCAATAAAAACATCTCATATATAACATTTGATTATTCATCCTTTATCAAAGTGATGAATATATTTTAAAATGTAACTTGTAACTTTTTTATTGGCCTTCCCTAGTACAATACTTACACATTAATAAAGTCCACTAAAGTATTAAACAATTTTTTAAAAAATGAGATTGTTAATGAACTATAATGTAACATTATTTTTAATAATAACCAATAATAATTCATTATCAGTCTTAACAACTTGATTTATTATGGAAGCTTATAAATCAAGATATGTATTTAGTCTTATTCATATGCCACTTAAATAAACTTTTAAAAAGCTCTATAATCAAAAGTTGTATAATATATAAAACTTTATGTATGTATTATATGTGTGTGTGTGTGCACACGTGCATGTGCATGATTTACAAGTTAACATTGAATAATATGTAAAACCTCTAAAATATCACTTCAAAACATCCTGACATATGTATATATCCATGTGGTTTTTGTTACATTATATTTAAATAACATCATTTTTAACATGAAAGATACAAATGTGGACAAAAATATTAAATATTTTATGTAAATATAAGTGAATAACAAAGATAATTTTTGATTTTTTCTTTTCAAGAACTTATAAATAATAAGAAAAATGTTAAAAATGAAATATCACATTAAATCGAGAACATATTAAAATTCAGAAATGTGCATAAGAGACTTCTTTCACTCTTTTTAAAGTAAAGAATAATACCGGATGTATTAATATATTATATATTTAATATTAAGAATGTTTCCTTTTTGATGGTTAAGCTTCCGTTAAATGTCATAATGTTGATGAAAATAATTACTAATATGGTTTATAATTATGTCGTTCATTAATAAACATATTTGTATTTTCATACATTTCATGTATATGTATCAATATATATTATGTTTATTGCTTATTTATACAAACCACTAACACAAACATCACACTAGATGTATTACATGTATGTATGTGTAATCAAAGGAATAAAATATATTAAAATTGATTAATGTTTAATATATGTAAATGTTAATATATTAAAATTAATCTTACATAAGTAAATAATGTTTAATACATTCATTAATTGACCAAATATTAATTAATGTTTAATATATGTAAATATTGGTTAATGTTTAATACATGTAAATGTTTTTAATAAATCTGTCATTATTAAAATAGGTGAAACTTGAATAACAGTAACCACGTTATCATGGTGCCTTCTGCAATTATCTTGCAAGCAACCTCACATACATATATGAAAATCTTTTAATTTATAAATTGTTAGTTCTTGATATATATCTATAGGTGTGTAAGTGGGCAAGAAAGTGAAAAGAATATTATACTCTCTCTTAAGCTTATGTATTTAATATATGATTATTTTAAAAAATCTATTATAAGTGGAATGTACTTATGAAAAATATTGTGACAAAAACTCTTGCATGAGGTTTAATGATCACTGATGTATAAAAAATCTCATGAGGATATTCCTTAGCATATCCAATAACTCTTGGGCGGATGCTAGAAAAACAATTACAAAATATAATAATTAATAGTCAATATTTGGAAATAATTAGATAAATATTTTTATTATTAGTTAATAGATAAAGATGTACCTCAACACAATCCTATGCATAGTTTCTCCCCCATGATATACCTTGAAAGTTGTGAATAATGTACAACTTGATTCACAAAACCTGTAGTTTTTAATACATATAAATAGAGCTATACATTCTTGTAATGCAAGTGCACACACACACACATATATATGTATGAATACCTGTGAGAGCGTGAGGTAAATACCCTGAAGAAATTCTTTAGCTTTGAAATATACTATCCCCTGTATATGTTCTTCCTCCTTAACACAGTAAAATCACATTTCAACATTTCTTGACATGACATTTTACAATATTAAAAGTATTAGTACATTTAAATAGTTTAAGTTCTTCCTATAATTTTGTTTTTTATGCAAATATATTATTTATATTATACCACTTGTATAAACTATTTTACTAATATTTATTGTTTTGTATAACTTAATTTTGGTAAGGGAGGGGATTTAAAAACCAGTAATGTAATATCCTATGAAATAGCTTTTATTTAGCCTTTATCATAAACTAATATTAATATCCTATGTTCAGATCTTAAGATATGAGACCTAACCTCCCTAGCGGATGCCCAATGTGTATTTGTATTTAGAAACATGGTAATATCTATAATATTTTAAAAACAATAGCTCTCTTAATGTTTTGTGTTTGCTATTTAAGACTAACGTGTGTTTGTCCATATTACTCCTGACAAGATATAATGTGTATATGCAAATGGGGGTTCTATTTGATAGTTATGTGTGTGTGTTTTAAATATGCTCTATATTATTATTAATTAAGGAAATGATAATCATATCGAAATAAACAATACTCAAATATATATTATTCAAACTACATGTGAAAGCACACAACCAACTTGTTTTTATACCTACTAAAAATATCAGTACAATTAAATAAAATGAAATATGCACTAGGCATAAACAGTTTGATATAGTTAATTCATTTTTCAAAAACCATTTCAAAACTATTTCATTAATATTTATTTTATAAATGCTACTGAAGATATCAGTATAATTAAAGAGATGAAATATGCGTAAGTTTAACAGTTTGATATCAAGCTCTCAATGTATTTTGTTATTTATAAAAATCCTTTTTTGTATATAAACTATTTATATATTAATATTTATTTTATATTACCTGCCAAAATTTAGAGCCACTCCATGTAGAAAACGCTGGAATATATCTGTTTGGAATACATCTATTAGAAATAAGTAACGATTGTAAGTTCTACTTAGATATGTAAATGTATGCAAAAATAATTTAACAATATGGCATATATATATATATATAAAATGCATATTTCAATACGTTAAAAAAGTTATAATTAATTACAGTACATTGTGTAGTTTGTGAACATAAAATTTACATGCCCGGCTTTATGTGTAATGTGTGTTTATATATATATATTAATATGAATTAAAATTTTCCTATGATGAAACAACATTACCAATTTCTATTTTAAAGCTCAAGTCATTTTCCTTAAGATATAGTTCACATCATTTTCCTTTTCTTTTCACTAGAAATAATTGGTAATGCGAAACATATAGGCTAATATAATATAATCTACTATATATGTTAAAATGAATCCTAGTTTAACCGTAATCTAATGAGTTTATCCAAAAACAGTTTTATTACTCTTTTAACTCATGACCTTTTAGAGTTGTATTCAAAACACTACACCACTCGCTCAGGCAGACTCTTCATCATCTGCACAAAATATATATTAGTATATTCTAATCAATTATTATTTTTATATGTGAAAATCTGTGCTCACCTCTAGCCAAGTCAGCCCTTGCTAGCTGGAGAAGACGCCTTACACCCAGACGTTGAATAGCCTCTCGTATATCGTCCAACCCCTCAAGCTAATATATATATATATATAATAGTACATTAATTGTTCATATAAGAGAGTTAATGTTTATTCCTCTCTCTCTCTCTCCATGTGTGTGTGTGTGTGTGTCTCTTTCCATGTGTGTGTGTGTGTATCTCTCTCCATGTGTGTGTGTGTGTGTCTCTCTCTCTCTCTCCATGTGTGTGTGTGTGTGTGTGTGTGTCTCTCTCTCTCTCCATGTGTGTGTGTGTGTGTGTATCTCTCTCTCTCTCTCCATGTGTGTGTGTGTGTTTCTCTCTCTCTCTATATATATATATAGATATATATATACATATGAATATAAAGGAGACTCACGTCCTGCTGGCGTCCCTGCTCTCTGGGGCGTCCCTGCTCTCTAGGGCGTCCGTCTCTAGGGCGGCGTCTCCGTGTCCTCTGCTGTAAAATTAAAAATAAAAAAAATTTAGCATATCATTAATATAATAGTTAGTAAGAAAAGTGTATATATATACACACATTATTGTTTTTTTTTTACCTGTGCTGTCCTCTCTTCCTGCCCACCCTTTTAAAAGAGAAAAAAAATTAATCAATCAATAAATAAAATAAAATAGCTAAACAATTAATTATATAAATGAATAAAATAGCTGATGGCTGGTGAGGCGACTATAAAATATTGAAAAGACAAAAATTAAAATAGCATTTATAAAGAATTAATTAAGTAATAAAAATAAAAAGAAAATAGAAACAAATGAATTAAATAATAATGACAAATGAATAAAATTTGTAACAAATTAACTATATAAATAATAAAAATAGTAAGTAAAAGGAAAAAAAAAAGAGTAAGTAGAAACAAATAAACTATAAATAAAAGATTAATTATAACAAATAAATAAAATATAAAAAAAAATAAAAGAACATAAGAATTAATTAAATAAATAATACTCCCCACCTTGCACCTGCGGGTATTATAAGATTAATAACCAAAAATATTAAGTTATGCATATGCATAATATTGCAACAATGTGGGATGAGATACACACGCGTACCTATGTTGCAATCGGTTTGTTACATACACACACTTATATTAATTAGTATGTCTAATAAGTATATGTATACACACACACACACACGTACCATTCTATTACATCAAATACAGAACTGTGTATGTTACCAGTGGCATACATACATACTGTAGTTCTTTTCTACACATTTACCTGGGGCGTCGCCAGTGTACGAAACGGATGACCCGCCGTGAAACGCTTCTTGCAGTCCTTGCAAAGAAATCGGGGCTAGCCCGTGATTCTTGTTATCCAAATAATCAAATCTGGTCACAAAAGAATCACAGCGGGGACACTGCATCCGTGCGGCTTTAAGACCTTCCTTATAAACATCCACATCCCCATTTGAAATCTCCCACAGTTGCCTCACAATGGCTCGTGCATTGATTACTGCCTCATTCTCCATAGCTGACCTAAATCGAAAACCCTAATTCAGAAACCCTACAAACAGGGGATTCCACGTAACTTATATATTTAAGAAAACAGGGGATTTCGGATAAATGAGAAGCCCTAAAAGTGTCATTACATTACAATTAAGGCGAATATTCCATTCTATTCGGAATATCCCAGCACGAACACACAACACGTGTGTGTGTGTGTGTGCGCATTTCAATTGACGCAAGACCCAGTCAAACTTAGAACTTCATGAGTTTTGCATCGCATTGCATTCATCTCGTGCTGTAAAATAGAATATACATAGTGCGTTTGATACTTTGAAAATGAAATGTGTCCTGTTATAACATTAACTGTGGATAGTCATATTATGATATCAATTAAAGGTTGCGTATCTCAATATTGACATGTAATATAATTAATTGTGCTATGTTAACGTTTTCCTTCTAACTATTTCTTATACACACACACATCTCTGTATATGTGTGTATGTTACACGCCGCTGTCATGCACAAGCGTACAAATGCTGATGGATTCCATGAACTGTGGCTTAGTTACATATTTCTTATCTAGTCCGGTAGATGAAATGTAGTTTTCCCTTGTTCTAACACAAACCTGCACGATATTTTTGATTTTTATTTTCTTATTTAAATATAATTTTATTAGTTTCTTGAGCATGACGAAGACGTGCATGTAATACAACAACAAGCAAGCCTGATCAAAAGTTGACACATATACACAGACATGGACGTCTTGGAAATCCACCTTACACCTTTTGAATATGCTCATAGATAGATAGTTGCTGTTGTTGTTGTCTTTCTCAATCAATAATTTATATTGTTTTTAATTAAAGTAATCAAAAGTCGGTTCTGCAATCCTAGCTTTATGTCAAAACTTTCATTGCTGAAAAAAAAAAAAAAAGAATTAAATCACTTTCACATCAATCAACATTGCAAAACAGCACAGCAAGAACATATTAAGAGTGCAGGCTGTGCATCTGATCATCTTCTCCTTACTAAAAGTTCCACATTACTGTATGTTGCATATGAGCACCTGATAAGTGCTCCCTCTTATCTAAATTAAGTATTTTAAATTACATATAAATTTATGACAAAACATTTAAATTCAAGTAATGCACTCATTAATTTATTTATATATTAATTTAATATATAAGATGTATAACAGATCTGATAAGAGCGTGCACTTATATAATGTAAGTTTGCCAACCTTTTTTAAGCTAAAACAAAACACGAGATTCCTTGACAAAGCGACTTTACCAAACAAATATTTCGTGATAAAATCGGCTGACCAAACACCTCATCTACATACAAACTAGCTACTCAATGTTTGGTGGCTTTAAAACTATGTATAAATACAAATAAATCTTTAAATATCATATTACCCGGCAAAGCATAATTAATTAAACTCTAATAAATTAAAAAAATTTAAGAAAAATCCATATGTCTCGGTCAGTCAAACTCATGTCCTCCGCTGTTCCCGCAGAGCGAGTTGATCCTTGGTTATATGTGCATGTGCAACACTGCAGGGAGAAATGAAGTGCCCAAGCAAACCCCGTACATACGTATAATACACGTATATGTATTTCGTATATTGTATACTGTAAAGCTCTTCATATGTAGACAAAAAGAAGTGGGCATACACATACAGATGAACCCGTGATCCCTTCGATCCGTTTCCTTGACTGCCAACACTTGCTTTCACTGTCTTTAAACGAATTTATACTGCACGACTTCAGATGATAATAGTACTCGTAATGTGAACCCTTACTGAAAGGGACAAGTGTGTTGGGTGTGTATAGGGTGGGAAGGTACTGCACAACTTTAGATATTAGTACTCTGATGTGTGCGCGTGCGAGTGTGTATATACACAAAAGCGTATATGATATTGATGTATGTTGAATGTATGCATATTATTATACTACGGAAAACGTACATTTCATGTGGTTTGAGTTTACAGTGGCGAAATCTTGTACGAGAGGACATTGTACATGACAATGACATGTGGGAAATAGACAATCCACCAATGTACGAGGAGATGATGTGTATGTAGTAAACGTTTTAATGGTTCTAGAACGTTTGCTGTAGGAACCACATATATCTTATTATATTTATATATATGCAAGAGAGTGTACATATGTGTATAAACAACATTATTGGATTCCAATATGCACCAAAATGGAGCAGGAATTTGCATGTTGCTCGGTCCAGCTTACTTTTTAATGTATATGTTCCCCTTCCTGTCTGTCTTCCACATTCTGCTGTTGCAGGAAAAGCAAGTGCTTTTATACATTATATTACTATATATAATTAAGTCATGTTAACTCTATCTTTCTTGTTCAGTCTGCCTGTGAGAGAGTAAACACAACAGAACTACAGGGATAGTATATCTACACAATACATATTATACGTATTGCATACATATATATATTGTACTGTATACCGTGGAACGGACGGTATAAATCGTATCAGAAACAAAATGTACAGATACATACTCCGGTATCCAGTGTTGACGTAGTACGGGGTCGTACATTGCAAGGCACAAGTTGCATAAACTTCTGTAAACAGGTTTTAATTTTTTTGAGTCAAACTTGCTACGTAATATGATTTGATTTTTTGTCTGTTGCAGATGAACATTGCCACCCTTGACTGCTTATTGCAAATTTAGTATATAAAGTCAATTGACATACTAAAGATTCTCTAAATATAAGAAGAAATATACTTTCTAATAAATTTGGTGAGCAACTTTAAAGGATTCTAAAATATTATATGCTATAATTAAACATACGGTAACGAAATAATATTAGCGGAATATACCACATGATGAATACAGTACGGAACTTAAGCGCACTAGACTTTGAGAGTTCACCAACTTTAAAAAAATGCATGCAAATGACACGCCCTGTGATCCACATTTCAATGCGGTCAAATTATTTGAACTATACGTGGGGAGATTAGTTGGCATTGCGTGTTCCACTGCACTTGTTATCTCTGTGTTTTGTATATATCTAGGAATATTCTTGGAATGGGAATCGGAATATACATTATCGAGTTTATTGTAAGTCATGCCAAGTCTGTGACAGGTGCAAAGTTCTACAAGCGCTGTGAGCATTTCGTCCGGAGAGGTCACATCAAGAGCACGGTCATGAACACACGAATCAATCAATTCTATGATTAAAATATTTATATATCGAAAATAATGATTTCTATATGCCTATGTGCTTGGCAACATCAGTGGTTTGAATTGAATTTTATTACCCAATCCTAAAGCTTGCATATGTATAGACGTTTACACACTATCACGTACTCACTGTACCAATCTTTTGTATTATCACTGAATAAGCATGATGCTCTTAATTAATGACAATGTCAAGGAGTATCGAGAGCCGTTGGATGATCTCCGACGGATGCGGAAACAAGTGGGCGTATCAGATAAGGTATCAATCTCCGACAATGGGAAGTGATAAAAGGGTGATAAGGGATAAGGGATAAGTACCTTTTGATAAGGCATTGGGTACTGTAGGGCCTTTATTAGCAAATGTCGGCCATTCGCTTCAAAGCTAAGTCGTGTTGTTGTGTTGTGGCGGTGTTTGTGTATTTCTGCGAAAAAAAAGGAATTCCACATAGAAAGGATAAACGGGAAGAGGGCAAGATAGGACTTCGCATCATGGTCATTTGCGGTTGCAGGAACCCTAGGCGGATCGATCTCTACTGCGGCGCGCAAGAACAATAGCAGCTTTGCGGCGGCGACAGCGTAATCCTAGGTTCCAGGAGCGGCGCCTTCAAAATCCACAAGAAATCTCAGCGGCGCAAGCGAAATCCTAGGTTTTAGGAGCGGCACCATCGAAAATCCCAGGTTTGCTGTGTAGGAAACCGCAAGAAACGGCAAGAATCGGGCAAATCGGCAACAGATTCGAGATTTCGCCTGTGAAAGATGTCATCTTTGAGCAGAGAGCTCGTTTTCCTCATCTTGCAGTTCCTGGATGAGGAGAAATTCAAAGAGACAGTGCACAAGTAAGTGTTTCGCTTGTGTTTCTTGTTTCTTGACATTTGCCGGCATTCTCATCTTGCTTGAGCAGGTTGGAGCAAGAATCTGGTTTCTTTTTCAACATGAAGTACTTTGAGGACCAGGTACAGAACGGCGAGTGGGATGAGGTCGAGCGTTACCTTTCCGGCTTTACCAAAGTGGACGATAATCGCTATTCGATGAAGATTTTCTTCGAAATCCGCAAGCAGAAGTACCTGGAAGCCTTAGACAAGTAAGAGTCTTTGCTGGGTTTTTTGTAATTTATACATGGGCTTCTTTGGCAGGCAAGAGCGAGCACGGGCCGTAGAAATACTAGTCAAGGATCTCAAGGTTTTCTCGTCGTTCAACGAGGACTTGTATAAGGAGATTACGCAGCTTCTAACTCTTGAAAACTTCAGGTACCGTCGTGTTTACTTTAACCCTTCTCTTAAAATAGCTTATTATATAATATAAGGACCCTTTTTGTTGGGCACAGGGAAAATGAGCAGCTGTCGAAATACGGAGACACGAAATCCGCCAGGAACATAATGCTACTGGAGCTTAAGAAGCTCATCGAAGCTAATCCTCTATTCCGCGACAAGCTCTTGTTTCCTGCTCTAAAAGCATCTAGGCTTCGTACACTTATCAATCAAAGGTACGGTGTATGGATAATACTATATATGTACGATTCACATACATATGTATATAAGTTAACGTGTTTATATTTTCCAGTTTGAACTGGCAACATCAGCTGTGCAAGAATCCGAGGCCCAATCCGGACATTAAGACACTGTTTACGGATCATACATGTGGGGCACCAAATGGAGCTCGTGCACCACCACCAACAAACCCTCCCTTGGTTGGTGGCATACCTAAGGCTCCTGGATTTCCTCCCTTGGGAGCCCATGGGGTACGTGGCCATTAGCTATTACGTTCCAGATTTATTTATTTTTACTCTTCTGGTATTTCAGCCATTTCAACCAGCTGCAGGACCACCTCCAAGCTGGATCAATCCTAATCCTTCAGCGCATCCCAGCGTTGTCACTGGACCTCCTGCTATTGCCAACAACTCGAATCCAGGTATTCATTAGTCGAGAGAGATTATATTTTAACGTCTATTTAGATACTTATTACTATCCATATGTGTGTGTGATACTTATATGTATGTACGTATGTATGAGGCCACACAACTAATATCTCATGATCTTATATCACTGGTGTTTTGTAATTTCTTTAGGTGCATTATTGAAGCGGCCCAGGACACCTCCGGCTTCAACCGTGGATTATCAGACTGGAGATTCGGAACATCTATTGAAGAGAGCCAGGACTGCTGGCCAGGTTATTGAGGAGGTTGGATTTATTTCGATGCTACTATAAACAACTACATACATTTTTATTTTTTTTTTTTCTGACTTTACCGGAACAGGTGAACTTTCCACAAACTATTCAGCAGCCAAGTTACACAATTGATGATATTCCGAAGACAGTCGCAAGGACTATCCAGCAAGGTTCTTCTGTTGCATCAATGGATTTCCACCCTGTTCAGCAAATCGTATTATTAGGTAACATACTGAACAAAAAGTATCTTAATCCATTCAAGTTTACGAATTCAAGTTGTTAAATGAATGGCAGTGGGTACAAGTGTGGGTGAGATCTCCATCTGGGACGTAGCGGCACGAGAAAAGCTTTCTCATAGGGCTTTCAAAGTTTGGGATATAACTGTGTGTTCCATGGCTCTACAGGTATAAGTTAATTATTATTAATCTAGTTTAGAATAATAGGTTAATTATTATTAGTGTAGTTTAGATTTCTGAGAGCGATAATTTACTATATGTATGATTGTATTATTTTAAGATTGTTATATGCGGCCAATTGACGCATATCAGTATCTACATTTTCTAAATATCTACATCGTGACAGGCTTCTCTCGTTAAGGAGCCCTCTATCTCAGTTACCAGAGTTGTTTGGAGTCCGGATGGAACATACATAGGTGAGTGTTTTCCATCAAAATTTATGTTTATGTATAGAAATGTGTATACAGAATGTACGTGTGTGAATTTGTATATGCATATACCTATTCATTTTTTACGTGCAGGAGTGGCTTTCAATAAGCACATTGTTCAAGTTTATCAATATTTTGGAGGCATGGAGATACGCCAACAATGTGAGGTAAGCCGAACCCATTATGTTTTTTAGTTCAGTTATGGCTAATATAGTATTGAATTTCAATAGATTGATGCTCATGTGGGAAGCGTGAATGACCTTGCGTTTGCTCAGCCAAACAAACTATGCATAATATCTTGTGGAGACGACAAAACGATAAAGGTATCTGTTTATCCTTTAAACGGAATATGGGAAACTCTGCGTGTCTTGTGTGTCTGTACTAAAATAAAATAAAAAATAATAATAATAATTACATGAAACAGGTAACATGAGTGTGTGTGTGCGCGCGCGCGATGTTTACATTTAAGTGAATCAGGTGTTTGAGGCGGCAACCGGACGCAACAAGTACACATTCGAAGGTCACGAAGCTCCAGTTTATTCAGTTTGTCCTCACCACAAGGAGACCATACAGGTAATGCTCCACTGGAATAAACTTCAATTTAGTGAGGTTATATATATTTATAGTAGGTACGCGTCTAGTGAATGTACATAATGTTTGGATATCACACATAGATTAACATATACTATATTAACTATCATATCGTTTTCTGCAGTTTATATTTTCGACAGCGACGGATGGAAAAATCAAAGCGTGGCTGTATGACAGCGCTGGTTCAAGAGTTGATTACAACGCTCCTGGGAACTGGTGTACAACAATGGCGTACAGTGCCGACGGTACAAGGTCAGTCTCGTAGTTAGAAACGAATCCTGCTATGTAGTGCCCTGGTATATGATTACATGTTCAGTTTATGTATGTAGTTTACTTGTTTAGTATGATATCAAGAACTTTATAGATTGCATCTGCAATATGTTGTAATCATCATCTATGTTACAAGTCCACTTATATTCATGTGCATTGTTCAAATCGTAGATTCTTTATTACATTATGGACCACTTATTTATATACTATCATACATATGATGCTAATCTTTTGAAGGGTTAATCGAAATTAGATCTGGTACTCTCCCTCTCTCTCTCTCTCTCTCACACACACACACACACACAGAGTATACACACCTACATACAGTTATATTTATACGTTTTTAATGATACTGAATGCATGTATGCAGGTTGTTCTCGTGCGGAACCAGTAAAGATGGTGATTCCTATCTCGTCGAGTGGAACGAAAGTGAAGGGGCTATCAAACGGACATATAACGGTTTCCGTAAGAGGATGCAAGGCGTTGTTCAGTTTGATACCACAAGGAACTGCTTCCTTGCCGTCGGAGACGAGTTTCAAATTAAGTTTTGGGATATGGACAACGTCAACCTCTTGACCTCTACCGATGCGGAGGGAGGTCTAACGGTAATAATGTAACTATACATGTGTGCGTGTAATTATGGATATATATGCATACACACACACACACATGTGTGTGTGTGTGTGTGTGAGAGAGAGAGAGAGAGTAGTATGATTTAGATAGTAAGTGCTAACCTGGCTTAATTTTGGCAGGCTTTCCCGCGTTTACGTTTCAATAAGGATGGCTCTTTACTAGCCGTGACAACAAACGACAATGGTTTCAAGATATTGGCAAACAACGAGGGCTTGCGACTTCTACGCGCGTTTGAGAAAGTGGCTCCGATTGACAAGGTAAATAGACGATACGTAGGTATTTAATATACGTGAATACATATAAATACTTACGGAAACCGGTCTTTCAAAATCGTAAAACTCTTGTATTTTACACAGCCCGTTGTCCATCCACCAGCTGCTCCCGTTGTTTCCCAAGCGGTAACGTTGGCTGGAGGGGTAATTTTAATCTCTCTCTCTCTCTCTCACACACACACACACACATTCACTCCGGTCTATAATATACAGAACGGAGTTGAAAATGGAACAAGGCCCCGCAGTACAGACGATGCAAATAAGGTCTGGAAGTTGGCTGAAATTGTGGAGCCTACGCAGTGTCGCCCAATGAAGGTTCCCGATACTCTACAACCAAGCAAGGTATATATAAATCATTGTTGTTAAACATATGAGATAATGAATATTCATACACGGTGTATATATACGTTGCCATGAAACAGATATGCAGGCTGATGTTTACGAATTCTGGTACTGCACTGCTCGCTCTGGCTTCGAATGCAGTTCACAAGCTCTGGAAGTGGTCCCGTAATCCACTTGGAAAGGTATTATCTGCTCTTTTGTGTTTAACATTAAAACATGGTGTATATATACAGATGCACACTATGTAGATACATATGTACATATATAAACAAGTCCATGTACGTAATATTGCTTTTGTACGTACGCACACACACACACTGTCCTTTCAACATTCTTTATTTTGTGTCATATACGTAGATATACATTTACAATGGTATTGTCGCATTTATGTATAATATATACGTGTGCTTTTACACTACAATTCATACACGGTGCTGTCACGTGTCCAGTTTATAGTAGTGAAGCGCAGAACATACACACGTGTTGTAATATAGACAAAGACAAATTTTTAATGCATCATATTGGTTTTGGCCAGGCAACTGCTAACTTTGCACCTCAAATGTTTCAACCACAAAGTGGCATTCTTATGACCAACGACATCACTGAAAACAACCCCGAAGAAGCGGTTCAATGCATGGCTTTGTCGAAAAATGACTCGTATGTGATGTCAGCATCTGGAGGAAAAATCTCACTCTTCAACATGATGACGTTCAAGGTAAAAATATGCCATGTGTTATTGTATAAGTCACACCCACAGCGTATATATGCACATTCAGATACATACACAAACAAATACATATTCACACTCGTTCACACTCTCCAACCTATATGCACGTAGTCATAGTCGTACGGAACTTACGTTTGTAAACACCATTGCATACATAAATACACGCATATCTTATGCATGCTCAAGCTTTTGCCGAATTTTTCCAGGTGATGACAACGTTCATGCCACCGCCACCAGCAGCGACATTCCTGGCTTTCCATCCCCAAGACAATAACATCATTGCCATTGGTATGGAAGATTCGACTATTCAGATCTACAATGTTCGAGTGGATGAGGCAAGTATATGACTTACCATGAAACATATAGTGATAAGTAACTGAAATTGAAACTGGCATTATTAGGTGAAATGCAAGCTGAAAGGTCATTCGAAGAGGATTACTGGTCTGACCTTCTCCTGCGCGTTACAAGTTCTCGTGTCATCTGCAGCGGATGACCTGGTATACTAAGATTATCTACTTCATCAGCTATTTATATAACATTTCGTTTTTATAGACGTGTACATGTTTGTGGTTGGTTTTTCATATGCATCGTGTTGCTCTCTCTCTCTCTCTCTCTCTCTCGTCAAATGCAGTATTCGCCCCCCTCCCCACTCCCATGTGGCATTGGTGACTGGGCATTGAAAGAGCAAAAACATGTATTGAGTTTAACATATAAGATTCACGGACCGAATACCCTCTCTCTGCTTGTGCATTTGCATGTGATCAAACTATCAGTGTAATCCTTGACATCACATTTGTTAAAATACTAACATGTTATTGTACTATGCAGCTCTGCATATGGAGTGCAGACAAATGGGAAAGGAGGAGGACTCTTCAACTTCAAATTCCACCAGGAAAGGCAGCACAGACTTCGGATACAACATTACAGTTCCACAATGATATGACGCGTATTCTGGTCATACACGAGACTCAGCTAGCTGTCTACGATGTTGGAAAATTCGGCCGCCTCCGTCAAGTATGTGTGTGAGTGTGTCTGTGAGCAGTATTAATTGATGATACATACTGTTTTTTATTCCAATCTAGTGGATTCCCAACGAGACATTCCCAGCTCCACTGTCAGGCGGACGTATATCTTGCCATGGAAGGATTGTATTTGCTTCGTTTAAGGACGGTGCAATTGGGGTTTTCGAATATGATACCCTAAGGGCTATGTCTCGTATTGCTCCAACTGCCTACTTGCCTCAAGGCGTCTCAGGGTATATACATGTTTGTTCACAAGTACATAATGGCTTATATGATTTACATTTCTTGGTGTACAACACGTACACCGCTCTAAAGAGAGAGGTGCATGTGTTGTGTTATAGAAATATAACTCATACAAAACCAGTACTTGTTCTCTCTCTCTATCAACTTGGCTCTTTTGTTTTCAGTGTATATCCGCTGGTTGTTGCGTCACATCCCACAGAGCCGAACCTATTTGCACTTGGACTTAGCGACGGAAGCGTGATAGTAATGGAGCCAAACGAAATCGACAACAAGTGGGGTACAATACCGCCTTTGGAAAACGGCAATACACCAGCTATCTCTGCGACGTCCGCAGGCCCTCAAGCAGGCTCTGTACAAGTCTCGGACCAACACTCTCCATGAGATTCACATCAATTTTGTCTCACACCAACTTGTACAGATGCAACTGCAGCAGGTAATACACATATACATACATACATATGAGGCATGTATGGTGTACCTAAGCGTATGCAGCTCTGTTATTGACATATATTCACATTCATATGTGTGTACAAGCTACGTATTTATGTATCTGTATGCCGTTTATACACTTGATAATATTCCAACTGGTTCTTGAATATATATGTATGTATGTATGTATGTGCACCTGCCTTACGCAAGTCTTTTAATTTTCGGCGGAGTTCAGAGGTAAAATAAGTTATGTGTCAATGCATGCCAAGAACATACACATCTACTAGAACTACTGTTTCATTTGATATGGATCTTAAGACCGATCCAAACAGGGCATTCAATGTGCTTTTGCAAGCACATGCAACTATACCACGTCTACTGCGAATTGTTTCGGTGTACCATATGTATATGTATGATAATATATATACATGTATGCATTGTGTACCTGAGCGTATACAACTCCGTGCCGTATCGTGTTATCACATATGTACGAATTCATATATATAATACATAGGTATGTATGTATGTATGTGTATGCATGTTGTACACTTCATGCTATACATGATTTTCCATCAATTTGTTCTTACGTAGCCGGAATATGTACGTGGTATTATGTATTTGTATTTTACATTTATTATGTATCTGTGTACATATATAATTACGTGTTGTCAAAATATTTAGATATTCATATCTATGATGTTCTTAAGTATGACTTGTATACGTGTATTATGTATTTGTATACAAGTATTGTAGATGCATATGCTTTTTCATTTAGATATGTATACAAGTTTTTATTAAGCGGTTTGAGATCTGTATGTGTGTATGCGACTCTGTGCCATGTGATGTTATACACGCGAGCTACCTGTAGTGTGTGTGTATATACATTGGTGTAAATCATTACAGATTTATATGAACGTTGTTATTAACTGGCTTTTAATGAGCAGGATATTCGAAATACTAGGATTTGTTTTATGATCTGACCGCGCTTGGGGAAGTTGTACACTAGCCATTGATGATTTTTTTGTTCTTTTAGTGCCCTAATGTTAAAAGCCTTTCCTTTTTTTCCCTTTTGTGCCCTTTCCTTACAATGAGATGAAGTTTGCTATGGTTTGTAGCCCAGCTTCTTTGTAGAAGTCGGAGAGCTGATCTCGAATCTCATCCCAGTTTTTATCCACTGTTCCTAGATCCAACAGGAATGCTGCTTGATCCAATGCCACCTTAACCAGGTAAACATCTTTCAGCGTGTTTCCGTGCGTGCGTGCGTATGTGTTACATCAACGTACAATATATCAAAGTATAACATATATAGATGGTGGTGATTAGACAGTGTGTTATTTGATTAATCAAAGTTGGTTCTCTATCTCTCACACAGAGGCATGTGTGTGTTTTGAGTACCGCATAATATGAAACATAGATGTTTCGGATAACGTACGTACGAATGTATACCCGTATACACATACATACTTACCTGTGCGGGGGCTTTCCCTTTGTTGACTTCCTCTTTCTTGCCTTCTTGGGTCATTTTTTCCCTCATGTACTCTACTTTCTCGTCTCCCCATCCAGCCATCTCTGCTACCTTTTCATATTCACAGCCCAGTGTCCACCATGGTGACTTCAATGCAATTCTTGCTGCATCCTTGGCTTCCAACTTACGTCCAACCCTGTTCAATTAGTTAAGTCTGTGTGTGTGTCTGTGCGTGTTTTACGTAGGAAAAGAGCACGTACTATCTCAGTTCTAATATATGTGATCTGCAATGCTTGTAAGTTAGATATACCCGTTACGGATATGTGTGTGTGTGTGTATGCATGTATATATGTATATTTATATACTTCATCATGAGCTCAGCGTTGAAAACGATGGGCCGTCCAAATCCTGGGAAGTGTTTCTTGGTGAGATAGAACTCTCCAGTCACTAGAGCCGAAACCTGAAGCATTTTTAGCTTAACTACTGAAAATTTACACAATTTTGCTTACCTCGTCACCTTTCTCGAGGTGGTTAAGAGCTAAACGCTCAAAAACATCCGGAAACAATCCCACCTGTATTAATACATACGTCATACATACGCATGTGTGTGTGTGTGTGTGTGTGGCATGCCTTCTTTAGGAGATAGGCATCCAAGCTAGATAGCTTAGAATTTGCATAATCGCCTTTCTTATAAAGGATGGTTTGATTTGTGGCAGAAGCGGCATTATAGCATGCTTCGTCACCCTTTGACATCTTCTTCAACCAGTATCCTTTCTATGTATTCTTCCACCTGATGAACACACATAATGCATATAGCAGTATATCTACTGTGGTCATTATATATTTCAATGGGTAAATGTATGTAATGTGTATATATGCGTTGATTATTGTTGAAGAAATCACACACACACACACACACACAAAATTTAATATATGTATATAGATTATTGTAGTGAATCTTACGCTCTTAGCAAGGAGGTTTAGGCCATAAGACTGCACTTGGACCACGGGCATCTCCATCCTGTAATAATGCACCAGCTATTTATTTTTTAATGTTTTTTATTTTGTTTTCTTTTTCATAGCACTAACCCTTCAGGTGGAGTTGGCCATCTTAACAAAGCTGTGATTGCTCCTGTGAAAGTCATCATTTTACATATATATTGCTTGTAAGTTTTAAAACTCTCTCTCACACACACAGTTTTATCTTTTAATGTAGCGTGTGTGTGTGTGTGTGTGTGTAAAACATGTACAACTCCACAGTGGATTTACCTGTACTGTCTGTTGACAATGGAATTGCCAAAGGATGTAGGCCCTTTCTTTGGTCTGGAGGAACTATTTGTTCACCTGAGGAGATTATAATGTGTATATCCATATAAATACATACATAGCGTGTGTGTGTGTATAGTATTAATTTACCTTTTGCTTGCAATACATTGAGTAGTGTTTGAAGATGTGTTGGGGGCTCCAAACCAGCAACTTCATTTAGAAACCGTTGATGATCTAAACATAGTCAATTTAGTTAAGCAAGGCATATGCTGGAATACATTATATATAAAGAATGTAGGCGTGTATACACACGCACGTACGTACACACCTGTTTGGAGAGGCGAATCGACAAGAGAGGCCTTGATATGAAATCGAGAGTGACGTGGCATTGGAGGAATGGGTGCAAAATAGAGGTTGCTCCTGCACAGTGTGCGCCATTGCAGTGTCTCCATGTTAGTGACGCTAATTACATTCTTCCTTGGTCTATCTCATCCCACGTCAGAATCAAGTTTTATTATGCAATTAAAATTGGATAATATATTATCTTTAATTCTGCAGTGTATTTGCAAGATCTACGGTGTAATTCTGGGTTTGAATTTAAAATTTAAATTTATTAAATCCTTTACAACAATAACCTCATTCACACAATAAACTTATAACTAGATATAAATAAATTAATACTGTATACATCTAAACCACATTATAACTAGATATAAATAAATTAATACTGTATACATTATATTTACATCTAAACCCTATAATATGAACACTTAGTTATTCATACTACAAACTTAAACTCATATCTCTACTTTTAGGGCAAGAAGGGGAGGGAAAGAGGAGCGTCTCCGGGTAAAAATGCAGGCCGAGGCGACGTCTCAGCCGGCGGCTGTCCGAGAATATCAAAATGTGCCAAAGAATCAGGCCGAAATTTCGGAGTCCGGCCCTGAGAGCGTGAGATCGGACAGTACACTGCCTGTCCGAGACGGAAATGGACAGTCTTCTACAGAAAATTCACAATTTAAGGATCGAGCCGAGTTTGATTCAGGCACACAACAGGGGAGATCTGGCGAGGAACTGCCTGTCCGATTTGAAGAACCGGATAGGCAGCCCGTCCAAGATGAAGGCGGCATTTCATCTGCTATTGAAATCTCCCAGGAGAACGAAAAGCCAAATGCAGCATTACTTGAGTTTCGTATTGAGGTTCCAACAGTTCATGGAAATGCAACAGTTGAACTTCAAGGTAGTGTGTGTGAATGTATGCGTGTGTTGTGTATGTGTGCGTTCGTGTGTGTGAGTGAGAGAGAGACAGACAGACAGACAGAGGGTCCTACGCTTGCAGTCTGTTCGTGTTTTATCCATATTAAGTTTATGTGCAACACACAGTTTGTAGCCCTTACATATGAACTTGTTATCACACACACGCACACACACACACACACACACACACACACGTAATATGCATGTATTTCGTAGACCCGCACTTTACTATTGAAACAACAACTGGCACAACTATGGCTGATGGACTTGCGGAGGTTTTTGTCCCTATTGAAAATGCTGCTCCACAACAAACTGAAGCTTGCAACAAATCTGAATACGGTTAGCATTTTTACTTGTATATACAAGTTTAAAGATGTCACTCGTCTATTATGTTATACCTTATCATATATATTATATTGACTTATTTATATATCATGGTGAGATACAGGTTTGCTGCCACTGTACAAGCTGTTTATGTTTGCTGACAGAATTGACATGCTTCTCATGATATTTGGAACACTTGGTGCTATGGCAAATGGGCTTGCTAAACCACTCATGGCTCTCATCTTCGGCCAGATATCAAATGCATTTGGACAGAACTCAAATGACGTCTCTAAACTCAATCATGAAGTCACAAAGGTGTGTGTGTGTTGAATGGTTTTGATTTGCAAAAGAAGTCTACGACGTGTTCACAATTGATGAGGTTTTCTTGTCACGCAGGTTGCGCTTAGATATATATACCTGGGTGTTGGCACTGGAGTAGCAGCATTTCTAGGTAAGGACATTCAAAGAATATATATGTATACACAATAGATTCATGAATCTCTCTCTCTCTCTCACACACACACGCACGCACGCACGCACACACAACCACCACTATTAATATTATTATTGTGTAGAGACGGCATTCTGGATGTGCACCGGTGAACGGCAAGCAGCACGCATTAGATCACTGTATTTGAAGTCCATTCTTAGACAGGACATCTCTTTTTTTGACAAAGGGATCAACACTGGTGAAGTGCTTGGAAGAATGTCTGAGGACACTATTCTCATTCAAGATGCAATTGGCGAGAAGGTAAAGATATTTCTTTGCATATCTATATTAAGTATTCTCTATAAATAAAGTTAATAATATATAGTACTAAGTGTTAGTATAAACTTATAGTACTAAGTGTCACCAGGTGGGGAAATTTGTGCAACTGGTGTCAACATTCTTTGGTGGCTTTATAATAGCGTTCACAAAAGGCTGGAAGCTTGCCCTCGTAGTGTCCTCAGCCTTACCACTACTTGTTATGGCTGGGGCCACCATGGCTATTATGATCTCAAAAACAGCAAATAAAGGCCAGAAAGCGTATGCAGAAGCAGGAAACGTTGTACAACAAGTTGTTGGTGGCATCAAAACTGTACGTCTGTGTGTGTTGTTGTGTGTGGAAATGGAGGGAGGGAGGGTTTGTATGTATGTGTGTAATAGATACGTTTTGGTTACTGTTGTACATATACACTAGGTGGCATCTTTTACTGGGGAGGACAAAGCCGTGAAAGATTATGAAACAGCTTTGCGGAAGGCATATAAAGCCGGTGTTTACGAGGGCTTAAGCAGCGGTTTAGGCATGGGATTTACTTTGCTAACTCTCTATTTGAGCTATGCCTTGGCTCTTTGGTACGGGTCTAAGCTTATTCTCCATAGTGGTTACACAGGAGGCGTTGTTATTAATGTGATGCTCTCTGTTCTCATGGGAGGCATGTAAGTGTGGTTGAGTGTTATATATATATATGCATACACGTGTTGCAAACAGAAAGATATTTGTGTACAGTCACTTAGAGAACTTAATACTTCGTTCCTGACAAGCATATTCTTATATTTAGTGCAGGGCACTTGGCCAGGCATCACCTTCCTTACGTGCATTTGCAGCTGGACAAGCAGCAGCATATAAGATGTTTGAGGTTATCCACCATGTTCCCTCTATTGATGCATACAACATGGATGGTCTCGTTCTAGACAGTGTAAAAGGTATAAATATTTATACTAGCCATTATGTGAAATATATAACTTCTGAAAAATATTATATCTTTTGTGTGTAAGGTGACATAGAACTTCGTGAGGTGGATTTCAGCTATCCTTCACGACCAGGCATACAGATACTTAAGAAGCTTTCTTTAAGCATTCCTTCTGGTATGACAGCAGCTCTAGTTGGAGAGAGTGGCAGTGGAAAATCAACAGGTAAAACTCTTGTCATGGGTTATGCATGTATTTGCGTGCGTGAAGATAGATGTTTATGTTTGTGTGTGTGTGTGCTGGAAATGATGTATGCATAATGTACGTAGAGGCATATATACATATGTAACATAATGCAGTTGCTTGCAGTTATCAGCTTATTGGAGAGGTTTTATGATCCACATAGTGGGATGGTAGTGGTAGATGGTCACAACATAAGAGAACTGCAACTCAAATGGTTAAGGCAACAAATTGGACTGGTTAGTCAGGAGCCTGTTCTATTTGGAGTCTCCATTATGGAGAATGTTGCTTATGGCAAAGATGGTGCTACTCTTGATGACGTACGTGCTGCTTGTGAGCTAGCTAATGCTGCTAAGTTCATTAACAACATGCCTCAGGTATCCTTATATACATGCACACACACGTACACATTTTATGTGTATACACACATACTCCAGATAGTTGGGAATTGCTAACCCATCCTTAAACCATGGCACAGGAATTTATTACAAGGATATAAAGGTCTTAAGGTAAACTATGAACTTGATTAATAGCTAATCACTCACATTAGAGGGTTTCTCAACAGGGATATGATACACATGTCGGCCATCATGGGACACAGTTATCTGGTGGACAGAAGCAAAGGATAGCTATTGCAAGAGCTATTTTGAAAAATCCACGTATTCTTCTTTTAGACGAAGCTACAAGTGCCTTGGACGCTGAATCGGAGAAAACCGTACAAGCAGCTCTGGAACGGGTCATGCTTGACCGTACAACATTGGTAGTTGCTCACAGGCTTTCCACTGTCAGAGATGCGGACTCTATATTTGTCTTTCAGCAAGGGAAGATCGTAGAAAGAGGTGTGCATGCTCTCCCTCTCTCTACACAATATGTAACCAGATGATGACCAGGGACACATTCGAGCCTCTTGACTAATCCCGATGGAGTTTACTCCCAGCTTATAAAGCTCCAAGAGATGCATCAAGTTCAAGAGGAACAGGAAGAACCAGTTGAGACAGACGAACGTCCTGGTAGCAGCACGTATATGAGTCGCAGGAGGATGTCATCTATCAAACAAACCAGCCTTCAGACAGCTTTGGATATACAAGGTACAGATGCACGTGTGTATCTGTGTCTGTGTCTGCGCGTGTGTGTGTGTGCATGTTGTTAATATTTCATCTTGCAGATGGAGAAGAAACGCTTCCCAGGAGTACAACTTCATCAATGTGGCGCCTAGCTGCTTTGAACAAGCCTGAGACTCCTGTGTTTATTTTAGGCGCTGTAAGCGTAAATAATAAATATTATACTCATACGCACATATATACTTAGCATGCAATGTCAAAATAAGTTAATATTATGAATCATAACACGTAAACAACCTACATATGTACCTATAATACACACACAGATATTATGCATCATTAGTTTGGTTGTTATATGTACAGATAGCAGCAGCAGTAAATGGGATGGTATTTCCAATGTTTGGTTTGCTCATATCCAGCATACTTGGGGTTTTCTTTAACTCAGACCCGTCGGAGCTACGTAAAGGGGCCAACTTCTGGGCATCCATGTTCGTGGTGCTTGCGTGTGCGTGCCTGGTCATCATACCTTGCCAGATGGGCTGCTTTGCATATGTTGGTCAAAACCTTATTCATAGGATCCGGTGTCTCACTTTCAGGAGTATCGTTCGCCAAGAAATGGGCTGGTTTGATGCTAAGGAGAATTCCAGGTGTGTGCGTGGCGTGTGTGTGTGTGTGTGTGCGCGTGTGAGTGTGAGTGTGAGTGTGTGTGTGTAAGTGTGAATGAGAATATATACAGTTTTTTCTTCCAGTGGAGCTATTAGTGCAAGGCTTTCTACAGACGCTGCTTATGTACGAGGCATGGTAGGAGATACACTGGCTTTGACAGTACAGAACGTGTCCACCATTGCAGCTGGCTTGGTTATTGCATTTACGGCTTCTTGGCAGCTTGCATTGGTCATCTTCTCATTGGTTCCTCTACTTAGTCTTCAAGGTATCATGCAAGTTAAAGTTATGACCGGTTTCAGTGCAGATGCAAAGGTAAGTTAGCGTAAACAAGTGTGTGTGTGTGTGTGTGTGACATACATATATGTGTACCTATACGATTTATTACTGAACTGTGTTCCCCCATCTCTCTATCTTAGATAGACATTATGACACAGCATGAATTCTTAATCACATTCCTCTTAATTTATATCATTATAGCTAGTATAGATATAGAAGTTATATGTTTCTCGTGGGATTGCAAGCTTTCTTTAATACTAGTACTCACTCATTCTTTTAAGCTCCCCTTATACTTTGGAGAACCAGGACTAGTACAAATATGTCGATATGTATATATATGCATATCTTATAGACACACGTGCATGCAGGTGATGTATGAAGAGGCTAGCCATGTAGCTTCGGATGCAATAAGCAGCATTCGGAGTGTGACATCATTCTGTGCAGAAGAGAAGATGCTGAAGCTGTATGAAACCAAGTGTAAGGTTCCTCTCAAGAACGGTGTACGGCTAGGCCTTGTTAGCGGAGCAGGCTTTGGCTTCTCCAATTTCCTCTTATACTCTTCATACGCCCTTAGCTTTTGGTACGGAGCTCAGCTTGTCAAAGACCGTAAAACAACATTCCAAAAAGTTTTCAAGGTGGGGATGTGGGTAGAGTATTTGTATTTACATACACATACGCGCGCACGCGCATTATAGTGCTTATATACACTTGTATAATTTCAGGTGTTCTTTGCAATAACAATGTCTGCTATTGGAGTTTCACATGCAACAGGGTTAGCTCCGGATGTAACCAAGGTCAGATCTTCAGTAGTTTCCATATTTGCAATGCTTGATCGGAAGTCGAAGATAGACCCAAAGGAGTCCAGCGGAACCACCCTTGAGGTCCTCCGTGGGGATATTCACTTTAGAAGTGTCTGGTTTAAGTATCCTAGCCGTCCTGATGCACAAATATTCCGTGACTTCACACTCTTCGTTGAATCTGGAAAGGTAAACTTATATGTGTAATTATGTATGCGTATCAGTATATGTGGCAGACATATATGCATACCCGTATGTGCATGCACGGGAGTACGTCAGTTTCATGTTAACTTGTATATAAATCTTTCATGCAAGATACTTATTGTATTTCCCATTTGAAGGAATACGGTTAAGGAATATAATACATAACATACGCCTCCTTAGATTAGCATCTTGTTTCGTATATATAATGGTATATTGTCTGTTTATGTGCCACACACACACGTACATATGCATACCCGCGTCTGCAAGGATGCATGCACACACACAGACACTCTTCACTATATGTTGCTCTACAGACTGCTGCACTGGTTGGAGAGAGTGGAAGTGGGAAATCAACGGCAATTTCTTTGATCCAACGATATTATGATCCAGATCAAGGCAAGGTTCTCATTGATGGACATGAAATAAAGACCTTACAACTCAGGTAAGTGTATATGTACATATACATATATGCACATTGTGTGTGCGCGCATACATTATTAGATACGTATGTTCATATCAAGATTACATCTCAGGTGGTTAAGACAGCACATGTCGCTGGTTGGACAAGAGCCTGTTCTTTTCTCAGGGACCTTGAGATCCAATATAAGCTACGGGAGAGATGGGGTTACTGAGGAGGATCTCTTGTCTGCTGCAGTAGCTGCAAATGCTCACAAGTTCATTTCACAGCTACCAGATGGCTACGATACACAAGTTGGCGAACGAGGTGCTCAACTTTCAGGTATTGATTGTGTATGCATGTGTGTACTATAGTATGTGTACATGTGTATATGTGAATCTTTTATATATTTGTATAAAGATTGTGTATGTGTATATAAACAACAGATATGCAAACCTATAATTAAGAGTTATTCCTAGTATATTCTAAAGGTAGCATTTAAGGTTTTTACTGCTTTACATATTTTTATTTGTTGGTGTATAAAAAGATTCACCGTAATATTTAAAATGCCATTTATTTAAGTTTGACGTGCAATTATCTTATATATAATTCGGAAACACTCTCTCTATCTCTCTCTCTCACACACACACACTAGTCCCCCCCCCCCTCTCTCTCTCACACACACACACACACATGTTCACATATATACATGTACTCGTACAGACGCGTGTGTGTGTGCGTGTGTTGAGATTCTGTGTTATTTCAGGCGGTCAAAAACAGAGGATTGCAATAGCCAGGGCCATTGTGAAAAACCCAAAGATTCTACTCCTGGATGAAGCAACCAGTGCATTGGATGCGGAGTCAGAACGCCTTGTACAGGAAAGCCCTGAACATTGTCATGCAGAACAGGACCGTGGTCGTGGTGGCTCACCGGCTGTCAACAATTATAAATGCAGATGTTATATCCGTGGTGAAGAATGGGGCTGTGGTTGAGCAAGGTAGGCACAAGGAGTTGTTGCAGATTGACAATGGTGTGTACTCATTGTTAGTGAAGTTACACATGAGAAGTTAATACTCCGGGGCTGTATGTTCTAATAAACTACAGGAACTTTAACGTTCTATAGTGTCTATATGAGTGTGTGTGTGTGTGGTTGTGTGTGTGTGTGAGAGAGAGAGAGAGAGGGAGAGAGAGAGAGAGATCTTACATGCAAGATGGTGTGTATATGTGTGTGTGGGTATGTATATCCCGAGGGTATCACTTACAAGTTAAATATAGAATATATTTAGAATATTCTGATATATGCTCATACATATATCCTCGTGTGTGTGCGTGAGAGAGAGCTGTGTATAAACAAAGCTAAACCCTTTAATTAATTAAGAGAGTTATATTTATAATTACGAAAGAAAAAAACATACAAGCCGAAAAATGTATCAAGTTACAGTATGTCTAAAGAATCCCCATACGCTACACTCTCGTCCGCCAAATACTGTCCCTCGTCGAACATAACATTATCGAACTCACAACAGTTAACAACATTACTTAAGTAAGCATCTGTATAGACATTCTGATAGTTGTCATATACATCTGTATAGACATTCTGATAGTTGTCATATACGCTCGAATCATACACAGGATATGTAACCATCTTCAAGCTCTCAAAATCTGCATCGTTATCAGAAAGAAAGAAAGGCGGGATGCTCTCAATCTCTTGAGTACCGCTCTGGTTCTCCTCGAGAATTAGAGAAGATAGATTGTCCGAAAGAAAAGAGCCTTCGTCCTCAGCAGGAGTAAAATTGTTCATGTTCTCATTAACATGCAGTCCTGCAGCAGTGGATATGGAGGAATTCGGGCAGTCTGCAATCACGCTGCCAGAAGAAGATGCAGAAGAAGAACACGACTGATTGGATGTCGTCTTTTTGTAGCTCTTACTCATCTTGGGCAGGACATTATCGCTACCACCAGATACATAGCGATAGTAATATGACTTCCCTCTCTCTTCATTGAGCTTCACAACGACTGTAATTTCAGCTCGTATGTTGTCGTAAATCTCCATGGCTTTCTTAAACAGTCCCTGCGATCTCTTCTTGAAAGTGTTTCTGCGGTTTATGTAGTCCTCTATGTAGCCCTCTACAGTTCTCTTCCTGCCCCCTCTCTTCTCGTCTCCTGTAGAAATAATAAGAAGAAGATCATCCAGAAGATCATATTGCCTCCTCTCATAACACTTGCTCATCTTCGGTATTATGTTGTCTTTTGCTCCAGTAACATATCGGTAATAATACGACTTCCCTTTCACTTCATTGAGCACTAAGCTGACACCAACTTGGGCATGACAATTCTCCTCGATCTCCATGGCTTTCTTAAACAATCCCTGAGAGCGTTTCTTGAACGAGTTTCTTCGTTGATCGTAGTCATTCATGTATCCCTCTGCCGTCTTTCTTCTGCCTCTTGCTGCTCCTGGCTTTCTAGGCATTGCTACTGCAGTCGCACTTGCTTACACGTGGTGAAGTCGCATTTGCAGGTTGATGAGCATATTAACTCCTAAATAATGATTAACCCAGCTTTTAAGTAAGCAAAGTTGGTGCATATATGGCTTATTGCATTTAATACTGTTGTACTTCATTTTGATCTCGTCCGTTTGATTGTTGTCAGCATATTCCACATTAAGGTTTAAACATTAAGTTATTTACACGTGTTCATAACCAAGTAAATATATATACACGTACATGATGCTTAAATGTATATATGTGTATATACACAACCATGATATGTGAAAAGTGATGTGCATGTGTACCAGCGCGTGTGTATGTATTTAGAAATATATATGCACGTAGGTGTATTTGCAGCTAATGTATAAAATCTGGTCCGTCCAATTTAACGGCTAAGGTTCCAAGGGAGCCGCCCTGAATTTAGGGTTCTTAGGGTTTTGTCGAGAGGCAGATCTTCAGAATGGTGAGTTTGTGATGCGAAATCTCTCTGTGGAATCAATAATAAAATTGATCATCTGTGCAGGCGCCCAAGAAGGAGAAGGCCGCGCCTGCGGCAAAACCCGCCAAGAGTGGAGGCGGAAAACAAAAGAAGAAGGTATGTTCTGATAGTGTGTGTATGTATGTGTATGTATATATATGTGTGTGTGTATATATATGCCACTGTAAATGTATCATAGATTTAAATAATAGAGGATATGAATCAAAAAATTGAAATTTTGGTCTCATTTTTGTTTTTGTTTTTTTCTTTAACAGAAGTGGAGCAAAGGGAAGCAGAAAGAGAAGGTGTGTATTGATTAATCTTAATTGTTAAGATCTTAATGTGGAAATTGTTTCAGGTGAATAACATGGTCTTGTTGGACCAAGGAACATATGACAAGCTGCTCACCGAGGTGCCGAAGTATAAATTGATCACGCCATCAGTTCTCTCCGATAGACTAAGAGTATGTATGCCCATGTGTATATGTATGTCTGTGAACATATATCTGTGCTTTTGGTTTGTGCGGGTGGACTTCGTTTATTTGTGTCTAAAGAGTCGATTTGCTGTGTGTGTGTGTGTTTGCTGACCGATGTGTACATTTATATGTAGATCTGTTTTATTTTTATTTCAAGTGTGTGTTGTAGATTCGGTTACTTGAGTGTGCTGTTATCCGGATAATAATCTTAGTTCATTGTAATATACCAATAATGTACAGTCTTAAGTATCTGGTTCTACGCTTTATATCTATATACCGTAGGTTCATTTAGTATTAACTATATTATCTCTCCTCGCTCTCTGCGTGTGCGTGTGTAGTTAATGTGTATATTGATTTGTATTTATTTGGTTATCTGAATAGATTACAGGCTCGCTGGCGCGCCGGGCGATTCAGGAATTGCTTGGCAAAGGTGTGATTCGTCTGGTTTCCACGCACGCTTCTCAGCAGATATACACGAGGGCAACAGCAGCAAACGCCTGAACATTGTTTTCGGGTAATGTACTTCGCTTTTGCTTAATCTTATCTTCAAGGTTTTATTATTCTTCTGTGTTTGAGTGTGTACATGTATTTTACCTAGTGGCTTTATTTACAGAACCCCTTAGTTAGTCTCAAAACACGTGCGCGCGCGTGTAATATGATTAATATTTATGTTATCTCTTTCTGTGTGTGTGTGTGTGTGTGTGTGTGGTGTGACGGGATGGCGATAATTAGATCATATCAGCCGTTAAAACGATTGGAGGGCTATTTTATTTCATTTTACAAAGTATTATTATTAAGGGGTCTAGTAAAATAAAATAGCAAAGCTAAGAACAACACGCATACACAAGCGTATGTTATATGTTCCCCTTTGTGTGAAACGCATAGCAGAGGTTAACACACGCACGCGCAGGCATGTATATATATACATAACAAAACGTAGTTTAACCGTATATGCTTAAATATATGATGGTGTGTGTGCGTGTGTATATAATGCATACTAATAATTAAATAGGGTTAGGGCTGAAAAGTGTCAAGCGGCAATGAAAATGTGGGATTATTGATTTGTGTTGTCTTTGGGTATGTTTTAACATGTGTATATACAGTGTTGAGGCCTGTTCTGGAATACTCAGCAATCTAGAAGTCCTTGATTTGTTGCGGGGCCGCGGAGCAGATGAGGGTTTTGTAGGGGCAATCAACTGTGTTACGCAATCCGAATTAAAGGTGATTAAACTCAATTAATTATGCATAAGCTGATATATACTAATAGAATGTATATAAATACTGTTGAGACAGTGGCAATATTAATTTTAAGCAGGTTATTAATTTAGACAGGTTAATTAAATTTAAAAAAGTATTAAAAATTTATATTAATTTAGATAGTTTATTATTAGACAGGTTCTACTGTATAATACAGGTATATGAGTATCTTGCACATACTCCGGCCGCTACACAAACACGTGAGAACTTGGTGAAGCTTTCAGAAGTTCCGCTTGCTGCTCGTCTTTCAAGACCTGAGCGTCTTCAAGTTGCCAATCTCAGACCTGCTTCTCAAGTAGAATTCCATCTGGTAATATAGTTTAATTAATTATCTTATATATATATATATAGAGAGAGAGAGAGAGAGAGAGAGAGAGAGAGAGAGACACCTCAATACAGTATATATTACACGAGGGATGGATTTATTATGTTGATAAACTGATAAGTATATGGATATACTGTATACACATTATACATGTAAATTATGACTGTGTCTACAGGAGTATGCTTGTATATATACATATCACACACACACACACACACAATGTATCTACGTGTACGTACATACATGTACCCAGCATTACACACTGGACATACACTCATACATATGATAAACACGTGCATGTGTGGGTTCTCTCTCCCCCCTGTCTAGGTCAGTATATATTGCGAATGTGTGCTTGTGACAGTGTGATGTGTGGGTATGTGGACTCATATATATGCATACTTGAGATAGAGATGTAACATGCATGTTATATATGACACACATATTCACGTAGTAGTAAGTATTTATATATTTCAATGTATCTAGATATAGTTAATGGATTTATATGTTTGTCTATGTTTTTATATAAATCTTTTTATGGTATCTACCATATAAATAATGTATATCCTACATGCGTTAATTCTTATTCGCTGATTTGTTTGTAACATATTCAAACTATACATAAGCATAAACAATATCTTCTCTCTCTCTCTCTCTCTCTCTCTCTCTCTCTCTCTCTCACACACACACACACACACACACACACACACACATTTTTTATATTTGCGAAATTCTTTTGTAGATTGTCGACAATATACAGAGCAAGTTTACAGAGGAAGAAGTGACGGAATTAGTGGACTGTGTAAAGCAAGTGTTACCAGAGGCACCTGGAACAGAGCAAAATGAAGATGGTGATGGTGAAGATACCACACAAGCCATGCATGAATAATACAGTTACAGTTTAAAACATTCATATTATTTTCTTTTTTACCAGATCTGATAACGATTTCCATGTGATTTAAAATTTGATACTCAGTGTATGCGTGTGCGTGTGCATGTGTGTGTGTGTGATTCTACACGTGAACATGTTTGTTATAATGTTTGTAAGTGTATTTTGCCCCTAGGCTGCAGCCTTATATTTTAACATTTCTTTAATAAGGTTCAATTTACCCTAAGTTAATAATTAAAAAGATAGTAATCATATATATATAATATATTTTAAATAAAATTCTTCATATTCAAATTCAAATTTGAACTAAGATTCGTATTCAAATTTAAATTTGGACTACCAAGTTTAGACTTAAGTTTTATAAGTATATACTTAAAAAGAAAGAAAAAGTATCAATGTTCACATATATATTTCCATATTAATATTCACATTATATATATGTGAGTGTACATATATAATATCCACATTCTTTGATAGAATCCTGCATATCAACATGTCCAGAACTAATAAATATATATAAAACTCTCTATCTCTTTGTTAGTATACGTTAATAAATTATATACACATAATATATGCAACATAAATAAACATACATATAAACAGCCTATCTTGTTTATATCCATATATAGTTAAAGGAAATACTTGTTAATATGCATTTATGCGGGTGTACAATATATATATTATATATATAATATATATATATATAGAGAGAGAGAGAGAGAGAGAGAGAGAGAGAGAGAGAGAGAGAGAGAGACTTTTGACATTTAAGTGTTCTAGATCAAATTCTAAACATATTTAAAATGCAGTATGTAAATAAATCTCTCTTATCGTTGTTTCACTTACAAATATTGTATTACAAAAACTTCTTCCGTGTAACTATACATACATGATAATATATATATACACACACACACACAAACACACACTTACATATAACTAAGATTACACACACACTATCCAAGACACACACATACATCTTGTGTCCATAAATATATACATATATAGATATTTTAGTTACACTTACGTTATTGTGTGTGTGAAAAAAGAGAAACTATATTAAAATACAGTCCCATAGAAAATACACATAAGTGAGTAGTCCTCTCAAATATTATATACACTATACATGCATATACATATACACAAATAGACATACACTCTATAATAAAATTAAAGTTACAAAGTAGGCATTTAAAAGACAGAGGCGCATAGGAAGGACTTGGTAACGCAAAATTTATACAAAATTACGTTTGGATCGTGTAGAAAAATGTATACAACCATAATATACATACGTCATTTATGTTTTAGAAGAAGCATATTACATATCGTAAATAAATGATATTATATATAATGGTAAAGTTTCTCGATATACAGTATTGATCTTCAAAGAAGACACATGTATTATATATGTTAGGCTAAGTGTCTGTACTTAAACATTTAGCTACATTGATTAAATACATGCTGAGGTATTCACCACGTTTACGACAGTGTACCATCAGTCGTGTGTAAGAAAGATTCAATGGCTGTGATATTTCAAACTATGGGTAATGTTTTTGTATTGTTCACTGTACATTATAGAAGATGAAGAGAGGTTGCCTATGCAGCTTCGAGACAGAACACTCTTTCTGTCTTGTTTACTCTCAACAGATTTGGACTGCACTCCTTTAATTGAATGTTAAGAGCCAAATGTCAATTCTACATTGAAACTTAAGTGGTCTTTAATAAAGCTTGCATATGCAGCTCTTTGTACACTGTGACTGCAATTGCCTGGTAGACATGTATATGCACGTATTCAGTACCAGTCAGTATTTGACTCACTCAGGAGTCCCAACACCGACCTTAGATAATTGTTGCCTCGAAACTGCTTGGGAAGATTCAGGAGTTTTGAGATGGTATTAATCGCAATGATATTGAGATTGACTTCATTACAAGTCAATCTTCAATATACTGTATAATAAGAAATGTACGCAATCGAATACCTCACACCCTAAGCATACATACGATGCTTTTGTGAAACTATATTTAACTTGATGTGAAAAACAAGGAACAGTTTTTCTATCATTGCAGGTTCTTTACAAGAAAACAATGCCTTGCTTTTAACTTTTCAATCCTTACAAATCTTTGTTAATACTTGTTATACTCGTAAGTAGCTTCAACAAGTAATAACACGCACGCACGCACGCACGCATGTATTAGTTTAGGGTTTAAAATATCCAACAAGGAAGCTGCAGTCAAGTTTTATTAAAGAAAGCAATCACCCAAATGGTTGTTGTGGTACATTACGGGGAATTGCCGCTGAAGCAACCCTGCTTGTCCTCTATGCCATCTTATCACGTTATATATGCAGTGCCTTGTTGCTTTGGAACTACTAAGGACAATGACAATTTATATTTGAGATATTATGGATAGAAATTTGACCTTATTGGTAAGGGGTAGTTTTTACAGTCGTATATACAGGTCAAGATGACTGTTTGAGATTTCGTGTGTGTGTGTGCGTGTGTGTGTAACTTGCTGCATACACTCACCATACGTTGCGCATTATGTCACACACGTGACGTAGGAACAATATTGAGATGGTAAATAAAATCCCACTAAACATGTATTTAATTAAATATCATTGTCAAATATGATTTTGTCTGGTGCTCAAGATTCTTATAGGAGTTAATTCTCTTAATCCGTTAATTAACGTAAACTTCATATAAACTCTACCTCGACACGGATATTCTTAGCATATTCTGACAAGGATTTTATTTATTCTATTGCTATTTAATTTAAAATATTATATTGTCTTATAGTTTGAAATATTTTATTAATATTTAGTTTACTTTTCTTTCCTTTGAATTTAAATGAGTGATATTATATTAAGAAAAGAACTTATCATTGGTTCGTGGATATAGTTCTATTATATTCATTAGTATATCTCGATTACGATGTATTAATGATTTATATGACTATACAATTTAATTTCTCTATGTATATTACAGTCATTGTTGTAACTTGGCTGTTAATATTCATTAATTATGCATCTAATCATGTTTTATAAACCATAAGATGAGTGCAGTGTGAATACATTTCATGTTATCCATATTTGACCTCTTGGAAAAGAAGACATGCACCGAATCCGATGAGAGTGACCAGTAAAGATTTAGATAGATATGCAACCTCTCTTCATCTTCTACAAGTAAAGCTCCTTTCTACCAGTTTGATCAAACTCTAGTTTGAAATATCTACTCACCACTGATGTGCAGACGTGTATATGCCGTCAGTGAACATGTGATGTTTGACTACAAACATATATATGTAGCACAAGTAATAAGTCAATTACACACTGAAGCTTCAGTGGGGTCTTCCTATCAGGTTGACAATAAACATGTGAATAAAGCCTTGAGTGTTCAAAAAGACTACAAAAGTTCAGCACGTGGAGAATTGCCCTTACAGTGTTCGTTGGTGGGGCATGGGTATGTATGTGTGTAATGCTCTCTCTCTCTCACACACACACGCACACGTTCGTTTACAATTGTATACTCTTATTTCACTGCAGTTCGTAACAAAATAAGTTATAAAAGACTTGTTTCAGGGTAAGAACATGTGTTCAGTATAAGTCAATACTTTAATTATTCTTAAGTAATGTTTGCCTTTGGGAGTACAATATATTAATCACAAGGCAAGTAATATATATACGAACTTGTAAGCAATACCTCACACCCCTAAGATGAGGTTCTTCAAGGTATGATGATTAACTGTTCCTTGTTTTTCACATCGAATACATATTATTCATTTTAAGTTTCACAAAGGTTTTAAAAGCATCGTATATATACTACCTGTTATAAGCTTGAACAAGTAACGTGATGTAGGCGTGCAGCGCGCGCACACTCTTTTGAAATGTACATATGCACTTAGGGTTTTAAATATCTAATTAAATAGAACATTTATGTACAGAGAACCAAAGGAGTGTGGATCGTATTCGTATACATTATTATGCATATTCCAATCTTGATTACAAACGCTGAAACAAGACTGATGTGTACGTGTATGCGTGTATGTATGATACATATGTAGTACCACCGGCTGCTGCTGCAGTCTAAAGAAAGTTGCACCCAAATGATGAAAAGTCGGTTGCAGCACTTACATGGTCGGTTTGTGTACGTGTTATTTGTAAACGTTGTTGTACATTACGTGGATAAGCAGGCCACAGTGGGACCTGCAATGACCTTAGTGGGCATCTTATTCGATGGCGTGACATCTACGTTGCACGATATATATACACAGGGCCTTGTGGCCTCGAAACTACTTGTGAACGTTCACCAAGTGTCGTTTGGCCATCAAATAACAGTTTTATGTATGGATAGCAAGTAACGAATCTGACTTCAGCCCAAGTCAACTAAAAAGCTTCAATAATATCTTCTCTTTGGTAGGGTATATGCACTACTGCATACATTTCCCATACGATTTGCTAAGTAAAATTCCAGTAAACATGTATATAATTGTCAAATATGATTTTGTCCGGTGCTCTAGATTATATTCGGCTTATATAAGGAGGTAACCACGTGTTGCTTGATCCCACATCAACTTCATGGCATCTTTGTTATAATAAAAGTGAATACATAGCTGACCTTTTGACAAAAAAGATTGCTTTTCTACTTGTATTGAAAGATCCGCAGATAGGCACAACCCAAACAGTCTCTGGTTCTGATCATGTAGATAGAATTACATATGATCTAATTAAATACATAAGCTTATATATAAGTATTAACCACACACATATATATTACACTAATAAACACACTAACACATATTAGTGTAATATATTGTAATTAGTTATATATATAAGCTAATAAACGTAATAAACACACACACACACACAACATATATATATAGTCGCAATTTAACACTTTCATCGTATGGTTGAATTGAATGCATGACATAAGGGGAAGAGACCTTGCTCGCAATCTGCATATTTTGAAGCGATCGTGGGATCTTGAGCTCGATAGCAATAAATAATCAATGATTAAATTAACATCTCTGTTGTTTAGATCGTGTCCATTGGATTTTGAATAACTAGATAAACTATGATATCGTAACTGGTAGTTAGTTCGCAAGCGCATCACCGTTGGCTTTGGTCGGCCAATGAGAGCTCAGTTGTTTAAACCATTATAGCTTAGACGATTTGTACTCGTGGGTAGCTTTGATGAATATATAAAGGATAAGATAACGTGTACTACATGCAATAGTTTGAGTCACTCTCGCTCTTGGAAGATTGAACAGCCACATATGCATCGAAATTAATCTTTGTTAATTAACTTCACAGAACAACACGTGATCAAATTAGATACAAGTGGATACAACATCCGCCTCTTTCCAAACAGTAGGAGATGCTGACTTAAGTACATGAACAGCCACGTGAAAATCATGCAATTGTAATCTAGTGGTCATGAATATGTATTCAATTATCTGTATGTGACACGTCTAGTACGTGTGTTTTATTTCAACAAACAGGTATGATATTACTATATAGCCGGCAAAATGGCTATTACCACATCATTCCGTGGATTTGCCACGCTGGAAAGATAATCACCACGTGGATTCTACAGTGGGACCTGTACCCTTAGTCTTACCCTTGGTCGTGTCAAGGTTACACGATATGTAGGATTATATACAGTGCCTTGCTGCCTCGAAATTACTTGAGAAGGTTCAGGATTTGAAGTCCTCTCTCTCTCTCTCTCTCTCTCTCTCTCTCTCTCTCTCTATATATATATATATATCGAGAGCAACTAATGAATTTGACTTCAGCTAAGAAGTCGCAACGGAATCTTCCCTAGATATTGTGTGTGTGTGTGCTTGAAATCATATTTTACGGAATATCATTGCCAAATATGAGATTACAATCAGCTTATAGATGAGTTTGAGACATCCACGTGTTGTTCACTAAGTGCTATAGGCCTTATAATAAAAGTAGATGCATATCCGACTAGCATGCACCGAATCTACTGAGGGTGACTAAGCACAACCCAAATGAGTGCATATTGCCAGGCAGTCTCTGGTTATGTTCTTCTGATCATGTAGGATATGATCTTAATCCGGTACATAAGCTTACGTATTTATGATAACGTAAACTTGGCATAAACCTGAATCTATCTGTCTCTCACGCGCACGCACACACACGTAAACGCACCTAGTTTATTATATTATTCATTGCATTCTTAAACAAAAGGGAGCTCCACAGTGATGCGATGCGATCTTGAGCTTGATAAATAATAAAATCAGCTATCTCTCAAATACATAGTTAAATGCTACAGAACTCCATAAAGCCACGTAAGTTGCAATGCGTGTGTTTATTGGCCAAAAGAAGAGACTCTAGATCGTGTCCATTGGTCAGCCAATGAGATGTACGCAACGTCTGATTGGAGCCCGCCCAAATTTACATTTAAAAGCATACATAAATATCTGAATTTGTTCAGTAACAAAACTTTGCTTGTGCAAAACAGCATTTCTTGTTCAACTCTCTCTCACACACACACGCACGCACGCGCGCGCCCACACACACACAACACAGTTGTTTTGGTTCTTGTGAATATAATTTTCTTAGAAAATTTAAAGGTACTCCTTAAAATGAAGAACAAACAGTTATTTAATCTTTAGTTTCCACAGTGAAAACAACACATAACACGTGATCAAATTCACAACCGTTAGATAGCAATCGTTGGATACAAGAACCGACTGAATAAGTACCATGTGCAATTCGTGCGGATGAGGCTATAAGATGAGACTATAAGATGTCCAAATCGAGTACGTAAGTACAACTATTCACCAATGCATGTGTTAAACTGTGTATACGTCACATATAGCTGTGCGTGTGTGTGGTGTGGTTAAAAGGTCACATAACCAGTTCCACATACTTTTTTTTACTCGGTAGAAAATATCGTTTCCTCTGGTTAAATGTTAGCCAAGTGGATGTTCAGTGATGTCTCCACGCTCTTCTTAGATGTAACACTTATATAGTCGGTGTGTACGTGTTATTCTGTAGATTACGTGGATTTGCCACGCTGGGAAGATAAGCACCACGTGGGACCAGTCGGCATCTTAGACATAAACACCTTCATGATTACAGATATATACGGAGTCAAGTTGGATACATTTTCATGCATTAGAGCGGTGCTTGGGAAGGTTCAGAGTTTGGAGTCAAATGTCCTTCCGAAGGGTCACACGTATAAAGACAACGACAGTACTTGTTGAACTGATCTTAGGTAAGTCAATTACAGCTAAGAAGCTTCAATGGGTTCTTCTCTTTTTCTAGGGCACTCGCAAGTTGATGTAGCAAAACCCTAACTCATTGTGTACAGATTCTTCTTACGAATGTAAATAAAAGGAGTATATGTTGAAATGACCACAAAACACACACACACACAAAGCACTGCTTAAAGCTTACACGCAGGTATCTCATTCTATGGCTAGCCTGGTTTCGTATATATATATATATGTATGTACTAATAAAAGACATACATATGCACACAAACGCCCACACGACAGCACATACGTACACATGCACACACACGCACTAGCTACTAGTCTGGTCATTCCGTCGGCCATTATAAGACTATTGACCTTACGGAATACCAGCTTTGACATAAGGCTGACGTCTATTCTGAAGAAAGACCTCACTATTGGAGCATGCATTGTAATAAACAAGGATTTGTCTGTTTTACTTTAGTAGTGCATTGTTGTGGTAGCCGGCCACATATATTTCCCATGGAGCCTTTTCACAACGCCAAGTGGAGCTCGCAGACGCAAAGTGATAACCAATCCATAGCATCCCAGATACTGATGATTCAGATGTATGTACAAGCTCGACAAATGTCCAAAGCTCGATGCCTCCACATGGACTGTTTCTCGATGTAACACTTGCATAGTCGGTAGATGCTCCTCGTTTGCGTGTTATTCCACACACACAGTACATTGCATGGAGTTTCCCACGTTGCCTAGATAAGCACCACGTGGAGGCCTGTGGGACCTGCTTGCGCGTATATGCCTCTAGTGGGCATCTGTAGATGCCAAGCACTAGCATCCAGAATATCCAATTAACAAATGTGAAAACCAGTTGTGAAAAATCTACTGTCTCCATTCCTCGTGTCACCACCGCAGGACGTACACGACACGTAAAAAAACCCGGTTGCCCATGTGTGAAACTATTCTGGTTACTCTATCGTGTCACCTTGCACGATGCACACCGCAGCAAGTTGATGTATTGTTTAGTACAATTTGACACCTTAATCCGAGCTTCAACTTGCTCTACTGTGTGTATCGAACCTGCTCGAGAAGGTTCAGGCTCGAGAAGTCTTAACAGGCCACAAGTCTCTTGGTCACGCAGAGGGACAAGGACAGTGTATATACAATATAATATATTCACACCTTGATATTATGTGAATTACACGGCAAGGGCCCCATAAAGAGCTTCATACAATCGAGGGAAACTTCATGTACACTTGCTCAAACGATAATACACACGTGAGAGAAAACAAGAACCGTCGGATCTTTCATCAGTGTGAGTACAAGAGACTTTTAGATGCTAAGTTCAACTTCGACTTGTCAATCTGAAACCTCGTGCGTTTTATGCACCTTCCTATGAAGTGTGTATGATGTAAAGCAGCTTCATACGAATTTTCCAAGGGGGATCCTATGAAGCTCAGATTTCACCACGTGGAGCTTGTCCACACTCACGAAAATGCAACGAAGGAAGTGGACATTCCTTGGATATGCCTGAGAAAGCACACCCACGTGGGACTCATTCCCAGAACAGTAAACTTTAGACTTTAACCGCGCTCAACAGCTATTCAATAAGGACAACAAACCTAACGTGAGGCGCGGTAGTTTCCGCTTTTTTGAAAAACCAAAAGGCACACATTTCTGCTTACGTAACACCATATTCTTTTCAAATTTCGGTTTGGTGGGTGGCCAAATTGGGTGGTCCTTTGCCCGGCCAATCGACTGGCCGTGATTGACGATGCTGTTGCCCGTACCAGTCTCCCGCCTGCCCGAAACTGTAGCACTAAAATGTATTTTTCAATTCCCCGCATTTTACACATGCCAATAATGTACAGTGGTGTTAGCCCCCAATATAAAACACTCTTCGAAACCCATTCAACACCAAACACACAAGTGTGTACACAGAGCAATGGAGATGGACAAGAGAATTGAATTCTCCTGGATTAGAGGGAAGGCCATAGGTGCAGGTTCATTCGGAACAGTCAATCTGGCTGTAAACAAGAGAAATGGATCTCTCTTCGCAGTGAAATCAGTCGAGGTAGCAGAGCACAACATTGGGGAGCTCAAGGCACTGGAGAACGAGCAATCCATTCTCCAGACCATCGATTCCCCGCATGTCATCAAATGTTTGGGTGGGGAGGAATCACAGGGAATGAAGAACGTTTTCCTCGAGTACATGCCTGGTGGGAGTGTCTCAGATTTGATGTCTAAGCTTGGGGGGAAGCTAGATGAGGAGCTTGTGAGGGTATACACCAAGGGGATTCTCCAGGGCCTTGGGGCGGTTCACTCCTTGGGAATTGTTCACTGCGACATCAAGGGCAAGAATGTGCTCGTGGGTGTCGATGGAGTGAAACTTGCAGATTTTGGCTCCTCCAAGAGGTGCACAGAGGTCCAATTCAGTGCATTGAAAGGGACTCCTCTGTGGATGGCACCTGAGGTTGCAAGGCAAGAAGATCAAGGGCCAGCATCCGACATCTGGTCTCTGGGTTGCACCGTTCTTGAGATGCTCACAGGGAAGGCCCCGTGGGGGGATTCCGTCTCCAAAGCAAATCCAATGGTTGCCATGTACAAGATTGCTTGCTCCGACGAAGTCCCAGAGTTCCCGGCGGGATTGTCAGAACAGGGGAGGGATTTCCTCAGTAAGTGCCTGTCCAGGGACCCAGAGTCGAGGTACTCAGCTGCCCAGCTACTCAATCACCCATTTGTGACATGCCCACTGGAGGGGATTGAGAATGAGGAGGTTCCGCTGCCTTCACCCAGGAGCCCATTGAATTTCTCAAGATGGAACTCCTCGGTGAGTTCAGAGTCAGGCTCATCGGAGCTTCCCAAGCTTGCAATCAAGAAGCAGGAGGACACTGAGTGCTCCCTCAAGTGGATTGTGGTCAGGTCTCCACAGGGAAATACCCCTGCACAGGACGCATTCGGTTGTCTATCAGACTTCACTGAAGCAGAGGAGGTCATCTCATCTTCTTCCAATGATTGCAGTGGATCAATAGAGGTTTCTGATGAGTCCTCAGCTGCCCAGGAGGTCGATTGTGCATACTGCTCTTGCAGTGGCTCAGATGAGGCTTCAGAACAAGAACATTCGGCACAAGTTTCGGTTCTTCTAGAGGTTCTCTATTCTAGACATCTCGAATTTGTGTCGAGAAGGAACGCGGCAGGGATCAAACACGGCAAGCTCAAGAAGGAGCTTAAGATTAGATTAATCAAGGATGTAACGAGGAGGATATCCCATCGGATATTCCTTCCTTTCCGTTGTAACTCTAGCTTTAAAATACAACGGCATTTAAAAATTAACTGTGTGCACTTGTTGCTTCTTGTCTGTGGTTGTTCTTTGAATGGGTGCTTGAGTTAGTTCAAACCAAACACATATTTAATATATGTTTTATATAGGTTTAAGTTAGTTCAAACTTACACACACATTATACGTTTCACACACGCACGCACACATAGATTCCGTGCAATTTATTGAGTGTTTGTTCTCAGGTCTAGCTCGAGGTGTTCTCTTTGTGGATCTTCTCCGTCGGTTTGGGGAATGCGATTGAATGGACGGGCCTTCAACAAGAAGAAGATCCCTCGGTGCCATGGAATATGCTCCGGTTGATCATGCACGATTTATGTAGGTGGATGGTGCGCCAACCAGTTTGAAGTTTCAACCATAAATCAAAATATATATGGTCACCTAGTCCCCACGACAATAGTATGCACATCTTGATCATTAACCCTTAATCTCTTTACCTAACATTCAGACCTAGACGACCTACCAATGGGACTTGTTATACACCGAATTCTTGGCCATATTTCAAGTCGCGTGACCTTCTAACTGTCTAGGTAGAAAAACTAATACATTTTTTTTTAATATATGTGAATATTCTTTTGCACCCTCAGCGACTAACTAGTATGTTATAAAAGAAACTCTTTTGTGCTTGTGGTCTCTCTGCGGGTGGATGTATCTAGGTGTGTCGCGTAGGTTTGATGTCGGCACGAGATATTAAATAATTAAAGATAAACAAGAGTTTGGGGGGAGTTTAGTGAACAACTTAGATGGACTGACACTCCACCGGCACAAGAAATCAGTAATGCTTACGGTTCACACAACAATTTTATATAAAACATTGCTAAATAAAACGCCATACACTGTCTCGGTTTTGAGTTGGTTTGAAAAAACATCAAACTTTCAGTATAGTCTAAGTATGTACGTAAGATATTTCAAGGCTGCATTTACGATTGGCCAGCTAAACTCATTGGCTGATTACTGACGAATGAGGCTATGCTGATCGAATCTGTCTGGGATTAGCTTCTATTAATATCAATAGTTCATATTGGCTATGATATTATTGTGGTAAAAATCTGATATAGATGAACTTTCAACTTGCAAGGGAGGCAAGACTCTTACATGTCCGGGGGTGTTCCCCACGCCTTTTGACACCTACGTTGGTGAACAAAATACGTATAGGCCACTATATACTCGAAGGAACAGGGCAGTGGAGCATCTAAGTATCTTATCCACAAGTTGACTTGTTGAAGTATGCAAGTTTTGGTCCCTTTTAAGTCAGAAACAAGGAATAGTGCAAGTGGAGCCCAAAGCCAATACCTGTTTCTTCAACTATAATACAAACAATACTCCACTCACCCCGCCCCCTTCGTGCTTGTAGCTTTGTAGCCTCTCACCGGCCACCATAATAATTATAATCTTGTCTCTACGTTTTTTGCCAGTCATGTTCTTTGTTTACGAGAAATCATCTCGACGAGGGAAGCACGCATTGCTCATCCCGTCCGCCGATTCATTCTAGGAGGGAAGAAAGACATGAGAACACAGCTCACATTGCACGTTGTTTAAACACAACCGAATCAAATAATTATATAAAAAACCATCTCCTCACAAACTGGTGGAAGATCCCGTCACATACGGTCGTGAGTCGTGTAGCACTAACAATGTATAAAACCCCTCGTAATATACGTTAGCATAATATTTCCGATTTTGTACTGGTGGATCGGAGTGGCTAGCAAGGTGGGCCATTTGGCCAATAGCGTGTTGTACCAAACCCGGTCGCGCCACGTGGAGGGTGTATTTGGATTCTTTTCGGCAAAATCCGGTGAAAAGTGTTTCAAACCCTTTTATATAAATAACCAACAGTTTGTGAACCCTAAAGGCGAGGCTTCCTTTCATATATTTTTTCTTCCTGAACATGAACTGAACAATGGCAATTAAGTCTTGGATTAGTGGTAGTTTGATCGGTTCCGGTGCATTCGGGAGCGTCAATTTAGCAGTAGACAGTGAAACTGGAAATCTGTTCGCAGTGAAATCGGTTGAGTGCGGACAAGACACCGCCGAGCTCCGAGCTCTACACAATGAGCTCGAGATTCTTCAGAGCGTATCCTCTCCGAGGGTTGTCAAGTGCCTCGGCTCCGGCTGGTCCAAGTCGGTAACTACTGGCAGGGCAGTGAGGAACATTTTCCTCGAGTACATGCCCGGAGGCAGCCTGTCTGATCTCATGTCAAAGCTCGGGGGGAAGCTTGAAGAATGCCTGGTAAGAATCTACACCAAGGAAATTCTTCAGGGCCTCGATTATCTCCATTCGCATGGGATCGTGCACTGTGACATCAAGGGGAAGAATGTGCTCGTCGGTACAGAGGGCGTGAAGCTGGCCGATTTCGGTGCCGCAAAGAAGATCAACAGCTCTTCCTCGGTCGGCTCCATTAAAGGTACTCCCCTCTGGATGGCACCTGAGGTAGTCCGTCAGGAAGAACAAGGGCCTGAATCCGATGTGTGGTCTCTGGGTTGTACCGTGCTCGAGATGGTAACCGGAAGATCACCGTGGGGCGACCTCACGGCTCACAACATGTTCTCAGCTCTATACAAAATCGGCTGCTCCGATGAGCTGCCAGTGGTGCCTTCGTTCCTGTCCGAAGAAGGCAAGGATTTCGTGGAGAAGTGCCTACAAAGGGACCCGAAACAGAGGTGGACCTGCAAGGAGCTGCTCGAGCACCCATTTGTTACCGGGCCGATCCCAGCTGCTCTCGGTTGTGAGCTGAATACCGAGGAGCTGGATGACATTCCTAAACTGCCTGTCCAGAAAATGGCTCCTCCAAAACTGGAAGTCTCGAGCTGGAATTACGATCAGGAAGCTCCACAGTGCAGCAGTCCAGCAAGTCCGGCAACTGGGAAATGGATCGTGGTGAGGTCTCCGCAAGGTGGGAATTCACCCGTGTCGGACGATGCTTTCAATCTTCTGTCCGACTTCGGCTCGGAGGCAACAGCAGAGTCTTCGGTTTCAATCTCCTGCGAAACAGAGGATTCCCGGGAATCGACAACTGATTCGGGGGAATATACGCAGGAATCTCCCGTTGAACAGGTTCTGGATGGTAATGGTGGTGGCTTGTTGGTGTGCGAAAGTTTGGAGTGCACGGGAAGTAGGGGATTCATGCTCTTGTTTGATTCCTTGTATAAATTTACAAGCAATAAGAATCTTTCAACTTGGCCCAGCAGAAAAACACTGTTTGATATATACCGATTTTATGTTGCCCATTTGAATGATTTGATTTGCTGCTTCCCCTTGCCAAGCAAGGGAATATCCCCACTGACTCTTGTTTGTTTCGTTTTGATGCCTTCCAATATATGCTAAAGTTGGGCTTGCTTGCCCATTTGGATACGCTCCTCTTGCATTCTGTAACTTGTCTACATATGTACGCATAGTGTGTGTATGTGTGTTGTGTTTAAAACTGGTCTTACGGAATATACCTGGATGATAATGTGCAATGAGGAAGAATGAGTATCAGGTGCAAACACGGATTCTATGTGCATATGTAGTCATCAGTTGTGTTTATATATAATGAACACACACACGCACACGCACGCACGCACGCATTATCTAATGATTCTTAATTTGTAAACTTCCACGGGAATATCCAATGAAAGCGTGGGGATCGTGGGGAAGGCAGGAGGTATTCCATTCCATTCATTGGCTCTCCTACTTTCCGCTTTCACTTTCCCTTCTGTTCCGCTTCCCAGTGACGGCGTGGGTTGTTTGTTCTTCACGAGAAATAGAGAGAAAAAGAAAATTAATTAATTAATTACAAAAAGAAAGAGAATAAAAAAAAAAAACATCGAAAAGATACATACATACACACACACCACCTTTATATGCATTTGTTCTGTAAAGTTCCCCCACAAATGCCCCAAAAGCTACAACCACCACCCCATACTAAAGGTATATTCCTTGGATCTTTCAAGATTTAAAAAAAACTCCCAACGTGCATTCTGTGTCTGTGTGCAGAGTACCAGGCTTCAGCTATCCCGCGTTTAGGTTTAACCTTTTGGCTGGATACAGCTAACTGTTACACACATGGAGGAAATGTCAAGGCTGCCTTTTTTTTGTTTATATTTAATTGTTTTTTTAAAGAATTATTTAATTAAAAACATGATAAATCCACTGCATTCTGAACCTGCTGCTCCCACATATATAGCATACATATACACAGCCAGACAGGGTAAAACCTTACCCACACATCTGTTATCCTTGTCCCTTGAAACTAATTAGATAATTAAATACTGATTAAGTACTAACACACCGACATTCATTTTTATGGTACTCGAGCGAACAGCAACCGTTAAGATAATGTTTGTATCATTTGCTATCTTTATTCATGTGTAACACACGCCCACGCACATATATACATCAGCTGTGTACACATGTGTACTGCCAGTAAGGATCATATGAAAAAAAATTTAATATATCAAATAAAATCCACCTTATCGGATCGACACTTCACATCACATGGGAATTATATAGTACAAATCCTGTGCAAGGCGGTATTGTTGGATTCATTTTTTTCTGTTACCTTTATCTATTTATTATTTATATTATTCTTTCATTGGTTGTTATATAAACTCCTTCGCCACCACCAGTTGGCCAACAATCTGACCTTTTCTTATGTAAACCTGTTCCATATAATACAATATCTGTTGATAATAATTTTATTATCATTATATAGTACGTACACACAATATCGGTGCTATCGTGTGTTTGAGAGCAACACCTCCAGGAAGAAAAACTTAGAAAAATATCAAGGTTAATCAACTAATTTATGTTTTATTTAATATAATGTAAGCATATTACAAATGATATATTGAACATGTTCGAATAAACTCATAACATACGTGAAGGAATATAAAAAATAGAACCATAGTCATAGTGTACGATACACATATATAAGTACACATGCATATAATACGGATGGAACACTGTAGGGGTTTTCTAACTGGTTTAATTATTATATGAACTTGGTGGTGTTTAAGAAAATGCGAATATACTCAAGAGCATTATACAAGCAATAATATATGAACGTCTATGTCTCTGGTGGGCACTATAGCCGAAATTTGATTTCCATTCGTGGAATATAATAATTGACAGTACAAAACTATTTAAATAATTAACATTATGTAAGAGATTAAGTTATGATAATCCAACGAGTTTTGACTTTATGTAGAGTTAGTTGAGTTCATGTCGATACCAAAATGTCAACGACGGATGTCAAACTCGCAGTTCGCCATTTGACTTGTTCCACTTATAATCTATATATATATATATACGTATACGGTACATACAATGTACTTTAGCGTATTTCTCTCTTTGTCCCACCAAACAAGTTTTCCTGCTACACCTACTGGATTAGCATGAAGGTGGATAATTTAATATATCTATACGTATGTACTGACGTGTGTGTGAGAGAGAGAGAGACCTAGACAGCCTTATGGAAGTTGAATATGTAATTTCTTATGATTGTAAACATAAGGAGAAGTCCATGATGTTATTTATGTTTGGCATATGGTTCGGTGAGCAATCAATTCGACAAGTACTTTCAGTACGCTAGTGGACGTCCATATGCAGTATAAATGTATATATACCTTGGAAATATATATAATTTCCTGGAGCTGCTTTGAAGTTAAGTAGATTCACTGTATATTTCTCCATCTAGAATAATGTCAGTGTGCATGTGTAAAACGCTCTTGTATACACACACACGTACTTAAGTGTATGAAGTCCAATTAAGTAGGACCATGTTGGAGTAGAATGTATGCATGTACAGCATAAATTCTGATAATATATTACGAAGTTGAATGGCTGACAATGACTGAAATCGTAATATTAACTAGGAAAGCAAGGGTGAAACTTAAGTGAAGTACATTTGAAGAAGACAATAGAACACACACATATTATACAATGTAAAGGGCTGCTAAAGTAAACCAATGAACACATGGGTGCATATGTTGAAGTCTAAATATATACATACAAACACCCCCGTCCTTTGGCATCTATTTAAATGCAAAACGTGAATAAAAAACGTAAATGTCAAGTTTGGCTGCAGAGAGAGTACAATCCACACATGCATGTATCTACAAGTATTGTATCTGTATGGTATGTTCCAATGTATAAATGTACGTGTGCGTACACGCAGATACATTGTGTGTATGTATGATACATGTAGTATCTACACATACATATACAAATAATTAATTAAGTTTATTTACCTTTAATTCGGATTTAAGATGCCCACTAACTGTGTGGTGCTTATCTCTCACACGTAATGTACAACACCGTCTAGGAATAACACGTACACAAAAGTGCTCTACCGACTATATAAGTGTTACATCTGAGAAGAATGCATCTGTAAACATCACACTTTGCCATTTGCATGAATGATACATCAAACTCTTTTTCAGAACATTCCACTTGGCTCTCGGGGATCTACAGTACTTGTTTATTGACTTTCCACACACACACACGTACAGTTATGTGTGCAATCGTAATCGACGAGTGTCTAATTCAAGTGCGTGCGTGCGTGCGTTTGTGTGTTTGTGTGTGTCGGAACTTAAAAAGCACTATACATGCTGCTGGGGTTTGAAAATGTTTATGGTTAATGATAGAAACGTAGTTAGGCGGGATTTAATGGCATCTCCAATCAGCTCTCATTGGCTAATGGATGCTAACTAACTATCTGTTACGATATCGTAGTTTATAGTTATTCAAAATCCAACGGACACGATCTACCAAGAAAACTGGACATATAGGATCATCTCTTGTAGTAAGAATCTAAAGACTTGTTTATTCTGTTAATCGAGTGTGTGTGTTTGTGTGAGGGAAGTTGATATATAATATGTATATTAAAGAATAGTATGTTATCTCTTATTTGTGCGTATGTGTGTGTGCGCGTGTGTGTGTGGCATCAAAGTCGGTGCAGGCAAGCTTACAATCTATTGCTTATCACAATCAAGTATATACATATCCAGATGTATACACATGATATACTATTACTTCAAGTTTACGTAAATAAAATCCTGTGCAATTATATAATTATTATCTTAATTTTAATAATTAACATATACATAATCAAATGTAGTAATATTGTCCATTGCCTGTAATTATAGCCTGTTAATTATTATATTTAATATATATTATTATTATATATTAAGAGAGACACACACCCTGTACATTCAGGTATTATCTTGTATAGTAACTTGGAATATCAAAACTCTTCATGCAAGTAACACACATATATTTCATTGAATACACTATATATATATATATATATATAAGATAGAGAGAGAGAGAGAGAGATTGAGAGATTGATTGAGTGAGTGAGTGAGTGTTATACTAAATATGTTTATATATATACTTCTAGATCAACTTATGTTATATATAAAAGTTCTCTACTACCACTTTCATCAATCTAGAATTTTATAACATTTTGAAGTAAGTTCTATATATATGTAAAATGTATAGTTAAGTGTATATAGCACGTTCATGAAGGCATATACATGTCTATCAGCACAGTGTACAACATTCGTGTTACATCAGTTTTAAAGTGACGCATGTGGAAACATTCATTGGATCACAGTGTCTGAGCTGTTATGCATTAGTTTTACGATGCTACAGCTATTCAGTTTCATGCACCAGTTAACAAGAGAACAACATAATAGTACGGTAGGTGTGTGTGTGTGTGCGCGCGTGTCTGTACGTACACTTCCTAAAGTAAAACACACACATGCACGCATTTCACCCATGCCCGGCAACTCTCCAGGACTGAAGCTTCAGTGGAGTCTTCCTAACAATTTAACATGTGACAAAAGCTCTGGGAGCAGCATATCTCAATATATATGTGATTAATGAATGTGCGTGCGTGTGTGTGTGTGTCAATGCAATAAGCTGACAACATGTCTACGAGGCGTTCATGCTACACCCTTTTTAAACAGTGCATATGGAAAAAATTATTTACATACTCACTATATGCTGCTCCCCTAATAATACTGATTAATTAAATAATATCAATATTATTATAAATTGTATGTGCGGGATTAAATATATATACACCGACATTCTTTTTAATGTTTGTACTTGGATTTGCTAACACTGTGTATGATTACATGTGTACTGCCAGTAAGGATCATGAGAAAAAGAATTAAAAATATCAAATAAATTCCGCGTTATCGGATCCAAACTTCACATCACATGGCAAGCACTTATATAGTACAAATCCTGTGCAAGGAACAGCAGCGGCTGGAATCCATTTTTATATTTATTTATTTTCTATTTGTATTGGTTGTTATATATATCTCCTTCGCCACCACCAATTCGCCAACACTCTGACTGATCCAAATATTCTGTAAACAATATTGTACATACACACAATATCGGTGCTATCACGGGTTTCACCGGGTTTTGACACAAATTATTATATGTATAAATGAGTTTAAACAATCTACGATTGTCTGTGGGCACTATAGTCGAAATCTGTTTTCGTTTTTTGGAATATATAATTGACAGTATATGAAATCATAAAGATCAGATGATTTAAAATGCAACCATCAGAATTAAATGTTCGGGTTAATCTTAGTTGGCTTAGTGAGAATACACATGTTGATGCCAAAATGTCAAACCCACAGCTCGCAATTGAGTTTTCTACTTATAATCAATACACACACAGGCACAAAGTCTATATAATGTATTTTAGCTCTTTGTTCCGCCAGCGAAGTTGAATATGCAGTTTGATTGTAAACATAAGGAGAAGTCCCATGATGTTATGCTTGGCATATGGTTCGGTGAGCAATCAATTTTACAAGTACTTCAATATGCTAGTGGACGTCCATATGCAGTACATATGTATATATTTCTTGAGCTGCTTTGAATTTAAGGAGATTCACTGCATATTTCTCCATCTTCTAGAATGATGTCATATCACGTAATATTATTGAAATGCGTACTCATATATATATGTACTTTAAGTGTATGAAGTCCAACTAAGTAGGACCATGTTGGAGTAGTATGGATGCTTAAGCAAGGGTGAAACTTGAGTGAAGTTCATTTGAAGAAGATAATAGAACACACACATATTATACAATGTAAAAGGCTGCTAAAGTAAACCAATGAGCACATGGGTGCATACGTGGAACGTCTAAGTACATATACATATAAACACGCTCCGTCCTTCGGCATCTTTTGAAATACAAAACGTGAATAAAAACGTAAATGTCAAGTCTGAGGTGGGGTATATGGAGAGCACACATGCATGTATGTACAAGTAGTGTATCTTTAGCATATGTATGATACGTATGTACACGTACACTGTGTGTACGAGCATATGTGTACACCTATGGAATTCTACCTGTAATGCAAGGCTGAGATTGGCCAACTTGAAGACGCTCAGTTCTTGAAAGACGAGCAGCAAGCGGAGCTTATGAAAGCTTCACCTCATTAGGCATTAACAATGTTATTATTATTAATATCACATGAAAAACAATGACATTTCTCAACCACCATCAACTTCATCTTCTAGTTTCTCTCAGCCACCAACAAATGCATCGTTCAATTTACCTGTTGCCAGACCATCGCCATTGGTACCACTTGCTATTACAGGAATGTGGAGTTTGCATGAGTTATTAATTCTCAATGCTGCTAAGAAATTAGATTTTGAGGTACAAACTCATGGAAGTGTGCAAGAGAAACATAAAACAAGTGTTAAGTGATGGGAATTAATTGCAAAGTAAGTTTAGCAATAAGTTTTACTAATTTAAAAATTTTGATTTGTTTCTATTTATGTATTGTCTAGGAACAACATAGTTGCTCTCTAACTCTTTGTTCACTACAACGAATGATGCTGTCTAACTCTTTGTTCACCTACAACGAATGATGGTGTAGGGGATAAGTTAATGTATTTCTATTAAATAATTAACTTTGATTTTATAAAAAATGATCTTGAAGCTTGACATTCATATGGATCATAAGGAAGGCCAATCAAGAAGTTGGAAGTCACAATTCTCAAAAGGAAGCCACTCTAGAAAGGATGGCACAAGTTAATGAAAAAATCATTACAAGTATAAGTAAGCTAGCCAAAAGTGACGCATGCATCTCAAACGATAAGTTCTTAATTTTATAATAAAAAATTTAACTTCCAGGCACAGAACAAGGACTAACAATATGTTATGTGTATTGCTAATTTTCTAGCTGCAAAAAAACCTCTTGAGTCGACTTGAATTTTCTGTTATAACAAATGCCTAGACTTTGCAGTGGATGCCCTTCTTATTTGCACTCAAGTTCTGCTTTGAAATTCTTTTTTTTTAAATTAAATTAAACTCAATTGTTTCTACTATAAGTTTGATATTTTTGAAACTTAAATATGTAATTCTATTGTGCACAATAAATTGTGTTTTTAACTATATGTCATTCTTTGGTGGACAATGCTATATCTTGTTTTATAAAACTTGGAATTGACTAATTCCTTTTCTAGTTAGTAGCCCTAATGTTTATGGAAAGAGTGATATCAATTTCATATAAATTTTATTTTTTTTGACATTCTTAAAAACTACAATATACTTATTGAAGTTTTTCTTAACATGCAAATACATATAGATCATGACTTTAGGAAATTCAAAAAGCTTGTATTGATTTTGTTTCAAATTACAAACATAATCAGTTAACTCATGTCTAAGTTGCCTTACTTTCATATTCGAATATACTAGTTAGCCTTGTAGTCCATGAGACACATTGGTCATTCCTTCCTGTCCTACATTAGGAAAACAATTCTTCTAGTTGATCATATATGTCTAATTGAAAATTATGAACAACACAATATGTTTTGATAACTCTTGAATATCTTCCATCTCAATTTTGTTTCTCAATAATCGCAATTATCGTTTAACAACTATTCTTAAAGAATACAATTCTACTTTCTTGTACATATCCACCTTCCATTGTTGATTTTCATATTCTTTTGTTGTTGATTCTAAACTTACATTTAAGTATTCTATTAGTAAGCAAATCAAGTCGGTATAGATGCCCATGATGATTTTTAAAAGCATTATAATAAGTCTTTTCTTAGTTGTTGTGATGGCAATAAAATATTATTATCTTTAACTTTAACATAAAAAAGGACCTATACAAAATTACACAAGTGATTAAAAAACCTTAGATGTAAACATATGATTTATGTAATATATACTTTATGTTGATCCTTATTATGTGTTTATAAGTCGTGCAATACTTTGAAATTAACTTTCATTTAGGCTCAAATACCTCCAATTTCACTATAATTAAACATGTCATCAAGTATATGTCTTTGATTAACTGAGGGTTCTAAGATCACAATATGCTTATCTTCATTTAGATTTTTTAGTTCTTTAATTATAAAGTTGTAAAGTTGTATCTTGTAAATTATTAAAGTCATATAATATTATTGTAATTTGGGATAATCATTTAATTCACTTGAAAGCTGACGTAATAAATTTTATTAACACATAAGAAACATATTATTAAGGAAAGACTTGATGCTCATTTGCTTGCTAATATTTAAGTTGAAAGAATAAACATTTTGAAAAATGAGCAAAAAATATTTTACTTATTTAGTTTATAAATATATCAAATCTTAGACTTCACCATGTCTTCCTTTATGTAAGTTACAATGTTAATAGAAATTTCCTTCTTTCTTGTAACGATTTAAAGCTTGAACATGCATTATATCAATAAAAAGTTGAGACAATAAATCAAATTATAAAATAAAAAAATATTAAAAAAATTATATGTTTCAATACCGCATACCTTAAGAAAAATAAATTAAAAGAAACATGACTTTCCATAAATGTCAATATTTCTTTGGCCTCTTTTTGAGTTTTAATGACGTTTTTATTTAAATAATTAAAACTTGGGCCAAGCAATCATCCATATTTTTAGTCCTTTTAGGTTTTATATAATTTTTAAAAATATTTAAATATTTTTAAGTAAGAATCATTTCCCAATTTTAATGTCTACAACTAAACTTATACATTTTTATTAACTCACAATTGGGCAAAAATGATCGACAATAAAAACTAAACATAAAACTTTGAGTTGAAATTGTTTAGAAAGTTTATGTCATAATGCTTAAATGAAAAAACATAATTAACTTCCACTTTAATTTTAAAAAGTTCTTCAAGCTTATTTAATAACAATAATAAAAAGAAATGAAAAGCATCTCACCCGAACATATATATATTATGTAATATTGCACTAGCTTTTGTTCATTTAATGCTCCATTTTTTAATTGTTTTATATGCATAAAGTTGAAGTCATTCTAGTGATTGCATATTATTAAATTTTTATAATCCCTTCTTATCAATTGTGTATGAGAATCAATATTTTTTAAATAGTGGGCAAAAACTACATAATTTTCATCATTAAAAACTACAATACTAAGATTAAATTTGAGTTAACATTGTATGTTTCTTTAACAATTGAGACATTGTAAAAGAAGTATATATTCTTGGTATGTATCAACAAAGGCATAATATTTACACCATTTTGCACTATTTCAAAAGCAACTAGACTTTGATGAAATTTTTTTACTTTCTCATGCATCTCAATTATGTCCATGCCTTTATCAAATAGTAAATACTTTTAATAAAAGTTTTAAATTGTATGTGTGTCCTACAATAACAATAATCAAAAACCATATATGAAATCATATGTTTTTTTTTATTAAAATGTATAAACTTCATCACCATTTAATATTTTTGCCGGACCATTAAAATGGTAGCATACATGTTTCTTATTTAAATTTAATATTCTTAATTATTCAAACATGCTACTCAATAATGGACTGTTATATAAGATAATAAAATATTATATTCTCGCTATCTAATATGATACTAAAACCTTAACAAAAGAATGAAATGTCTTTCTTATGCAATGTAGACTTAATCAAAATGAGAAAGTTCAAACAAGCTTACACACTTGGTTTGTATGAATTGAATGATTACAAAATTTGTCATTTCCATTATTTCATGTTCATTTTCATAATTACTTTCGTTAATATTTTAATGAAAATCTTCATTATTGAGCATATCATTCACTAATTGCTCTAAAAGACTGACTTTCTATGTTTTATTTATTGTTTTTTTTTTAGCATGATTTTCATATACAAAAAGATTTCTATCACACTCTTATTGTATTACTTATTTCTTGGTATAAAATAGAATCTAAATTTTAAAATATGTCACCCCAACTTTAATGTCATTCCTCTTCATTTTAATGAATAAAAAAATAAGTTGCGCATTTGCAAAATTGTAATGCTTATTGTGTAATTCTTTTATTATATCAATTATATACTTTACGTTAGTTGTGATATTTGTAAGTCCTTATACTCACTTTTTGCTTATTACATCTTGTGTAAAAATAAAAGTAAGGCATATTTCAACTATATAATATTGAATACCCTAAGTTATGTAATGAAATATACATAAAACTACAAATAAAGAAGATTCATAATAAAAACTATGACATTAATCATCTTGACTTCCAATCCACTTCTCTTAAGTTTAATAAACACATATTTTTATAGTTTCATATATGCATGATAGTATAAACATAAATGAATTAAGTTTGAACCTTGTAAAGAAATATGGTGATTAACATTTTATTGTTGTTATTACTACTTAAAAAGAGTACATGTGGATATGAAAACATCAGAATGTGTTAGTTCTTTACTTGTTTTTGAAGTTTTGGAGTTCTCTTGGAATAACAAATTTTAATGCAATTTTGACAAATGTAATCAGCACACATTTCCCTTTCACACACACAAGCATGTGAGTGCACCTTTGTTCTAGATTTAATTAAATTATAATTTAATATAGCTTTGGTAATCAAATTAATTATTACATAAACACTTCTCCAAGTCTTAAGATACATTTTCACATAATTTTGACATAATTAGACATGTCCTTGTTTCATCCTATGTAATGTCACATATCTCTTTCACAACAAGCTTATGCATACAATTGCATGTTTGAACACACACACAAATACGGTATGAAATTTATTCAAAATTGAGTTTGATGATACCAATGCCCTTATCTCTTTAGAAAACATTTAACATTTTGCACATGATTTATAGAATAAAATGCACTTCTACCTTAATTATTTAAAAAAAGGGTAATGTCAAATATGTCTAGGAAACTTAACTTTATACTTGATTAAAAAATATAATTTTTTGCATTGACATGGTTAGTCATATATTTGGTTTTTACACCATTACATAGTTAATTAAATGATATTGAATATTAATTATAATAAGCTATTGAACTATGTTTGAAAGTCCTAGATGTAATGAGAAACAACCCCGCTTAATGCACTTAGGTATTTAGGTGTAGTTTGGTTGATTGTTATTAAATATGTTAAGAAACTCTAAGCACTTACCTTTTAAAAAATTCTTCCCTTGTTTTGACATTCCAAATTGGTGAGTTCGACATGTTGAATATGGTTAAAAACACCTATAGGGTTGCCCTACAATTACATCTCTTAAACTCCTCAAGTTATGGTTTAGGGGTCGATGGGTCGTTAAGTTGAACTCACCAAGTAAATTCTTATTAAGAATGCCTTATAGTCCCTTAAACTCAAAAGTTACACATGGTGCTATGAACATGAATTGTAGATGTCAACTCTAGAGCCCCTTTATGAACTCTTAAAAATATGGTAAAAAGAACCTATCAACCAAAATCACACGCACACAATTGGATAAGGACACGTATGTGCCTTTACTTAACTACGAATGTTAGTTCTACAAAAGAACTCATGCTAACAAACCTAGGTCATTTAACCCTTGAATATATTTACACCCAAGGTGAATGGCCCCTAGCCAAGTGTGCTAATCGACATACCTAGCCTAACCTCCCTTTGACTGGATGCCCAAGCCTAATGCGAGCACAAGCATGCCCCTTGCTAGAGTCTCGGCATTAAACACATGAGACAACCCCATAGGGCGTGTTTATCATTTAGCTTAGTCACATCTTTATGTAACACTATTTCTTAATATTATTTTATAAAGTGGGCTAACATGAAATCTAGAAAACATGGAAGGCTCTCTGTCACATATATTAAGTAAGATATATAATGAGCATTCATGGGTTCATTCTTTTACTAGTGCAAGCTCTAGTTTATGACACAACCCTTTGTTGTGCCACCTCAACTTCTATACAATGGTAAATTCGTGTTTAAGAGGTCTTGTCGAAGTGCATGTTTTAACGATTAAAGATTGAGGCATGTCTTTAACCTTCTCTTACACATCAAATTAGGACTAGCACTCGCAGTTAAGTAGAGGCACATACGTGTCCTTATCCAATTGTGTGCGTGTGATTTTGGTTAATAGGTTCTCTTTATTATGTTCTTAAGAGTTCATAAAGGGGCTTTAGAGTTGACATGTACGATCCATGTTCATAGCACCATGTATAACTCTAGAGTTTAAGGGACTATAAGGATCTTGAGAAATAGTGTTACATGAAGATGTGACTAAGCTAGATAAACACGCCCTATGGAGTTGTCTCATGTGTTTAATGCCGAGGGATTGGATACTCTAGCAAGGGGCATGCTTGTGCTTGCATTAGGCTTGGGCATCTAGTCAAAGGGAGGTTAGGCTAGGTATGTCGATTAGCACACTTGGCTAGGTAGGTGTAAATATATTCAAGGGTTAAATGACTTAAGTTTGTTAGCATGAGTTCTTTTGTGAGGCACTCACAAAGTTGTGTACTTAAGTTTACTCAAACTTAACTTAGATAAAACACTTATATCCTCACTAAATACTACTCTTAGATATAGGGTATGACTTGACCACTAAAATCCTTAGAGGTTAGTTATGAGTTAAGGTACCCTTTATTGCCCTAAAGAGGTTATACTTCTTAACGAGGGTAATTATTTAAAAAGTAAGTCATATTGCCTTAGCTATGTCATGAGGGTATATGTAAAGCATATTTCCTTAGTGGAGTAAGGGCATAAGCTTGTTTAGGTATTTTGAAGTGATGGTTCAAGGGATAGTCATTTTAAGGGACTTAATGTAGGACCTTAACTCTCGTGCCTATTTAGACATTTGAGTTATACTCTTGACATCATCTTGAAAGACTTAATATTGCTTATATAGGATGTTGATACTAAATAGTCACATAGTCCACTTGTTTGCCCTTAGAGCATACATATATAGAATGATCTAACTATCAAGCACTACTTCTACCGCAAGGAGTTAGAGTTCTATTTGTGCACATACACACCAAGATGTATGTATGTATATAAGCTACAAATGATTTTGTACGTATATGGGTCAAGATACCTAAAATTGCTCCAAGTGGCACTAATTATTGTATGGAATGGCATGACTAATAGCTTAAGGCAGAGTGGTTGCCTTTGAAGCCTGGAACAAGAGTACAACAAGGAAGCTTACCTTGACAGGTTCTTAAGATAGTCAAGTCTTTGGACCAAGTCTTTGGACCATTACTACTGCAAGCTATATAGGGTCATCAACTTGACAACATAATTTTTATTTCTCACTTCTCACACGCAACCTTTACATATTACAACATACATCAAGATCCCTCCATCAATAAGTTCAATATTGAGTTTTATTAAGGATCAACAACCTTTTAAATAAAATTTTCATTAGCGAATGGTTATTTACATTAGCTAATCAAATTATAATAAATTATTTATTATATTGATAATTTATTTTTTAACATGCTGGTTATTTAAAATTTATAATTTTGGCACCTATGTGGTGTTTACACGACTTTCTTGGTGATAACTAAATAACATGTAACTTTGCTCAGTTAAATGGTTATCATGCATAAATTGGGTTAAAAAAGTTTAATTCACTACCCAAAACTACAGTACCTACCGAGGAACAAGAATTTGTGGAGATTCTCTTGTGTACACACCTTAAACATGTAAATAATATGGAATTTATAGATTTGTGTTTATAAATATGCAGGAGGTTTATGAAATTCCATAGACCTACAAATTTGTAAACATAAATTTATATACATATAAATTTATACCTATGTACACCATATATTCACCCTTAAACAAGATATGTAGATATATACAAACATATATGTAAGTTAATATCACTTATTATGTGTGTGTGTGTGATTATATGCATATTATACATGCGAGCCCGTACAAAAACTAAAGAAGTTGTATGTGTGATATCTACATATTTATAGTGCAAAATATAACATATTTTACTTCATTTAAACTTATGTGATACGTATGAAATATTTCAAGAATAATATGGCCATGGTCTTTATAATTTTAATATGTTTTCTTCACAAAGGTATTTTCTAGAAGCATTTATATCCTCATATACAAGAATATACACCTCTATATATATACACACATGTACACATACGGACACACATGTATTATATAACTACTTTCGTTCATGTGATATTTAAGACTTAATTATATGTTCTTCATATAATATTATATTTAAAATGTGTACATAATTTTTAATTTAATTAACTAGTAAGTGAAAAACTGTAGTGGTAGTTATAACTTATATTAACAACATGAACTGGGGAAAAGTGGGCAGATTTATTATAGCATTTAATAATAGACATAAACCACGTACATGGTCTCAAGATCAAGAATATGCACCAAATAATATTATACGCACCAATCTCATCGTATTGTTCAAGTTACCACATCAAAATCTCATGATACACCCTGTCGTTACATATAGGATTTTTGTATTTAACTAATCCCCACAAATTAGAAGAAATGATGATCAAAATGGGATTGTCTTTGTGTGTGTGCGTGTAATTCATTAGCACGAAGGTGTAAATACGTATATACAGAAAATATATTGTATACATATAAACGTTAAAAACTTATAACAATACAATACAAGACATACAAACAACACAAACACATATGCATGAGTTACCAAAGTTTCTAAGGCAGCAGCTCTACTGTACACTGCTGATCCAGCTCGTTTTGTTGCACGACTATGAGATGTTACTACATTCTCTCCCCACCTTACAACTTCCCTGAAAATGATTAATGTCAGCTGACATACATGCGCACCCACGCACATGCAGGTGCAAATATTGTAAGTTATGTTTAAAAAATGAACAATAATGTGCACCTCGCTTCTTGAGTCAAATGAAGTGGCCGGAGAAAGGAAGATCTATTCATTATCAGGCAGTGAGGAACAAGTGTTGTGATGTCTTGGTGGAGAACACACTCATCAAAATATGCGGGTGTCTCTCTGATGCTGATAATATTTTTTGAGAGGACAACCCATCGGAACGTGGTTACATGGAATGCGCTCTTATATGGATACGTGAAATATGGGAAGAGCAAGATGGCTGTCAAGCTCTTTGATGCCATGGATATCAGTGAATGCAAAGCTAATGTCAGAACTTACGTTGCAGCGCTTGAGGCTTGTGCATTTTTGTCCAAAGAGAACAAAAGATAGGTTATCAAGGGAGATGATATTCACACCCAAGCGTTGTTGTAACATCTTTGTAGAGAATACATGTACATGAAAGGGAGAAGTAGGAATGGAAGCACGCAAGATTTTCTATGGGATGCTTTACCGTGACATTGTAACATGGAACTGCCTCATCCAGGGCTACGTGGAGAATGGGGGGACGAGCTTGCACTGGAGATGCTTCAAAGGATGGTCTATGAAGGTGTTACACTGAAGAGTGCTTCCTTTGTTGCAAGAGTGATGGCTTGTAAGAACCTGGAGGATATGAAGAAAGAAATGCATTTCCACAGTGAGGAGTGATACACAGATTGGGACATGTTTAGTTGAGTTCTATGGCAAGTGGATGTGCTATAGAAGTTTTGACTCTATAATAGTGAAGGACGTCTATGCTTGGAATGCATTATTGACTGGCTATAGAAAAGTGATCCAACTCCTTTGAGACAATTGAACAAGAAAGGAGTGTGTACCCAAACGAGGTGAGTTTAACAAAGCACGCCAAAGGATACCTTGAGGAAATGTAGTTAAAATACAGTATCCCTCCTGATAAAATACATTATACATACGTGTATGCTGGCAAGGGATAACCGTATAGAGGAAGCATTACGAAGATGCCATTTGATGCAGATGTTGTTACGTGGACCTCAATACTTGTGCTGTCACAAGTGGAACAACGTAGCTGTGCAAGGGTGGCATACAATCATTATTGAAACTGGATGAAACGCTGCTGTAATTGTGTGATCAATTTTTTACAACTGCATGAATTGTAATAGATTGAGTAAGCCCAATATATTAAATAGTAATTAACAGAAAAAAAATTAAATATAAAACTACATTTCTCTTATTTACTTTATAATTCATTAATAAAGGTAAAAAATAGTAATTTAAATTCAATTTAACATTTAAAACTTAAAAATGAAAAAGAATATAATCACAATTAATACTTAAAATTATTAATAATTAATAATAAATAAGCTTCCCATTTTGGAATAGGCTTTACCTTTAAAAAAAGGTAACAAGTGTTTAATCATATATATTAAGCATTTTATTTTAGGGTTTGGCATACATTCTTTCAAGGAGATAACATGGGTGTCCCAGGATTCTTTGGATGGATACTTTCCAGACACAATAAATCAGTAATTGATGCAAAGCACTCGAACTCCTCATTTTATGGGTTATACATAGATGGCAACAACCTCATCTATGATACTGTTGGAGCTAACCCACCTTCAACTCACAAAGAAGTCTCCGGGATGGTTCTTGCGGCCCTAGAGGATCTTGTATCTACAGTTGCCCCGTCCCGACTGCTGTTCATAGCATTGGATGGCAAGAGCCCTTGCCAAAAGAGAGCACATGTACAACAAGCCGAAGGAGTTAACAAACCAGGGCTAAACTTCAACATGAAATTGTTCAAGATAGAGTTTGAGGCGGAACTCAAGGAATTTGTGAAAGAAAAATGAAGACACACAGCCGCTGGAAATGTTAAAAGTTGTTATCTCCGGGCCGAGAATACCGGGAGAAGGAGAGCACAAGATACTGCAATATTTCAACTATTATACAAGTTTAGAGGGATCCGACACAAGGTCACTTCACTGTTTTTACGGGCGGGATGCAGATCTTGTCATGCTGTCTCTGGCGCATAGATTTTCCGATAAGATATACATATTAAGACCAGATGGGGCTTACAAGCAAGAGTCGAAGAAGTTTATCAAAATCGGTATGCTTAGCCAGAGCTTGACAGGAGATCTCCAAATACAGAATGCTTCTCTAACCATAAACAAGGGATTTGTACGGGATTTCGTGTTCTTATCGTTTCTGTTGGGAAATGACTATCTACCTTCGTTGGGCTCCAACGTGACAATCCACGACTTAAGAACAGTATATGCTCTTGTTCGTCCAGAAATGGGAGGGTACATCATTGAAGATGGTGTATTAAAGCTTGAACGACTTAAGAAGTACTTGAGAGTCCTACTGGGGAAGTTGCAAGAGGAAAGTTTAAGCCCCAGTTCAAACAATGTAGGGATAGAGTATTTAAAGGGTTAATGTGGGTTTCTCAGTATTACTTTCAAGGGCACGCAAGCGACTGGGAATACACGGTTGACAGGGGACCGAGTATCAGTGATATACTGCACGCTTTGGATCACCCAGTGGTGGCAAAACGTTACTCAGCCATAACATGCGTACACCTGCATCTGATGAGTATGATGAAGTGGATATCATCACCATGTTTCACCCGTGGAAGCGTGTCAACCTTGGTACCAGCACAAGTCCCGAATCCGTACAGTCCCCGCCCAGGAAGTGGAGAAGGTGTGGAACATATCGTCCACCTATCATCACAGATAGGTGTAAGCTAGTTCCTGTATAGAATGTTTCATTTAATAACTGTGAAATATTCTTAAGAGATACTAGTCTAATTGTATAAGTACTATACACACAAGTATAAGTACGGCAGTACTATACACACGCACGCGCGCGCGCAATGCACCCATAACCGTAAAAATTTATATTAAAATACATAGTGAACATAATACAGTGTCTGTTAATCTTGATCCAACAGAAAGTTGTTTAACTCTTCATAGCTCCACCCGTTGTTTACTTGAGCCTCTATACTCAACTATCTTGATGATTACCCAATCCATCATCACCATGGTCGTAACTATCATTCAAATATGTACTCACATCAAAATCATCATCTTGTGAAGCATCCAACTGTGATAAATCCATATTCTGCCCATGCCGCACCTCTTGGTGTATACAATTATACAAACTTGTAACAGGCGAGCAATCTTCTGTTTGTTGACCATATGCTGCCGTTTTCTGCTGCATGTCCTGTGTATAAACCCCACACGGCTCCATAAATTCGTTGTACATACCAAACTCAGTGGGAACTAAACTCCCACACTGGTTCTGTACTAGTGCATCACTGTTATGCAGCCCACCTTGCTCATAACACGTAGAAGAAGCAAAAGAGGAAGTCAGTACGTGAACAAGTGCATCACTGCTATTCATCCCACCTTGCTCACCACCTTGCTCACCATGCTCGGAACATATAGAAGAAGCAGGAGAGGGAGTCGAAGAAGAGCCACTGGTCTCCAGCAGAGCTTGAAACTCGTTAATAAACTCATCCACATCCTGCTCAACAACATTCGCCTCAATCCACCTCTTGAGATACTCCTTGGTAAACACCGGTAAGATGTTATCGGTAGCACCAGTTACAAACCGGTAGTAGTAGGGCTTCCCCTTCACTGGCTCGAGGTCACCCGTAACTTCCAACGTGATGTCCGCCCTGAAATTCTCTGCGAAGAGTATCGCACATAAGAAGAGCCCCTGTATTCGTTTCTTCATCGACTCTCTTCTCTTCTTATAATCCTGTATATACCCCTTGTAAGCTGGCCCTCTCGCACCTTTCTTTCTCTGTGTGGAGTCGGTTTCTCTGCAAGGCTTATCCCAGTAGCACTTGGTCTTGTTAGGAGGGACGTTGTCATTAGCACCTGTGATATATCTGAAGTAGCCATTCCTCAGCCTCACAGAGAGATTTGCAGCGTGCACTAGTAACTTCACACACGACCGGAAGTTCTCCTCGTGTTTTGTAACACACTTGAAGAATCCCTGGGATCTTTTCTTGTACGAGGCATAACGCTTTCTTGGGTTAAGTATGTATCCCCTCTGCGTCTTACCACGACCTTTCTTCTTCTCCGCTTCGGTAGAGGATCCTCTAGCTACCATAGTTCCTGCGAGCAACCCTTACATACCATCCATATTTGTGTGCTAAGAAGGATCACAAGAGGACAGTTTAAATGTACCCGCAAAAACCATTAGAATTAATTATCTGCCTTTAGAAATGAGAAGGGTACATTTTTAAGTACGCCTTTGTGCATGTTAAGGTTTATAAAATTTATATCCCGTAGTTAATTAATATATAAAGAAACAAACATATAAACGATTTACTTTGGAATCATTACACGTAGCTACTTGTTGTGTGCGTTGAGCATCTACTCGGTATATCATGTCGATGAAGTGATCACTCTGCACAAAAAATATAACTATATAAATATTTCTACATGTGTATGGATGCATATATATATATATATATATATATATATATATATATATATATATATATAACACTATTTTCCCTCTAAGGTGGATAAAGGCGGAGCCTCTGTTGTGTGTGTTGTGAACCTGTAGAGTCTCTCTGTCACTCTCTCTTTCACACACACAGTCTTTCTCTCTCTCTCTCACACACACAAACAAGCACTGTATGTGTGTATATACAGTACCTGGACGAGTCGGAGTAGGGCATCTTTAACACCATCCCTGGAGATTGTGGGAAGCGTGGGGATGGAGAGCGGTGTAAGAGACGCAGGTGGTGCTGGTGGTGGAAAGGGTTGAAGTAAGGGAGCACCATGAGAAGGCTGAAGGACAGGTGGAGCAAGTGGCTGTGAAAATCCGGATGAAGGTGGAGCAGGTGTGAAGAAGGATGGCTTCACCAACATGCTTGGAGCTATTGCTGTTGCTTCAACGGGTTCTTGGGTCACTGTATAACAAATAGCAATTACAATCATAATACATAGGGGGACACAACACTACATGTAAAGTTCTTGTGCGCTTTCCCATAGCCAGTCAAATGTGAATTTACCTCTCAACCTTATCATGATAAGAAGATGTATATATGCATAGCCCTTAATATATACACCTGTGTGTGTTACTGATTGAGAATATAACTTGCAGTAGATATATTCATCATGAGATGTATCAACAGCAAGTCCATACATTGTTGTTTTTGATACATGCCAAAATGGGTCAAACCGAAGTGGGCCAATAAACAGTGCATACATAATAACAGTACCTGTTGCAACACTTGACATGGAAGGAAGTGGAACTGGTGAAACGTTAGATGACGAGTGCATGATTGGAATAGCTCCAGCAGACCGTGAAGGTGCTGAAGAAGGGACCTCTTGACCACCTACTTGCAACGAGTTCTGTAAAATTTAACAATTTAGGTACTGCATATTTATGTGTGTCTATGTATGTATGCACTTACGTTGAAGAAGCGTTCCAATGGTTCTTCAGTGACAGTGGTAGTTGGTTCTAATGGTCCTTCCACAATTGCTGCAGATGGAACACCTCGAGCTCTAGGAATTCATTACTGCACGCTTCAGTAAGTAAATCACGTCAAATCTGGTTAAAAATTATGTTAAAGAGTGTACAACCTTGGCTGACTTATGAGTTTGTTCTTTGGCGGTATCTTTGAGTAAGCATTTAGTATCCTGTAACCAATAACTTATGTCATATACATACATATGGGTGTGCATTAGTATACCTCGAAAATAATTTGGCAACTTCTTCACATTCTCTCTGATTGTAAAACCATATGCCGTTAACCTCTTGGTTTTGATTTCTGTACAACAAGTACGGAACTTGCACCTCGTACTCGAAACTACCGAGTAAATCTTCCACTAAGTTATCTGCAAATGGAAGGACACCCACATTTATGACGCATACCAGTGTAGAGATTATTATCTCATAAATATACGATGTTATACATCCTGTAGAGACTTGAAAAACTCACAGACATGCACATGCACGGACACACACGCAGACCTTAGACATCTATATAATTCATGTATGCGTATAGAACGATAGCACATATATTTTCAGATTATCATCAATACATGCTTCGAACCAGAGGTAAATACCTTGCTATACGATCATACAATTGAATATACAGAACATGATTATGACATGTATGTGGTAATAAAATTGTCATATATATAAAATGCTGTTCTACTAATCGCTATACAACCCATAAACCTAATAACATACTTAGACGTCTATATTAACTATGCAGGTGTTTGTGTGCTTGTGTACTCAATGAAAAGGGAAAACATACAAACATACATATAGACAACAATAAATAAAAACTTCAAACTAGAAGTTACACATTGTATATATAGAATGGCTATGTCATTATGTGTATGCGTGTCTATCTTAGTAAATTTTCACACGTCCATAGAGATACTGTTCTAGATATACACGCATCCTTTATGTTGTGTAGAGAATTGGAAGTAAGAATCTTTTATATATATATATATATATATATATATATCAGCTTTGTGTGTACATGTATATAGAACTGAAGTACAACAACTAAGTTTACAAGTTAAGTTACATCAAGCTAAAACAATTAATACCTGTACTCCTCCGATTCATTACGATGAACTGAAATCGGGGCTGCGCCTTCCTGGAACGACACAAATATATAATAATATGTGCGTGTACGTATATATGTCGGAATTCATACCTCTTGACGACAAATAGAGATCCTTCGACATCTTTCCGGCTCTGTATGGAAGACCCAGATAAACCCATGAGAGATTAGCGGTAAACAGAGGTGCTTACCCACTGGTTGAGATCCATATTGAATTCGTAGAAGGTAACATGCCCCGCCGTAGTGAGGATCTCTTCTATGTCCTTGTCCATGCGCTGCAACACAGTGAGATTGAGCTGCTTGGTACTCTGCTGGTTCAGCTGGCATCGGCTTCGCATTCTGCGCCATCCCATACCTATAGAAACTAGATCTCTATATCCCTTTCCCTCTATCCCTCCCCATTGTTAGGGTCTCTGTTATGTGCAATCAAACAATGAAGCCAGGAGAATATTCCTAGAATCCCGATTCTGTCGGATATTCTTGGAATATGAACATACGTACTTTTGCATGCATTCTTTTCGTTATTCTCACATGTGCGTGCGTGCGTGAGCGCGTTTTTAGCATACTTAGTAGAAAAGAAGGCAGCCTTGAGACTTCCAACAAAATGCACGTAATACACCTGTGCGGGCGTGTGTGTCTATTATATATACATACCATTCAAGCTCAATAATGTGCGTGTGCCTGCGTGTGTGTTATACACGTGGGATACGTTTAAATAAGTATGTTTGTGTTCCATAGAAATCAAGGCTTGAGACGAGAGGATTGAATGGGGTGTCGCTGGGAGGCAATCTTCTCCAAGCGGAACTTTGCAGACTCGTGTTCGTCGCAGGGCTCGTCCTTGAACTTGAAAGACGAATACCTTATCACCTCACAGGCTTTAAGGTAGTCCTCAAACTGCTCTCCAGGCTCGCCCTTGAGCTCCAGCTCTGGATTAAACTTTTTCATTTCTTTCAGTCCCAACTCATATATTCCCATGTCGTTTACTCGGCTATGACAAAACCTTCCGTTTTCGTCCCACTGTATGGCGGCCAAGGCCGCCACCAAGCTGCAGCTGTGATCGGACGACAGTTTCATTGCCAGCAGTAGGGTCCCCAGGACGCGGATGAGGTTGTTGTCTCTCATGAACTTGGCCGCCTGACAATTCTTGTCGCAAGTGTATACGTGAATGTAGTTTGCCTCTTCTCCAGCGGCCACAAAGTCGGTCCTGTCGTCGATGAGGATGGAATTCCCCATGTCCGTGGGCTGGGGTAACTCCTTGACGCGTGTGATCTTCTCGTGCTCCACCACGACCTCGTGCACGAGGAGGGAGCGTTTCAGATCCTCATTGGACAGCCGCAGTTTCTTGCTCTTTGGGAAAGAGCGACTGTAGCTCTCCTGGGCGATTGGGGAGATGAGCAAGTAGCGTGGTATCTTAGTTGGCAGGGAGAGGACGATAAGCCTGGACAGTGAGAGGTTCCGGGAGGATCTGCCAAAGCTGTAAAAGTTGATGCGCACGTTTGGGATGTTGTTCAGTGCCAGCAATAACTCACGCCCACCGTGAGCCAGTTTGTAGCACACCTTATTCAACTCGATAATGTCTTCCCCTTGTGCCGCTGCCACCAGGCTCACAAGGGTGCCGTCTAGGTCTATGAACACATTGATTGCTCCCTCCCCTTCTTCTCTCCCCCGCTTCATATTCTATACTTTTTATCCTTGGATCAACCCTAATCCCTACTTTTATCCTTGGATCAACCCTAAACGGATCGCTACATCTACCGTGTGTGTTCTACTGCATCCTCTTCTTCTATAATGTGTCTAGGTGTGATACTATAGTCACCAGTTCCACGTTCATTCATCATCCCAGTGGAGAAACAAACAAACTGCATATAAACACTTCTACATATGACAGAAAATATTAGTTAGTGCAATACTTAAGGAGTGGAATTGTTTAGATATTGTAATGTAATTAACTATGTTATCTGTATATCGCACGCATACATGTGGTGTGTGGTACCACACTGCATGCTGTGTATACCCGTCCTATGTTTGTGCGTACTCGTTAATTACAATATTTACTAGCAAGACATATGCAGGTATACATTTGCAGATAAAATTAGTCTTGTCATTTTTAAATTTTAAATTTAAAAATGAAAACAATTAAATAAGATCATTGTCTGCGCGTGTGTGTGTGCGTGCGTGCATAAACACCCTCAAACAGTGTGTGGCTGTCTTCTAACCACATATTAACACACACACACACGCAATATGACTGGTTTGTGAGAGAGATACTCAGTGTATGAATGTATACTTAAACAATCAATCAAACAAGTCCACAAACACTAGGCGGCAAAACTGGGCCTATAAGAAACTAGTGTAAGTTTCTGGTAGGCAACCCCGATCTATACAAAGCCCTGTAAACCGGTTTAATCCTCACACTAACATAAACACTTGCAGCGACACCAACAAGGCACACACCAGCCATGATAAGAAACGTAAGCCTAAAACAGTGTGCCCCCAAACACTGGCTGTCTTCCAGCCCCACACTATCTTTCTGTGCCTCCTTATCATACAGATATCCTGCTATTATACCTGAGAAGAGGAGTGAACCAACGGGGTCGCCCATGGTTAAGAAGTTGTAGATCTTTCCAAAGTGTTTGAGTCCAAACAGCTCAGAAGCCGTCGGTACTAAGACGGAGTAATGTACACCGTAACATACACCGAGGAGGACGGAACCTGCGTGGAGTGAGCCTTGTCCTGCCCATGCGAATAAGAGGTGAGCGAATGCCATTACTACTTGGGCTCCTGCTAACCATACCCGTTCTTGGAATTCCCAATCTGTAAAAACATGTGTGTGTGTGTGTCTCAAATAGCAAGTAAACGTTTCAAAAAATGTCATATACACAGTTTGTCTAGTATGTCCATGCCTATTTGAAAGTTTAGCAATTTTTAAAAGTTTCAATAATGTCACATACACAGTTTGTGTATTGCACATGTTTACACTTGTTAATGCATAAAACCTAGCACTTACAATCAGGTGTATACATGATTGTACTCTCTCCCTCCTTGCCTCTCTCTCTCTTTCATTTATATGTACGCATCTACAAACTAAGTGTTACTAAGATTAAGTTGGCATTTTGTTAAACCTTAGAAAAGTTTGCTCGTGTGTTTTCTACATGCCCATGTGTTTTATATATACACGTCCGTCTATGTTATATATATATATATATATATATGAGAGAGAGAGAGAGTACATCTCACTTAGTTATGGGAAAACACCTGCATGTTACTTTTACACACTGCACACACACATATATACATATATGAAACACACACAGTACCTCACATATTTCTCAGTGAGTGCACCACCTCCAAGACGACCAAGGAAGTTCCATATACCAAGCAAGGTAACGAAGATAGTCACGTCTTTGAAACCCTGAGCCTGCCCAATCTGACCCAGGTTGTTAATCACAGTAACACCTGACCCAACTCCACAGAAGAAGGTGAAGAAGAGCAGCCAAAAATCCGCCTTTAGTAACGACTGTCTCAGGTTGAAATCTTCCCCTCTTCTGGGTCTTCTCTTTCTTTGTACTGCTCCTTCTCCCACTGCCATTAATACCTCGGTGTCGTTCTCTATATCCATCTCACTCAAGCTTGCCGCACTTGAAAAGAAAAGAAATCAATGAGATTCAGATACATACGTTTGTGCATCTATTTGTGTGTGTGTGTGTGCGCACGCGCGACACTATAGATAAAGCCATAAACATCCATACAAAATATCAACTATGGTCAAATGTGATGTATATAAAAACAAGAGGTCCTAGATTGACATGTTTACATTTGTGTTTATGTATATATGTATGAATTATCATATGCAAACTAACAAGAGTGTCTAAGAATTCCTATGTATGTGTACAACCCACGCATGGGGACAATATCAAATGGAGACATATGTACGAGTACATTAGAATGTCGGTGTTGCGTCTATCTACTTATGTGTATGTCCGCACACAGATATACATAATACATACAAATCCGTATACTCTTCAATATTGTTCATAACAAGACTCGGTGCGTTAGAATATATCCAAGGACAAATTTCAACTATACACAAACAGACACTATATATAAACAACTGCTAATTGACCAGCAAACTTGTGTGTGTGAGAGAGAGCTACATGCAGACGATATATGTTTGCATTTTGTGTGCACGTATGTATGTATGTATATGTACATTAACACACACTTAATATTTAAGATTGCAGCTATTTTAGTACATTTCATAAGAAGAATTTGTTGATGTCCTATCTGTCACACACACACACACACACACACAGTACAATACTAATCGATATATTTATACACGTACACGAAACGCCAGTGTTCTGTGTCATACGTTATATATTCTCAAACCACACACACACACGAGCACAATACTAATGGAGACATTTATAGAAGTACACTAGAATGCTTATATCTTTATGTCAAATTATACATATAGAAGCATCCTTCTCGATATATTAGTGTATACATACATTCAAGTACTTTAATATACATATGATATCTGTGTGATTATATATATGAATACCTTTCACTTCCACTCATGACGGGCTGTGGTTTGTGTAGGTCTGAGACTTCTTGCACAACAGGTGGAATATTCTCTTCCTCGGACTGAACACCGTCCTCCTCCGTAGAACCAATTTGAAAATGAACGACCTGGTCACGAACAAGGGGTTGATGAATATCTTCACTAGCCACTGAACCTTTTAGTTTCAAACATGAAGAAGGCTTCTTAATGAAGTCCAATATAAAGAACTTGAGGGCCACACATATGGGTGCAAACAGGAAGAGGAGCATTATACCCGTCAAAACTGCTGTGACAATGTCTCCTGCAACATAAAAGTTTCATTCATATCTCTTTCTCTTTCTCATCTGTAACAGAGATATATGTTTACATGTTTATACAGTTCAAACAATATCTAATAGAATTAACGCCTATGCATGTTTAACTATTAGCGTTTATCAAGTAAGATATGAGTATATACTTCCTCATGTGTCTGTAAAACTTCTGGAACTGATATTTAAGAAATATGCATGTATAATATATGTGTCCGTGTATTACATGTATTGGCACGCATATTATAAGTGCCAAACAAAAAACGTGAATTCTTTTATGTAAAACGTGACCTAGGTAATTGTTGATTGTTTATATTCATCCAAACATGTCTATATCTGAATACTATACAAGTATATACATAACATACATCAGATATATAGATTATGCACGTTTATAAGCCTACATTTATAAAAGCATATAGGTAAGTAAATTTTTTTACGGGTTTTTGCGCGTGCGTGTATGTGTATGTGTATGTGTAGCCATCTGCATGATAGCATAGATATACATATAAATGTATGACAGTAATATTTATGCATTTACACAAGGATGTGTCTGTGTATATATACACACATGTACACAACTGACGGGTGTATACACATGCACATACCTGATTTGGTGTTGGGAAGGAAGTTCTGTACAATGGTGGCACCAAGGAGGTAAACCGCTAAAGATATACAGATAATATTCACAAGGAAGAAGTTACGTTTCTCCTCTGTATCCTGAGACGGATTCTGAACGGGACGGACGAAGTTCATTGCAATAACGGAGATTCCAAATGGACTAACGGAGAGTAGTAACAGCAACGAAACGGGGTTCTTAAATAGAAACGCTGTGTATATTTGTGTGAATATTGCTCCACTTAGACCCACAAAACCTGTATATATGTGTTATTACTCTCTCTCTCACACACACGCGCTATGTCTAAAGTGAACATACCTTTAAGGATTCCAACAACTGTGCCTCTACTCTGTGGAAAGTTTCGCATAATTGTCACGAGAACTGCGGTGTTAAAAAAAGTGGCGCTATTTGCACCGATAGCAATCGCTAAGCACATCTGTCAATTAAACTAGAGCAAGTTCATATTAAGAAGATTGTGCGTTGCGCGTGTGCGCGTGTGTGTGTGAGAGAGAGAGAGAAGTACCTAGATGCATGTACAATTCACAGACATCTATAGAACACGTGTATATATAGAACAGTTGAGAAAGTTAAAACTAGCAAACATAACAGTACTCATGAGAATCCTTCATAGGAGCTGAAGATGTGTATGCACAGATATATACGACTAGGCACGTAAGGACACGCACTACATTACAAGAAGCATATGTGTGTGTGTGTGTGTGTGTGTGTGTGTGTGTGTGAGAGAGAGAGAGAGAGAGAGAGAGAGAGAGAGAGAGGTTCTGTTTCCAGTACCATGTATATGCTAGTGGGTAAAGTAGAAAATGAAAGTCTTTAACGATTGCATATACACAAGCACTTACTTGCCAGTAAGGAAGGGGAGATATCCTCTGGGAGACAACAAGCCAGAGGACGCCATATCCGACAAGAGCCTCCACGCCCCCAATGAAAAGAATAACCCAGGCAGGCAACTTATTGGACAGATACCCTGGAAGAAGCCCCACATTCTCGCCTATATCCTTTGCAACACCGAGATTATTAAGCTGAATCTGCGAGTAATCAAGTACTGCTTTCAGCCTTGGAGAGAAATGGGCAAACGTGTAGGCATTCCCTGCAAAGGCCTGTACCCAAATGGCAGCTGCTAATCCTAACCACTTGATCGTCAGTTGGGAAGACATGGATCCCATCTCCATTCCGATATGGGATTCTGGAGATTCCTAGGATGATTAACAACAAAACCCTGTAATTTTCTGATTACTTTGACACACGTCGACTGTTTGTTGGATAGATCAGGTATATGAAATCGGTATTCTTTGTTGGCTGTGTGCAGGCGGTCGGTCAGCATTTCGGCGTAGCCGATGAAAAAGGCCCATCGACACGTATGGTTTACCCATTAGAATATTCCCATGTTGCAAACGCGATATAAAATAGAAGACATGTGGTTGCTGCTTATAATGGAGGTTGTTCCGACACAAGTCAGAAGATACGCTTGTTAAACTTTAATAAACGAATTAACTGATATCGAAATTTATTTATTCATTAAAATTCTTTACGAATATATATACAAGTTCAAACTATTACGTTTTCGCACCTGTCCATAAAATATGAAGAATATCGGAGCTTGGTGTTGAAAATAATCTCTTGACGTCTTGTTTCATGAATAATTTAGCTTATTTGTTTGGGTCAAGGATTAATTAAAGTTAAACATTGAGTTTAATACAATCTAACTTACAATGTAGGAGCCCCAAGAATACATCAAAACTTGAAACACAGCTCTCTCTCACATACACACACAAACACACTCAAAGAATGTCTCATATATTTCAAAGAAAAATAAAACTTCTATACAGTGAGCCTGATCTACACTGTTGAGTTTGTTAAGATTGTATGAGATAAGATCTAGAAGCAAATTAGATTTGAATAAAAATTTAATAAAAGAATTAATAAAAAATTATAATTCATTTGTATTAAATATAAAATATAACCTATTAAACATATATATTACAATATAATATAATTGTTTTTAAACAATATATTACAAATGAAATAATTGAAGTTATTAAGTGTTAAATGTCAAAAAAATAGTGGTAATAAATTATTTTTAATTAATATTATTATTTTAAAAGTTTAAATATTACAATTGAAGTATTTCAAGGAAATTTAAAACTTGTAAAATGTAATTTTTCCTATAATCTTATAACCAATTTGAACTTCAACATCACCAGTACCAAATACATCTAAGATGTAGCCGTTTCCAACTCTGCTGGATGCAAACTTTGAAAAATTCATGAGGTGTTTTTCACATCCTGAACACAAAGACAGACCAGTAGTGCCATGATCTTGTGAGCTTCGGAGAAGCCAATTGAGCTTCCTTCGACCCAGTGTTCCAATTGCAAGAGCTTCTTGATGCTAATGAAGTTCTTATTGCATCTCTGCTGTTGCACCTTCATCAATCACAGTCTCAGAAGAAAAATAAATCTTATATACAATGAGTCTGATCTACACCTTTGAGTCTGCTGAGATTGTATTAGATAAGATTCAGAAGCAGACTAAAGAGAATCAGATAGTCCTAACACACACACCATATACTGCATAGTATAAGAGCAGGCGTATATGCTCACATAGTTGTGTGTATATATATATACAGACACACACACACACAAATGGACATTAGAGAGAGAGAGTTGCAGTAATAGCATTAATATGTTAATTACGTAATGCACACTCTCTCACATACACACGTGCGTGCGTGTGAGATACTATGCTTGGACTACGCCTATATGGGGCTAGAAGTTCGCACACACATGCTAAAAGTGTTTCCAAGTTTAATTAACACCCACACACCAACAGAAAGGCCTGGGCTAGAGTTTGGGATATATATATATATATATATATAGATATCTTTAGATGAATTTTATTGTGTAAATGGTTCTACGAGGATTACAGTTACAGAGCAGCAACGGATCAAACCAATATGCAGCTCAACTCAAAACCTGCAGTGACTTTCGGGAGGTTCAGAGTACACACTCGAATCCTGGAGAGCGAGCACAGGCAAAACCTCTACCTAGCAAATCTCACTATAGAGGCATATGCTAAACACGGCCGCCTCGACCGAGCTAAGTCCGTGTTTGACTCTATCGGTTGTCCAAATGTATTCTCTTGGACAATACTACTCACTGCATATACCCTCAATGGCCATCTCCGAGAAGCAAAGATCATCTTCGACAATATGCCTGAACGTAACTACGTTGCGTGGAATGCTCTCTTATCTGCATATGCTCAACACGGGCATCTACAGGAAGCTGAAACCCTCTTTGGCAGGCTTCCAGAGCGTAACCAAGTCTCATGGAACTCAATGATCACAGCATACACCCGCAACGGGGATCTCAACCAAGCACTCAAGCTCTTCCATGAGATGCCTACACGTGACATATTTTCATGGAGTGCTGTTCTGACTCTCTACTGTGAGCGACAACGAATCCACGATGCCAGACGTACCTTTGACAGGATGCCTGGCAGAAGCATCGGATCGTGGAACATAATGATCCAGGCGTATGCTCGAACGGGGAATGTCGAGGCAGCTAATGATTTCTTCTGGGAAATGCCAGAGCACGACTCAGTCTCGTGGATCAATATCATAACCGGCAACATCCATTGTGGCAACTTGGAGCACGCGAGGTCGGTTTTCATCAAGATACCTGAATCTGAGACCCTCTCTTCGAATGCGATGCTCACTGGATACCTTCAGAGTGGTGACCTTGAAAGTGTTGAGAAGCTCTTCCACAGCATGAATCACCGGAACGTGGTGTCGTGGAACTCCATGTTACAGGTACACGTCCAACGGGGAGACTTGATAAGTGCTAAGGAGCACTTTAGTAGAATGCCTGAATGGAACCTGGGCATCCTGGACCTCGATGATCGTGGTAAACTCTCAAAACGGGGATGTCCACACAGCGGCTCAGATCTTCGCCTCCATGCCTGAACGAGATGCAGTGGTATGGTCAATGATGATCAATGCATGGTCACAGAACGGTAGACTGAAAGAGGCAACACGTACCTTTGACGAGATGCCGGAACCGAACCTGGTTGCCTGGACTAATCTGGTCACAGCATATGCCCATTCCCGGCATCTTGATGAAGCTCGGGAGCTCTTTGAGAGCATGCCTGGCCGAGACGCTGTAGCTTGGAACGCAATGATTTCTGCATATGCACAAAACGGGCATCCTGATGAAGCAAAGTCACTCTTGGATAAAATGCCGGAACCGGACACTGTTTCTTGGAACGTGATCCTGGAGTCTTATGTACAAAACATGAACCTTCCAGGTGCAAAGTCGGTTTTCCAAAGGATGCCCCAAAGAGACATTGTTGCATGGACACTAATGGTGGAAGCGTATGCGCAAGCTGGGCATCTCCTGAAGGCAAGGAGGCTCTTCAACAGCATCCTCGAGCCCAATTTGATCGCCTGGACTGCCATGATAGCTGCATATGCTCGTTCTGGACATGGTAAACCAGCTGTAGAGCTTTACCGGAGAATGGAACTCGAAGGTTTGAAACCCGATGAAATCACCATCACCATTCTTCTGAATGGATGCACTCATGCCGGCCTCTTTGAAGAAAGTCTTCAGTACTTCATGAACATGAGTGGAGACCATGGGTTGAACCAATCCGCAGAGCATTACTATTGTCTGATCAACGTCCTGGGACGAACCGGACAAGTATCACAAGAGCTGCTACAGAGTATCCCAGACCTTCAAGACATTTCAACCCTTGGAGCGCTGCTCGGCACCTGGACAACATATGGAAATGCCCCAGCTGGATCAAGCATTTTGAAAAGACTCGTGGAGCTTGATCCTCAAAGCTCTGGTGCGTATGTCTCCCTGGTTAATATCCTGAGATCACAAAATCACAGAAAAGTATCCTGAGCTTAACCACCATCTTCCACGTGGAACCTGCTCGGGAAAAACCTCAAACTGTACTACAGCTTACAAAATTGCCTCGACCAAAGTGGTCCTGTACACTGTGTTCCTAGGCGATGGAGCCACGTTTAAGAAGCCTCCTGTTAAGCGCCTTTTTCTGACATATACAACCTGGATATGGATTTGCGTAGAAGTTTCTTCTACCTTCGGACTCTCGCCCGATACCCTGTACGACGGAGCACCTATTCTCTTTCGATGCACTCGTTTGATCTTAGCCACAAACTCGTCCCAGGAAAGGCTGCCAGATTCATATTCATCAACCAGTCTTACTAAAGCTTGCCTGCAAACATAAACAACCGTTGAACATTAACCAATTACATATAGAAATAAAGAATAAATAAAATAGCAGGTTCATCACTTTGCTTCGAAATAAATGAAGGTATCTAAAAAATAATTAACATCGTACCTGTCTGGACTGATGGTTTTCTTATGATTCTCAAATCGCCTGTGTCCTTCTACAGCCTTGGCCATATTTCCGTCGTAAGTGTATACAAAAGTATCGCTCTCCAAAGCCATGATGTGGTCTAATCCCGCGAGTCTGTTTTGGAAACTTTTCAACAAAGATAGTTCTTCATTTGTAGCAAGGCTCGAATGGGTGTACACGTTTGGGAAGTGTTCTCTAAGCTCGCTCATGCTGTTGTTACCGAAGATCTCCCCTGTGTAATTTCTCATTATAAGAAAACGTAGTTCGCGATTATCAATATATATAGTGACATATACGTGGGTATACGGGTGACATATGATCGTAACGTATTTAAGCTATTCTGGCAGTTACTTTACTTTGAGTATATAGCATGCCAACATGCGTGTGTTGTTTGTGTGCGTGCGTGCGTGTGTAAGTATGCTGCTGTATATAACGTTGTGTGGGTGCGTGCTGGTGATATAGGAAAGAGTACCTGCGACTATGTATATGTTGGTTGACGGTTGATAACCCAGGGCTTTGAGTAGAAGTGCAACCTCGTGAGGTGTCAGAGGACAGCCACCTTCTTTACGTTTTAGCTCCTCATCGATCTCTTTTTCTTTCCAGTGCTTGATGCTATAACGCATTTCACGCAATGTGTCAGCTTCTTCTTCTGTTAAACCGTGCGAGCATCCCGTGAAAGCCAGCATGTCTTTCTCATATCTAGCATAACGAACATGCAACTTGAGTTATAATTCATAGGAAATTATAACTTTAGATAAGGTACAGCTAAATCTAATGGTCTACAGAATGTTGTGGGACCATGCAAGCAATTATATTGGTAATCATGCCCCGTTTAATATGTATGTTAGAACATGTATATCAAATACCTCAAATGAAGTGCAATGTAAGGGCCCTTGCTTCTCATTCTCTCAAGGAGTACTTGTCCTAGTTGTTCAATCGGCTTTGCATACTTGAGAGCTTGATAATTTGCACGACAGCGAAGACGTTGTATACTGTTGGGAATATCGTTGTTTGCAAGACGCGAATCAGCATGTGTGAAATACACCACCCTGTGCTTCTTCAATAAAGGAAGTATCTCTTGCTTGTAGTAAGATGCCTGTTGATACAAATATTTCGTATGTTTATCTACATTGTGTCTGTGTGTGCGCATGGGCGTATTTATTAGCTGACCTTGGACCCATGAAACAGGAGCCTTCCTTATGGGGTCCACATTTTTAAGCGAAGAAGGCAGAGACGTGACGACTTGAACGTCTTCTTTCAGGGTCTCGATGAAGTGGTCAATGTCAAAAAATGTCCTGAAGTCACTACACGAATTTGCGATGCCGGTTAGTAAATGTCCGCGTATGCGCGCGCGTGTGCATGTGTGCATGTGATATATGTGTGTGTGTATGTGTGCATGCGTATGCATGCCTATATATGTACGAGTCTGTGTGTGTTGTTATGTATGTAAAAGGGTTGGTTACCTTGGATCATTCCAAAAGGACGAATGATCGAGAAATGGGACTACTAGAGTGGCATTCAATATCCTAGCAACTGCAACCATGTCGCAAATCTAAAAAGATAAACATCAGTATGTATAAACGTATATATATAGTTCTGTATGAGGTTGTATTACCCCTGCTCTCATCTGATTAAGGCCCCCATTTGCATTTACCAAAATATAACCATTTGTAGCTATACTCGACTCTGAAATGATAAATACAGTGACAAATAAGAATTGAATGATATCGGAATCTAGTGTTAATATATACAGGAGTTTTAGACTTACTTCTCGAGGTTTTAGGACGACTAACGCACTGCTCATAGTTTGAAGAGTCCGGATTCAGCCACAACTTGCTATGAACCTGTTCAGATTATCATATGTATACATGTATGTATTATAGAATGTCAAAGTAAGCATACCTTGAGCTGCCTAGAATGATATGATTCCCTGTCTATGGCTTTGTGAACAGCTGTGTCAATCTTCGCTTGCATATAAGGCTCGGCTGGCTACATAAAACACCATGGAAGAAAGTGAATTCATACATACCTACAAATACATATACATATCTATACACACGCACTATGTACATACCCTTACGGAGAGGAGCTGATCGAAATCGCGATAGAACCATTGAACGGACATTATCTTAGCTAAGGCAAGGAAGACAAGGAGAAGCACGAACAAGAACAACATGAATTTTCGCCAGACCTTGCGCCTGTCGGAAGCCGACTCCCTACAATCTGATTGAAAAATGCTGGTTGTAAGCGCGTGGAGAGGATCAACCTGCATCCGCTTGCTGGAGATTGACCGCCGATTCATGCTGGGTGCCTTGCATTCAGCGGCATTGAATCTCGGACTCAACACTACCTGTGCCATATCCCGATGACTTCCGCTCCGTTGCGCCTCCATGGCGCCTCCGATTTCTTCCCGTTTTTGCGAATCAATCCGCCCTGTTTCCGTCTCCAGATGGATCAAAGAATCAATCTTTACCTCTTGAACATCGATCATAAGACGAATTGTTCCCGTGCTATTGGACAAAAAATCGCTGCGCTGCCATGGCGCCTTCGATTTCTGGCCTGTTTCCAGATCGATAAAAGAATCAATCTTTATCAAACGGCCGAGAATTGATAAGAAAAACCAGTGTTCTTGGAGCAAGAATCGATTTTTACCTGCCTCGGATCAAAGAATCAATCTTTTCAGCCGATTTCTTCCAGAATGAAAACTGGTATTCCCGTTCCAAACAATCGAATTTTCTCGATTGAACACGAATCTCCCGGAACAAGCTAGCTAACACGATTTCATGAGAATGCCGCACATTTCTCACGAACACTAGCCGGAGATTAAACCCATGAAATGTGCGACGGCGAAACGCGCTGTGTCCCACACATGTATACACGGCCGACCTAGTAGATTGACTAGTGACATAGAAGGTCGCAAGAACACGGGACATAAAATGTTTAACTATGGTAAGTTAATTCATTCCCCTTGGAGTGAAAACTTTCACGCGCTGTTGCACGCAGGTGCCGCTACTTGCCACGTGCCATGCTGTCTGAATATTCTCTTGGCACATACCGTGAATATTCGACTATTCATGGAATAAAACAGTTTAAAGTCAACATAAGCTGAGGATACTATATATTAAAATCTGTTTAGAATTTAATTGTTTCAAAAAGACTGTTTAAAATTTGATTGTTTCTAAATCCATGCACCATGTTGTACACGTTTGACGTTTCATTTTTTTGTAATGATCTGGAGAACGCGTCTATGCACATAACCGAGCAAGTGTATGTCCTTCAAAAATACGGTAGAAGCATATACGCAAAACTAAGGAGGCAACCAGTCTTGAACTGGTAACCTATTGATTTGCAATCAATTGCTCTACCATTGAGCTATGCCTCCAAGCACGTGAACTTTAAAATTTCTCTTGCCAAAAAAGATATATGCCACTCTGTTATAGGGTACATTTGCTTAGGTTTAGGGCTTTGGATATGGAGCATGGCGTCTCTTGCTCCTTGCAGTGATCTCAAGCAGGCACAAATATGGATTAGGAAAGATTTTCAACAGATTACACGGATTTGGATTAATCCTTATCCTAAAGTTCAGAAATGCAACATGTGGAGTGAATTAAGCAGCTCAAGGACTCCGTTGTTCATCTGCTCGTGCTTCTCTGCACTCGAAGGTATGCAGGACAGAGTAGATAGGCCTGAAGAGCTCGAGATAATCAAGAGCTTATCTACAAAGGAGGAGCATTCATTCGCTGCAATTTTGTCTTCGAGATTGTCTGAGAATCGCCAAAACAAACGGAACAACAGAGGAACAATCATCAGAGAGCTATCACAATCACATAAACCACGCCAGGAGGAGATAATGTGCCTACTTCGAGGAACAACAACACAGGAGGACCTTGAGCGTGTCATGGAGCCATATAGAGGCAAGCTTTCATTAAGGTTCATGGTTTCCATCCTCAACATGCAGGATGATTGGCAGAGGTCTTTAGCTCTTCATGACTGGATGATCGAGAAAGCCGGGTACAAGCCCTCCGTCTTCGCTTATAATGTTGTGGTCAAGAACGTGATCAAGGCACAACAGTGGGACCTTGTCTATGGGTTGGTCACAGAGATGAGAACTAATTTGATCAAACCGGATAAGTATACATACTCTACATTGATAAGTGGGTTTGGGAAAGCAAATCAACTCGAGGAAGCCCTTGTATGGCTACAGGAGATGGAAGAAGCCGGTGTGAAGCCCGACCTTGTCATATACAGCACACTTATTGAGCTTGCAGGCAAGCTAAAAGACTTTCCAAGAGCAACCTCTCTCTTTAACAAGATGAAGGAATCAGGTATAGTCCCAGATAAGATAGTGTACAACTCAATGATAAACCTCTTTGGCAAGGCACAACTGTTTAAGGAAGCCAAGAACGTCCTGGAAGAGATGAGAAGCTCCGGGTTGCCTCCTGACAGTGTGAGCTACAATGTGTTGATGAACACATACCTGGAGTCTGAGAGACTCTCTGAAGCAAGTGGTTTATTCCTGGAGATGAAGGCAAAGGGGGTGCTCTTTGATGTTACCACTTGCAACATGATGATTGATGTTTATGGTAAACTCGGGATGATTAAGGATGCAGAAGCTCTCTTTAAGAGCATGAAGGAGTCCATCAGAACTAGACCGAACGTGGTGACGTACAACACTATGATCAAAGTGTATAAGGAAGCCGAACTGTTATCCGAGGCATTTCATGTATTCCACAATATGGAAGTGGAGCCAAATGTAGTGACGTATAACACAGTATTGTATTTGTATGGGATGACTCTCCAGTACGAGGAGGCTATGAAGATTGTAAGGAAGATGGAGCAGGAGGGAATCGAAGCGACTGCAGTTACATACTCCACTCTGATATCCATACTTGAGAAAGCTGGGAAACGAAGAAGCTGTCTTCTTATTCAGCAGTTTACGGAAGAAGCAGTTTAAGATGGATGAGCTTCTATACAGGTCCATGATTATGGTATATGAGAAAAGCGGGATTGGTGGCACATGTGAGACGGCTTGTTGAGGAACTTAAACAACCGGGTGTTGTTTCGAGGGACGTTGCAGTTAGAATCTTAGCTAAGGCTGAGAGGGTCGAAGAAGTTGCTAAACTTTACTTAAACTTGTACAATACTGGAGAGGTTAAGGAGCTTGACACTTACAAGTCCATGATACTTATGTTTGTGCGGAACAAGAGGCTTGCAGATGCAGTAGATGTATATAGGAGAATGCGGGAATGTGGTTTTCTACCAGATCCAGAAATAGCGGTTGCGGTTCTTACAGCTTACGCACAGCTTAGAATGGTTGAGGAAGGTGAGGAACTGTATATGGAGATGCGTAGACAAGGGTGCACTCTAAAAAGGGATGTGCATGTACAGATGCTTAAGGTGTATGGCGAAGCATTGAGGATTCGTGAAGCGGAGGATATGTTTGAGGCACTTAAGATGGAAGGTGTTCATGATGACGAGCTTCATTTCACCATGACACGGATGTACGCTCAATGCCAAATGTAACGTGTGTGTGTGTGTGTGTGTGTGTGATAGAGAGAGAGACAGAGAGACAGAGAGACAGAGACAGAGACAGAGACAGAGACAGAGAGAGAAGAGAGAGTGAGGAAGAGAAGAATGAGGTTTGTGTGTGTGTGTGTGTGTACATCTTAATATAACATAATATCTTAACATAGGGAGTGGACTGGTAGATGTTAAGGATGCTATATATGGTGTCTACTCCTGTGGCTGTCACTATCAGGTTCTCTCTCTCTCTATCTCATTAAAGACTTGTTTAACCACACACACACAGAGCTGTATGCATATAGAGCCACCTTGTATGTTGCGGGGTTCCGCAAATATTGTCAGGATATATATATATATATATATAGATAGATATAGATTTAGATTTGATATAATGAAGAAAACAGATGATCTTATCGAGCTTACGATGTCAGCTACAACGTGCTCTGAATCGGCCCAAGTCAAGCAGCTACCGGAACACACGAGTTTTTGCTGCTTGTGTGTATGTGTGCGTGTGCGTGTTTCTAGAGTGTTGAACAAGTCTTAATAGGATGGCATGCTTGTGTATAAGGCTCGTCGTGGGTGAACTCTGGCCATGTTGCTGAGAAGAGCTGGCCGGCCAGCCATGCCAGCTTGGTTGACCTCTATTTGTACGCAAGCTCCATAATGTGAATGTTTATAAATGATTTAATTAAAAGTTCATGTGCTAACATGGAAGTGTTCGTCGTGCACAATATACTTGCACAACATGCCTTAATCATGTGAACATCATATACATTTTTTATAGAGTATATATGTATATCATATACGACTTTAAATTTATCACGTCAACGGCAAGCTAAGAATCCAACTGCTTTATAATTTCCGTAGCTTCAAAGTGGAGGTTGGCAAAGAGGGAAAAATAGAAATGTAATCAAAAGCGGAGGTTGGGACGTTGTATCACTACGTACCAGACGAATATTCTAATTGGAATATTCTTTCAGCACACATAAACTGTCTGATGTACATCGGTTATCCAACGGCTACAGATGTCCCGACTCACGGACGGGCCCACCATGCCGACACGGAAGACGTTGACGCGCAGTTTTAAGCATGAGTGAGGTATATTCTCCGGCATTTCACAAAGGGGGACTTCGAATGCGGGAGCAGAGGACGATCGGAGCTGCGACTAGGGTTGCCCGCTTCCACTTCCGGCAAGGCGCGGCGCTAACCTGAGCTCGTCCGGTTCTGTGTTCTTCTGAATCTTGTTGCGGCAAGGTGTGGCGCTCATCCGGGATTGTGTTCATGAGATTTTATGGATTTCTGTTCCTGATTGATCGCTGAAGTTATATTCTTGTTTTCCTAAAATCGTGTTCTCCTTCGCGAAATCGCAGCCGATTCCTGTAAGAAGTCCGATTTTTCGGGCAGATTTCTGCTGCTGAATGATCAACCTAGTCCAAATTCTTGCTTTCTGCCAGAATTGCATTCCGATTCCTGAAATCGCGGTCAATTCTTGAGGTTTTTCCAGCAAAATCTGAAGATATCAACCGTTTTGGCGCGGGAGAGAATGTATTAGTTTTAGCAGCCTTGCACAATGGAGGCAAATGCAGGACTTGTTGCGGGATCTCACAAGCGGAACGAGCTAGTTGTGATTGGCGGTGATAAGGTAATGTGCCTAATCTTCTTGAAAGTCCTCGGTTTCTCACATAATCCGCTTGCAGGTGAAGGAGCTGAGCCATGCCAATAGCGAGACCTGCCAAATCTGTGGTGAAGATGTGGGATCGACCGTCGATGGGGAGCAATTCGTCGCATGTAATGAGTGCGGGTTCCCTGTATGCCGTCCTTGTTACGAGTACGAACGCAAGGAGGGAAACCGATCGTGTCCACAATGCAAGACAAGATACAAGCGGCACAAAGGTAGATCTTTTGACATTCTTTTATCATTTGTTTAATGTGGTTCTTTGTTTAGGAAGTCCTAGAGTGGAAGGGGATGATGAAGAGGACGATGTTGACGATCTGGAGAATGAATTCAGCGTCCATGAATATGATCAGCTGGACCATCAACATGCTGCAGAGGCTATGCTTCATGCGCACATGAGTTATGGTCGCGGTGATGGGGACGAGAGCAATCCACCAATTGTCTCGGCAGTTCCCCCTCCAAATGGGCAAGAGGTACATGAAACTGTACTTACATTTCCCGCTTACTTATCTCTGTTTGCATTCAGGGGGTTGACCCAACCGAGATTCCTCCGGAGCATCATGCTCTGGTTATTCCCGCAAATATTGGTTCCCGTGGAAGACGAATTCATCCGCTTTCTGATAGCGATTCTAATCTTTCAGGTACTTGAATGCATTCGTAGAAGAGATTGATAATTTTCTTGTATGCTCTTGTTTTTCTCAGTTGTCAGATCCATGGACCCAACAAAGGATCCTTCTGCTTACGGATATGGAAGTGTGGCTTGGAAAGAACGGCTCGAAAGCTGGAGGCAGAAGCAAGATAAAATGTCACTCACCACAACTGATGGTAATCACGACTATAATGATGGGAAGGGAGGAGATGACGCAGAATTGCCAATGTAAGATATATATATATATATAAAAGAATATATATATATATATATATATATATATATGTATACTACACACGTTTCCTAACCAGATTTTCAACAGTATGGACGAGTCAAGACAACCGCTTTCAAGGAAAATCTCTATTGCCTCCAGCAAGATCAACCCTTACAGGATGGTTATCATCATACGTCTGGTGGTTTTGGGATTCTTTCTCCGTTACCGTATTCTGAATCCTGTAAAAAGCGCTTACGGTTTGTGGCTTACATCTATCATTTGTGAGGTCTGGTTCGCCTTCTCGTGGATTCTTGACCAATTTCCTAAGTGGTTTCCAGTCAACCGTGAGACTTACCTCGATAGGCTGGCTCTGAGGTACGTTTTATCATGTATACGTGCGTGCGTGCGTGTGTGTTGTGATATGAACTTTCCGTAATAAGTATACATAAGTCATACACTTCATACTTATGGATGAAGATTTTGTGTGTATTCACTTTCCTATATTTGAACAGGTACGACAGAGAAGGGGAGCCATCTCAATTATGTGCAGTGGATTTATTCGTTAGTACAGTAGATCCCTTGAAGGAACCACCAATCGTTACAGCGAACACAATTTTGTCCATACTCTCCGTGGACTACCCCGTTGACAAGGTGTCCTGTTACCTTTCTGACGATGGTGCCGCAATGCTTAGCTTCGAAGCGTTATCTGAAACGTCAGAGTTTGCACGTAAGTGGGTACCTTTCTGCAAGAAGTTTAGCATTGAGCCCCGTGCACCGGAGATGTATTTTGCACAGAAGATTGATTACCTTAAAGATAAGGTCCAGCCTTCTTTCGTCAAAGAGAGAAGAGCAATGAAGGTACACGCACGCACGCACGCACGATACCCACACAAACCTTAGATTGCATAACTTTGTCCTTTCTTTCAGAGAGAGTACGAAGAATTCAAGGTGCGAATGAATGCATTAGTGGCCAAAGCACAAAAAACTCCAGAAGAGGGGTGGACAATGCAGGATGGAACACCTTGGCCTGGAAATAATCCACGTGATCATCCTGGAATGATCCAGGTACTTATTTTCACTCTTTGGCTTTGTGTCTGTGTCTGTGTGAGAGACAGATTATCTAATATATCTGCTGTTTCTTTGTGTATATTCGCAGGTTTTTCTTGGCCACAGTGGACCTCACGACACGGAAGGCAATGAGCTACCACGTCTTGTGTATGTTTCTCGTGAGAAACGGCCTGGATTTCAGCATCATAAAAGGCCGGAGCCATGAACTCATTGGTAAGAAGTATTTAACAGTACGTGTATGTGTAGACTATGTAGTAGTTACTCTGTATAGCACCTGCATATTTGGTGCGTGCATTTTGTGAGTATTCATGAACTGTGTATATATTTATCTACCTATTTATTCATAAACAATTTACAAGACGTGTATGTACATATTTACAGACAGTTAAATGTGACTGTAGCTAAAATGTTAGTTGGTATAGTATGTAATGTTTTGATCATATACCATACTCGTTTTACATATTAATAGGTATTTATGTATATGTGTCTACATGTGTACATGTGTATATGTACATAAGTGTGTTTGTGTATATGCTTATATATTGGTACATGTGCTCACATCAGTCTCCTTATCATGTTGTAGGTAAGAGTATCAGCAGTACTTACAAACGCACCTTACCTTCTGAACTTGGACTGTGATCACTATATTAACAACAGCAAGGCCTTGCGAGAGGCAATGTGCTTCATGATGGATCCGACTGTTGGAAAACGTGTATGCTACGTGCAATTCCCCCAGAGGTTCGATGGTATTGACAGGAATGATAGATACGCCAACCACAACACGGTGTTCTTCGATGTAAGTTTATTAAATACACGCATATATGTTATTTTGTACTACTATCAGAAATAAAACTTAAATTAGATGAATGCATTAGATATAAGATGCACAGAGACACATATCAATATTCACTCCATAGGATTATTCATTTCTCTCTCCAGATATATTTATGTGGTTTTGATGGATGGGGTTGTGCAGATTAACTTGAGAGGTTTGGATGGAGTGCAAGGGCCAGTATATGTGGGAACAGGGTGCTGTTTCCGAAGGCAAGCACTATATGGATACGATCCACCGCCAAGACAGCCTCAGCCTGGAAAGGGGAAAAAGAGTGGAGGATGCTGTGGGCCACGTAAAAAATCTGAGAAGGCACCAAAGGCAAAGAAGTCAGACAAAAAAACAGCTAGAAGTGAATCAAGTATCCCAATTTTCAATCTCGAGGGTATAGAAGAAGGCCTGGAAGGTAAGCCATTTATGTATAGATATCACTTACGTAACATTGATGGCATATGCATATCTCAAGAATATATTTTTACATGATGGATTTATTTACTACGCATACCATTGTTTATCTGTAGGTTATGAGAACGACAAAGCATCATTAATGTCACAAAGAAATTTTGAGAAACGCTTTGGTCAATCACCGGTATTCGTTGCTTCTACACTCATGGAGAACGGTGGCGTTCCGGAGAATTTATCTCCGGCTTCTCTTCTAAAAGAAGCTATTCACGTCATTAGCTGTGGATATGAAGATAAAACAGAATGGGGGAAAGAGGTACTGTTCATTCTCTCGTTAGGGTTAGAACTGTTAATATCATACATGAACACCTATACTATATGTATGTATGACTTAAAGAACTCCCTCCCTCCCTCCCTCCCTCTCATACGTATGTACATACAAACAGGCTTGTTCGCTGCTGGCTTGTTACCCGTCTGTTTTTTCGTATTTACATATAACTTTATTATTGTATGTACAGCGTCCATGTTTGTGCACATAGGGTCGGTTAGTGGCATGCACTGAAAAGGTTTTGTTTTTCAGATTGGCTGGATATACGGATCCGTGACGGAGGATATTCTAACTGGGTTTAAAATGCATGCCCGAGGCTGGAAGTCGATCTATTGCATGCCAGCTCGTCCGGCTTTCAAAGGATCGGCTCCAATCAACTTATCTGATCGTTTACATCAGGTGCTACGATGGGCTCTTGGATCAGTGGAAATCATGCTTAGCAGGTTCTAAATCTTTTACACCATATTATAAGCTAATATTTATATACATGTAAGCAAGCATAAATATTGATATTTCTACGTTTTAGACATTGTCCTATATGGTATGGATACGGTGGGGAATGAAGCTGCTACAGCGGGTTGCGTACAAACACTATTGTGTACCCACTCACCTCAATTCCTTTGGTGGCATATTGTATACTTCCTGCAATCTGTTTGCTTACAAACAAGTTCATCATCCCCACGGTAAGCATTTTAAAAGATTTGTGCGTATGTGTTGTACATACATACTCAGATATGGAGTACAAACACACACGTTCCTAACAGTTAGTACCTTGAAGCCTGTTTAAACTTGTTTAAAGCACGCACACACACGCACGCACATAAAGGGGCGGCTGTGTCGTACTCCTATACGTTGTGGCCTTATAATAGGGGTAGTTTTTATACTTTAAATACAGTTTTAATCCATACACGTAATTACAGATAAGCAACTTCGCAAGTCTCTGGTTCATCTCACTCTTTATTTCCATTTTTCGCGACTGGCATACTTGAGATTCGGTGGAGTGGAGTTGGCATCGATGAGTGGTGGCGAAATGAGCAGTTTTGGGTCATTGGAGGTGTCTCATCCCACTTATTCGCCGTCTTCCAAGGACTGCTCAAAGTCCTCGCAGGTATACTACCCATATCTGTTTATATTTACATATATATGCAGACTAACTAGTTATATAATATAGCCTTTGGACTCGTTCTTTAAAGTTTATATGTACAGAAAAGGTCAGAGTGTTTTAGTTTTTTCAATTAAAGTATTGACCAATATACATAGAGAGAGACGTAATCGAGTGTTTGTTTTTTCAATTAAGTATTGACCAGTATATATAGAGTGAGACGTGTCTTTTCAATTAAAGTATTGACCAATATATATATATAGAGAGAGAGATGTTTGTACAAGTAGCATATGATGCTTCGTCATGATAATTGTGAGAACAATATGAATTCTGTGTACACGTAAAGCATATAATATCTTTGTTTTGAGAACAGACGCAGACACACACACTTTTATGAAATGCTTCATATTTCTTTGTTGTACAGGCATCGACACAAACTTCACGGTGACATCAAAGGCAGCAGAAGACGATGATTTCTCAGAGCTATATGCATTCAAATTTACAACCTTACTCATCCCACCGACGACCTTACTAGTCCTAAACATGGTGGGAATAGTAGCCGGAGTATCGGACGCAGTCAACAACGGATACCAATCCTGGGGACCGCTATTCGGCAAGATATTCTTCGCATTCTGGGTCATAGTTCACCTATACCCTTTCCTAAAAGGGCTCATGGGACGACAGAACCGTACACCCACCATTGTCATCGTGTGGTCGGTACTTCTCGCCTCGATCTTCTCGCTTTTGTGGGTACGGATCGACCCTTTTCTTCCAAAGGTTCAAGGGCCAAACTTGCAGCAGTGTGGGCTCAACTGTTAAGGGCAGTAAGATTGAGTTTTGACATATTTCAGCCTTGGTGGAAAGTCCATTGTCAGGTTGTTAGAAAGAAGGGAAAAGGGCAGAAGGTGAGAGCAAGAGTGTCTTGTTCTGCTTTTTGGATTTGCACAGAAAAGGCTGTTAAAAGGGTAATAAGATTACTGAATAAAAAAGCGTGGCTCGTGTACTCTTCATAAAATGTCCCACAATGCACAGTTCATTTCATTTATGTGTATGTGTGTGTGCACACACACGCCTCTCGTACATGCTATATGTTCCAACACACAAAGCATGACAAATCTTAAAAGTTGTTTGTACATTCTTTGATGACGCAAGTATAGTGCCTTTTAAATATATATAATCTGAGATCTCACACGCACGCAGACACACACGCGGACGCATGCATGTGTATTATCTTCTCAGTGTACTTAACTTTTGACACTCCACGCCCAGATAATTGGAGAAGGGTAAAAGGGCATTTACCAGAGGAGGATATTGTCTATTGTGAACTGACACAGATGGCCAGCTTGAAATGTTCAACTATCGCGTGGCAAGTTCTCATACGGTATGGACACCATATATTCCAAATGTATCAGACCACGTTTATCATTATTTACACCATACACTGCCACGCGTACGTATATGAAAATATTCTTGTGAATATTCTATAGCTCGTATATTCTGGAGATATTCGATGTGTAGGTAAACGTTACTGATAAGATCGTGAGACAATCAAGAAGGTGCTGGAAAACAGCTCATTATCTTGGATGATCCAGCTGGTTTACTAGTTATTACTGTTACATACATCACTGTACATACACACACACACCCATACCACTATGTAAAATGTGAGCTTTTTGTACAAATCGCACTCATCAGTGTGCCGCCGTCCCGTGTGAGATTTGCTCACACATTTTTCTTACATGTTATATATATATATATATGGACTCGGATTTGATCAAACTTACATATTATTCTAATTTGTTTGTGATGCTGTACAAGCTACTATACTAGATCAAAACTATATCAACTTTGATTCTCCTCCGTGTATGTTGACCCCAAACTTAAGTATTAAGACGGATAAGCACAAGCCGAAGTAGAGGGATTCCACAGTGCCGGCAGAAGAAACTCCCTGTCATTAGCGCCGTAAACGTTGAAGGAAGCAGCGGACTTGCTGTCGGTCTGTAACTGACCTGGGTAACCGGAATATGCTCCCGGTCCGAATACTCCCGGACAAGCCGTTACCGCCTCGAGCGGTGCAGTTGCCGGTCCTTGAAAGTATCCCGTCCCAAAAGGGTTTGAAGAAGCTCCAGCCAGTACCGTAGCAATGTTGATTATCATACCATCGGTACCGACTCCGTTCGGTGCAACGAGTGGCTTTGTATCTGGACCACCGAAGTCTTTCGGATTCGCATACGGCCAGGCACATTTTCCGGCACACTGTTGGGCGGAATCCCCAACCCAGGCGTATACGATCTTGTCGTTTGCCGGGCTCTTCATCGTTCGGTGGGATGCACACGACTGCACACAGAACCCCTCCACAGCGACGCTGGGCGCCGTGAGCACGAGATAGAGCGCCTTTGGGTCGGATGGGAATGCAGCATTCGTAATGAGCGACTCGATGTCCGAGGTTTTCAAAACGGACTTTCCGGCTGGCACGGACACTTGTCCGGCAAGCTTCACGGACTGGAACACGGACGAACCGGACGAGTCTTTGTATCCGGAGGTGATTGCCCACCACGAAGCAACGGATGGCTTCTTGCTCGTCGCCGACGAAGTGAACGAGCCAAGGAAATCCGAGATGGCAGATTTATCTGCTGGCTTAAAATCTCCATACCACACAGAGAATACACTCAAGGGTCCCGGACCAGCCAGAAGCTCGCCCTGGTGATAATCCAGCACCAGAGCAGGATCTTGTATTAGCCTTGGAGACGAAAATGGAACAAATAAAAACAGGCATAAGATCAAGAAATGCATCATTGTGAGGTAGAAGAGAGAGAAAACAGAGACGTACTCGAGGTTCTTCCAGGGCAGAAATGTGAGGTGGATTTTATAGTGTGACATGGCCCGGGGATGAGCTGGCATGGTGACGATGCCCGCAACAGACGGCTGTATCAAGACCACGCGTCAGGTGAACCGCCGCCATCCAGCTAGACAGCCTTTGCGACTAATGCGGTTTTATAATGTAACAGTTCAATTAAGAACCACTAAACCCATTATATTAGGGTTTAGGATAAACCCTAAACCCAAACCCTACCTTGCAATCATAGGTGTTATGTTTTTTTGTATACTTTCTGTTACATTACATCTACCAAGGAATTATACAGTGCCTGTCATCTGTATATATTGCTTGAGGAAGCAGCAAAACTGTTTGTTTGTCAAGCAAAGTTGTTCCAGAACAACACCGTACAATACTTTTTGTGCCAGTAAGAGAGAAGACATTTAGTTCTCTGGTCCATTCCCTCCCACGTATTGTTTATATGCATCGATATCTGATTCCAAATGCTTTACTATTATAATATCAATGTACATTATTGCATCGATTCCAAGATGCTGTCAAGGATATGATCTCTTTGTTTAATCCTAAACTTTAAATATGTACAAATTCAAACACGATGGTCTTAAAGCATACATAAACACAAATTTTTTAAACATTATTTAACTTCATGTCTATCTAAAAACTAAGTTTTTATATATTGACAAGACGTATATATGATCTCATGTAGGTTTCACACCAACCCGGCATTAAGCTGGTTCATGCGTGTACAGAAATCTTTGGCAAAGATATATATATATAGCCGATGGGTTGAGATAGCGACACATATTAAAATCCCTCTTGCTGGTACTCTGACCACCATGGCTTTCTCGTGTTCACCATCCACATACTTACATTTACATATTACACATCGATATATATACATAAACATATGTATATTCAAGTCCTTGTTCTTTTGTCACCCCAACAGAGGAACCCCTTCTACGGTGATATATGTGATTTGGCATACACTGTGTTAACAAATGGTAATGTTCCTACATCGGCAACCTACTTAATATATATAAACAGCATATCACATCATTCAGTTTGGCATAGATAGATGCAAACAACACGCACTATAGTCATATACTATATACGTGTGTGTTAAAGGTAAGTGTTGTCATCTCAATTTGAAAACCATCAAGAGAATCAAACACCAACAATTGAATATAAAAATAAAACCTGACTGATTGATTTGAATGATGTCATTGGAGGACCACGAATGATTGATGAATACGGAAAGATGAGTTCGTATTTTCTATATTATAACGTAGATATGTATGCACGTATAATATGTATATACGGTATTTACAGGACCACCTTACCAATTACTTCGACAACACCAAAATATACAAATGAACTCGTCCGGAAGTTTTGCAACACTCACGGGGCTCAGCCGAGCAACTTGTGCAATCATCATCAATCAGATCACTGTATATTTTTTAACTATTATATCGAAATTTATTTATTTATTTAAAACACATATTTTTTTCCCATTTGCCAATCGCATCAAATCGCATTTGGTGATGTTTGATGTCCCAATTTGCTTTTGTGATTAGTTGCCCTTGTCCCGGCAATTTTGAATGCGAAGAATATTCCTTAGATTTGACCGGGCCACGTCACTTCCTGACAGCTGTCTTGATAATCATTTGCCCCCCCACGCGAGGAATGGGCGGCTCGATGATCGGCAACGTGGTCCTTATCCGCTCTCTGACAACCTGGCGCCCATAAACCACATGGTCCTCTTTGAACCGTGAGATCCGAATATCCGATCGGCATATTTCTCTTTTTGAATTCCATTTTAGGGTTCTAGTATGTATACAAGAGTGATACTTGCTGGTAACGCCGCCACCGACAAATCGTATGATGTGATTTGAAGTGCCCTGCTACCTACGCTTTAGAAGTATATATACAAGGTTTCTCTCTCTCTCAAATATATACATTTTCATTATTTAGCAATATCTAGGAGTTAAATTCCTCGAATATGAATACATTCTTCATTTGGGCACTAGCGATTCTTCTCATTTCTACGGTTTCTCAATGTATTCGGTACAATCCTGATGCTCTGGTTCCCTCTACACCGTTGATCTTAGACTATCACGGTGGAGCTTTGCTTTCCGGTAAAGGAAGCCTAAATGTTTACTTGATATGGTATGGAGATTTCACTGCCCCACAGAAGGCCATAGTTTCTGATTTCATTCAGTCCCTCGGAAGCCCTGGAGCATCCCCGTCTGCTGCCGGATTCTGGAAAGTAATCTCCACGTACAAAGATGCCTCATCCAAAGGTGTGAAACGATCGGTGAAGCTGGGTGGTCAGATCTCTGCTGGGATTCCGTTTGGGAAGAGTATCAAGAGGGAGGACATTCCGCACATAATAACAAAGGTGTTGAAAACTCTCCACCTGTCACCTCACGCCAATGCGGTGTATTTCCTCCTCACTGCTTCTGACGTGGCAGTGGAGCGCTTTTGCATGAACAGCTGTGGGATGCATTCGTATGTAAACGCAACACGTGGAAGAGTTTTGTACGCGTGGATTGGAAACTCGGCCAAGCAGTGTCCAGGAATGTGTGCCTGGCCATTTGCGTTACCACAGTACGGACCTCGTGACAGCGTGGCGCTTGTTCCGCCAAATGGCGACGTTGGAATGGACGGGATGGTGATCAACGTGGCACTGATGCTCGCAGGGGCAGCTACCAATCCGTACGGTGATGGTTACTACCAGGGTGATCCAAGAGTGCCATTGGAATCTGGGACTGCGTGTCAGGGAATATTTGGCACGGGATCGTACCCCGGATATCCCGGGATCTTCTGGTTGATAAAACGAGTGGATCTAGTTACAATGCGCACGGCGTGAAGGAGAGGAAGTATCTGTTGCCAGCTGTATGGAGTCCATCAGACAAGGCCTGCACTACAAGCTTCTGATATACTTGAAAGTCTAAGGTGTGTTTACTTAAAATGTGGTGAGTATTAAACTCCGCAGTACCAGTTTTGTATAAAGATGAAGTTCGCGGTTTGATTCGTGTTGTGTAATAGAATAATCCTGTTTTCTTTATATATGAAGTCTCATGGAAAACATTCATTCTACACACATGCCTCAGTGTGTGTGTGAAGGTCCATATACATGAAATATCACCTTTACATTACACGTGTGTGTGCGTGTGTATCCATATATATCCATATTCATGAAAGACCAGCGCTTGAGTTCTGAATGAATCCATTCTTATAACTTAATTCATAGAGAAGAAAAGCAGGGGTGGGGCGGAAATAATGTCTTATATATATAAATTAATAAAAATAAATATATTCACAGGTGCTACACTGTTATTTGGAGTTAAATATTCCATCTGACAGCGTTAGAATAGCAATTAACATATCTTATCCTGTGGTTCAAATTGAATTAAAGATTCTCATTCCTCTAAATATTCAGAAATATCCCATAAAATGAAGCTTCGCATTGAAGAATAAAATGCATTACATATATGCTGATTCAATACACCATCTGACCTTATAATTATAGCGCCTTAGACTAGCAATTACTGAGTATTGACAAAAAAAGGCTTCGGACAGGAGGCTCCGAACTTATTCTAGTATATACCCAGACATTCCCTTAAATTTCCAAGAAAATGAGGCTTCGCGTTGAAGACTAATATGCATTACCCGATCTAAGCTATAAATAATGTGAAAAATCTACAGTCTTGTAATCCCATCGATTCAAAGTTAATGCTGCCATCTACACTTGCCAACGTAAAAGTAGTTAGACCTATCACACACATGTTAATTAAGAAGGCCAAGAGTTGGAGTCCTTGTTCACAAATGTATTTTTTTTATATTTGCATTCTTAAATTAAACCCAAACGTCAACAATGTATTTTTAGTGACACTAAGGTTCATCGCTTGCTAGTGACTTGTAGTTTAGCACCCAAGCAACTCCCACTCCTCTTGTTAGCAACGAAGTCTTCTCTCTCAGTGTGTTAGCTGGCCCCACATCTAACCCTTTTGGTGGCAATGGAGTTTTTTTTTTTCTCTTGAGTGTGAAAGTTGGTCTTACTCTTGCTTGTTCAACTCTCTGTAGCTTGAATCTCCTTCCTGTAGAATTGTAACCTTCTCCATTATTAAGTTTGTTCATTTTTGAATAAGCCACACATTAGGTGCATGGACAACCTATATCCGAATGATCCCTAGCAGGGACGTTTGTAATAAGTCCAGGTCCAGGGCAAAACCACATCATCTACATGTTTCATGCTTCTCAAAGTATTTATATAATGTCTTGTCCTAGAGAATCTCAAAGCAAAAACACGTTACAAATACCAATAAGGCAGCGGCAAAGTGTCCTTCCATCTTTTGTATTGGCTAAACACTTTACACGGCTCAACTTTTCGATCCTCCGTATAGCTTAGTCTGTTGATGCACCTTGCTTTCTTTAACCTTTTAGAATCTTCTTTTTAGAATTTAAAATCACCTACTTTGCATAATGGATGTCGTGATAGTATAATTGGGTTCAATCCAATTGAAGCCTTGAACATAAACAATAGTAGATGAAGTGAACTCAGAACTTGTTAAGTGGTCTGACGAAAATTATCAACAAGAAAGTTTGTGTCATTAGTTATTGTTATAAACCTTGTTAATATTGAGGAACGTATCCTCGAAAGGTCTAGTTCCTATAAAATTTTATTTTAATGTTACCTTTACCTTCACACTTTGTAAAATGGCATTTATAACATTCAATATTATGGCCTCCAGTAAAGGTACACACTTTGTTAGACAAACCCTCCTTACTCTTGTGTAAACCTGTTTGTGACTGGTATATGGACATACCATAATTTATTAAATCGCACATCTCTACCATGAAGGTGTGGTTTTCATGTTTAATTCATTAGGCCAACCATGTCTTCAAAGTGAGAATGTTTAATAACCTCTCATCCTAATTTTTTTTTAACATTGTTAACTTTTTCATTTTTTCTTATGCTTCAATTTAAGAATGTGCTAAATTCATGTGTAAAGCCCTATGTTTTTCTGATATTCACTTTTTAATAACATGTTTGATGAATTATATGAAGTGGAACATATACATTTTATTACCATTATTAAATACATGATGAAGGGTCATCTAAATGACACCCATTTTATTGAATATAAAATTTACGAAATTAATATTGAAGAGTCCTTGCTTTTGATACACATTCAACATAGTATTTAAAAAGTTTATCATTGCAACGTTGTCCTCCCAACATATATCATAATGGGCTATATAACTGTCGAAGCAGGTTTTTTAAAGAACAATGAAGGTGTAAATTATAACATAAAGAATAACCTCACAACTTACAATGGGTCATAAAGATGAATAATAAGTGTTGCTCAATCATGCATTTAATGGGTGTGATCTAACACCACCCATTGTTGTTCTCACCAAGTTAACACATGCAAATATAATTCATGTTTGATCTAAGTCCCTCGATTGTCATCTTGAATATTAAAGGCTTTTTTTAGCACTATTGAGGTCCATTACAGAAATATAAACAACATGAATAAATGAAATAAGCAACTTTCCTTTTATTTATAAAATGCCATCATAACCATCACTAGCCATCCCACTTACTCAAACAGGAAAACCAAGGGGGCTTTTCATATGTGTAGTGTGTGTGGTGCTAAGTTTGCAATACTTTCCCATGTACTTTGGAAGGACAATTGGAGTCAACCATGTACTTTATGAACCCTCAAGAACTTGGTAAAGAGAACTTGTCAACTAAGATTCTATACCCACAGTTAAATAAGGACACGGATGATCGCTAAAATGTGTTTTGTTATTCTTTGTTTACTTGATCCGTTCACGAGTCTTGTTTCTACCTTGGTTAAAGAGATTAACAACTATATTTTACATACCTTACATAGTTGTTTGTTTTATTTTGTTCTTACATACAGTTTACATCTTATTTAAATAATTAAACATTTTTAATATTTAAATTTGTTTATGTAAATGTACATAAAAATGGAAGTTCTATGCTTATGAATCTTGTTAGCTTTGTAAAATTCATAAATAAAAATTATTAATTAATTTTAACCATTAATTATTATCTAAATGAATTCTAAGTTACAGTGCTTTTAAATTATCATTACCAAGTAATATGAAACAAACGACACGTATTTGTATTATATTTAAATTGAAAAACGTCTAATGAATATAAATTATATACATTGAACAAGGCTGTGTGTTTAATTATAAAAACAATCTGCATTATCTTTTACATATGCTTAAACACATTCTATATGAGTATTAGTGTAAGTAAACAATATGAACATTATAACTAAAATGAGAACGTCTATAGTCCCATTTTCTTAATAATTAGTAATTTTAGTTATTTAATTAATAATTTTTAATATAAAGAAATAATTTTTTGAATAATATATGTTTAAAGAAAGAATATTCTTTAAATTGTATACTTAAAATATTAATAATTAATACATAAGTATTAATTAAAGATTTTTTTTATATTCCCATTTTAGTTATAACGTTCATCAATTTATTTATATGTCAAGTTTTATAATATTTAAATAAATATTTGTAACAAAATAATTATTTAACATTTAAATCTATGTATATAGAAGGAAATATTATTATTTCCTTTTTTTAATTACTATGGCCATAATATTTAATAAAAAAGGAACAAAATTTGTTTTCTTTTTAAATATTACTTAAAATTAATTTAGGAAACTCTACATATACTATTTATATGTATTTATATACATACAAATATGTAATATATATTAAAAATTATTTTAATTAATAGATAATAAATTTAATTTAAATGTTAAATAATAATTTTTGTTACAAATATTTGTCAATAACTTGACAGATAAATAAACATGTTTACTTACATATACATATATATATAATAATATTCACATAGAATGAGACAATGCTCATTGTTTTTATAATTGAACACACACACACACACTTTCAATAAGTGGTTCATTTTTCATCATAAGTATAATACATATACATGCGTGTGTCTGTTTCGTTTTGGTAATAATAAATTATATTCCAGAATTTATTTAAATTATAATTAATAATTAAACTAATTAATAATTATTATTTATGAATTTTAAGACCTAAGAAGGTTTTACCGTAAACCCTAAAATACCAGTACCTTTCTAAGGGTACAATCATGCTATACAAGGTGTTAGTAATACTTTTGTTTGTGTTCCTAGTAAACAAAAGCTACGCAATCTCCGTAGACGATAATTACGATGTATCATATGCGAAAGGAGGTAACAACAGATCATCATCAAACACTACATACACTTATCTATACGAATCGTGGAACTATATAAACAAGACAAACATCAACTATACAGTTGTAGATGGTGCGCGCCCTCCATTAATCACTCAAGAGTCGTTTAAATCTGCACTCTCCAAGGCGTTTAGGACATGGTCTACATGGGTTCCAGTTAACTTCAGGGAAGTGGGACCTCATGAACATAGCCAGGTACAGATCCTTTGGCACCTGGGAGAAAGAGGGGATGAATTCAACTGTCCCGACAAGATCCTGGCGCATGCTAAAGACACATTCATACACTTCAGCCTGTGCAACAAAGGCCCAAAGAGAGAATGGGTTGTGTTAAACGAATGTTCTGTAAGACGCCGCAGGCACCTTCAAATCGACGTGGAATCAATAGCTCTTCACGAGATTGGTCATGTGTTGGGACTGGCTCATTCAGATGACAGAAGAGATCTTACGTTTGCAACGTACTCTGGTTGCAAGCACTATCTTGGTCGCGGAGAGGTCGAGGCAGCACAAAAGATGTATGGCGTTCGGAAGAAGTATGTACCTCCTCCGCTGTCTCCACCAAGTAATCACCTTCGTACTGCTTTAATTGCTGGTTTCGCTATTGCAATGGTGTTTCTAACAGCAGTTGTACTGGCAATGAAGCTTTTCTCAAATTAATAAAATCTAGTAAATAATGTTGAAGTATTTAATTTATGATAGAAATCGATTTACTACATAGTTATATAGGTGTAAATGGTCAAGTCAAGAACTATTAATCATTTTAATATACTCAAAAGTTTATTATTATTTAATATTATTCATAAATATTTATTTCCTACCTATATAAGAATTTCTTATAATTGGTTTTGTTTTTTTTTTCTTTTTTTTTTTCTCGATCAAGAATACACATCCAGAATTGAGTATTAAATATGTTTCACGATAGTGCTCTATAGTTGTACATATTCATATTATACTCCACCGATTCATCAATTTCTAAGGAAATACTAATTTAAATTTAAAATCCCTAAATTAAATTCTTATAAAATAAAAGTCGTTTGTATAAGTTATAAGCTCAGTACGATTCTTTTCTCCTTCTTTTAATAAAAATAATTATAAATTTGAAACAGTGTGATATAAGTGATTGTGTTCGTCAATACTTACACGTTAAAACATCCATCTGATGTGATCTCCAACAATTACTTATGGACTTATATTTGTATACCATATATATAAGTATAGAAATCGAAAGTATAACAATATGAAGTGAAGTATATATTTGAATCAACTACCTATAACATAAATATACAAATATAAAGTGAAATATATATTTATTTAATATGCCGTTAGACTTATTATAATCTATAAAACTCACAAAGAATAAAAAACGAACCCACGGCTGTCTTTAACGTTATCGAATAAGTTAACCTTAATTAGGCTATCTATATATATATATATATATATGTATCTTTAATTATCAAACCCCCCCCCACACATGTATAATACATTATAATGTATGTTTTCATACAGATATAACATTGCTGATCACCTTCAATTCAAAACTTTAAAAACAGAGCAGTTTAAATTTAACTAATGCTCAATATATAGTACATATATACATATATTTTATCATTTATAAGATTTAAACTTTGCTGCATTTGTTATTTATAAAACTTAAACTTGGCTTGTATCATGGTCAGACATTGTTGTATTTGCAATTCTTTTAAGTCGTATATGCATTAAGATTTTTAAAATGGCGTTTACATTTTTCTTTATAAATGTTTTCCGAAATTTTGGTTATGATAAAAACTCAATGAATCCCTTTTTAACTTAATTATAAAATAAATCCACTCAAATAAATTTCATCCAACAAGTTAAAAATGTACACGTACATCTAAACCGTATTTCCATGTGTGTCTTTCTATAAGCTTGTGTGTGTGTGTGTGAGGGATCTCATAGAACATGCTTATAATATAATGTATGGGAGTATGCCCATGGTGATGATATATATATATTTTTTGTATACATGTATGTAGATACGTACATATATATGTAAAATAGGTACATAAGCACATATACAAGTATAGATCGAATGCATGAGAGAGAGATCTCCTTATGAAAAAGTCCACATAAGATATCCCTTTGTGAAACTGATCGAAACGAAACATGCCTTGATATATTTATTTATTTATGTACTCATATTATTTTATTAATTATTGCTGAAAGACAGATATATTAAATGAAAATCTGATCTCTTAGTTTACAAAAAACCCTGCTTATATACAGGAGGTCTCCTGCCACGTGGCACACATGCGACACGTGGCGCTGACACATGGGGGCCAGATCACCACCCATGTGTCACTACGCATGTGCGTATATACACATGCGTATATACGGTACGTTACCTAATATACAGTATCTTACACTATCCTCCCCTCTGCGGCTGTGTAGATGGTGATGGATCTGATGGTCCTGGATCCGTGTGAGCTGGGCCATCTAAGGTATGACCAAATGTACTCAACGAGTCTCGAACGACAAACCGTTTCATTCGAACCACGTGAACTATCTCAACCTCATGAGATCCCACCAACTTTACTTGATATACCTGAGGACCAACCTTTCGGAGTACTCGGTAGGGACCAAGCCACTTGTGTAATAAACCAGTTGCAAGCCCAGGTGCAGTCAGCTTGGGAAAACGTACCAGGACTAAGTCACCGTCAGCAAAATCTGGTGGAATTTGATGTCGTGTATTGTAAGAAGATTGCTGCCGCATTTGAGCTCGACCAAGATGTTCAGCAGACTCTGCACGCAGAAGAGGCAAAACAGCATCCAAATGTCGAGCCCACATCTTTGCATCCTCGGCACGTGGCAGATTCGATGATAACCCCAATTCACTAGGCAACTTAGGATCATATCCATACAATGCCTTGAATGGAGAGATACCAATCGAACTCTGAATGCCTGTTACATAAGCAAATCTCAAACATCGCAAATACCAATCCCAGTCCGTGTGATTGAAGTTCACATACTTCGAGATCATACCCTTGAAGGTCCGATTCAATCGCTCCACCAAACCATCAGTTTGTGGATGATACGGAGAGGCAAATGAATGTTTTACCCCTAACCTCTCACACAACACTCGGAATACCTCTGCAATGAAAGCGGGGCCATTGTCTGATAACATCCGCTCTGGACAAGAATGCTGCAAAACCACATTATCGAACAGAAACAAAGCTGTTGACATGGCAGTTGCATCCGGAAGAGCACCAACCTCTACCCATCGAGTTAAATAATCGGATACAACAATGATGTACTGGTTACCTTGAGAAGAACGTGGAAAAGGTCCCATTAAATCCACTGCAATTAACTCAAAAGGGCGAGAGACATTGATGGGATTCCAACACCCATGGCCCGAGTCGTAGAGGAATTCCGAGTTTGACAAGTGGGACAACTTTGAATATACCTGATCACATCACCACGCATGCTGGCCAATAAAATGATCGGCGCAGCTTCTCCAACACTCGGTGACCAAGATGACCTCCAACAATAGGTGAATCATGATATGCTCGAAGAAGGTGTGGAACATATGTAGAGGGTACAGCCAAACGCCATCTGTCCTCTGGATTTGTCCCAATAAAATACAATAAACCATCCTGAAGTCGAAACTGAGCATGATATTGTCGAAACCGAGGTTCGGAAGAGGATTGCAAACGCATCGCGTAATTGCCTCGTCCATGGTTCATGTTTTTGAGCATCCTGCCACTGTTCCAAGGATGGTAAGTCGGCATCGAATACCTGAGGGGCTTGTATCAAACCGAATGCTGCAGCTACTGCATGAGCAGGCAAAGTGGAATCGGAGAGGGGTGCTCGAGAAAGTGCATCCGCATCCACCATTGTTCGCCCAGGCCTGTGCACCACCTTAAAGTTATATACCTGGAGACGTAATGCCCATCTGGCTACGCGACCCACTAAATTCTTCCGTTTTAATAAGGAAGTGACAGCAGCATGATCACACTCCAAAAGCGTTTCACTCCCATGTAAGTAGGCATGAAGTCGTTCAAAACCCCAAACAGCAGCAAGGCATTCTTTTTCAGTAGTGGAATAATTCCGCTCAGCCGGCGTGAGTACTCGACTAATGTAAGCCACCGGGTGTCGAATTGAAGAATCCACAGCATCAGTTTGCATCAATACACCACCAATACCAACATCTGAGGCATCTACTCGTAAAATGAACGGACGAGTAAAATCTGGGTATTGAAGCAATGGTGGAGTTGTCAGGAACTCTTTTAACTGGTCAAATGCCTGCTGACACCTGCGAGTCCACCTGAAAGATACCTGTGGACGAACTAACTCCCGAAGAGGGGCAGTTCGATCAGTGAGATGATCGATGAATCGACCCAAGTACTGCACCGTGCCCAAGAAACGCTGGACTTCCTGTACTGTACGGGGACGAGGAACTCTCGAACAGCTCGCAACTTCATTGGATCCACCTGTAAACCCTCTCGAGATATACGGTAACCCAAGTAAGTGGTGTCGGTCGAACCAAACACACACTTTTCAAGTTTCAACTTCAGGCCAACTTCTCGAAATCGATCAAGAACGCGCCGTACATCACGAATGTGATCCTCCCAAGAACCAGACCCATGAATGAGCACATCGTCGATAAAATCGGCAGTGATATCAGGCATATCGGAAAGAAGCTCATCCATCATGCGTTGAAAGGTGGCAGGAGCTGAAGTCAATCCAAAAGGCATGACCAAAAACTCGTAAAGACCAAATGGTGTCCGGAAGGCCGTTTTTGGAATATCCTCCTCAGCCATAGGAACCTGCCAATATCCTGATGCCAAATCCAACTTAGTAAACCATCGACTCTGACCCAAACGATCTAATAGATCGGCAGAGTTCGGAAGTGGATAGACATCTTTGATGGTAACATCGTTAAGAGGTCGGTAATCCACACAAAATCGGAGAGATCCATCAGGCTTGGGAACCAAATGAGGTTCACATGCCCATGGACTCCGTGACGGACGACACACTCGTTTACCAATCATATCAGTAACAGCTGTTCGCATGGCTGATAACTCCTTTGGTGACCTGCGTCGAACCGGGACTTTGAAAGGCTTTGCATTGCCGGTGGGTATACAGTGTCGAGTCTTCACACGTGCACCTTGGGACAGATCAAATTTGAACAAACTTGCATACTGTTTCTTAAGTTGTTCGATGCAGTGTGCTCGACACTCAGGTGACGGATCCGGCATTTGAACCTGTTGAGATGAACACCACCCAAGACCGGAATCAAAGGAGCTGTATGCGTGATACAAACAGCAACAAACTTCTCTGGACGTAAAGGAACAGACTGCAAAGACACAGACTCCAAGCGTAATACAGGAGGAGAGAGTGAAAAATCACATGTACCTTTCGACTGCTTTAACCAATCACATCCCAGAATGATGTCAAAGACCTGGGAAGGGACAACCCTAAGAGACCCAGAGGGAAACTTACAGTTGGCACCCATAACCAGTAGTCGAAGTGGTGTACTGTGATACTGCACGAGACTGCCCATTACCATATAAAATGTGCAAGACCTTATCTGCTCGTCTCAAGGGTAATGAGCACCGATGCGCAGAGAAGTAGTTATGGAAGACATACTAGATCCTGTATCCACAAGTACTGTGACTGAAACATCATTCACTCGTGCAGAAAATGTGAAAACTGGATGATTGGTGGAACTTGCAACCCTTGATATGCATAGCGAAAAAACATGGAGGTGGAGTTTCCATCGCACGGGATCCCTCCGTCGCCCGTACGATTACTGGTTTTCCGCAACAGATCCACCGCAAGAGAAGCGTCATCATCTGGAAGCTCATCATCAGACATAATGGCCGCCACAGGTACACCATCCGGAACATATGGTCGCCAGCCTGGATGTGGTGGACGCCAATCAGGATACACATCGCATGCCCGCCAAGTATGTCCAGGTGCCCAACAGGCCCAACAATGAACTTGATTGGGTGACCTGCATTGTTCCGATTCCTCCTGTCACGAATCCGTGGATTTTGACCACCACGGGCAGGAACTGGAGCAGGTGCAGGACGATTTCGTGGAGGTGGTCCACGGGGTGGGCCCCGAGGTCGACCACGAAAGGCTTGTCGTGCGGGCACATATGCAGCAGCATCAACCTCCATTGGATCAGCACGCTGAACAAGAGGAGCAGGTAACCCAAGGGGAACACGGCCCTCACCAGGCACCAACTCAAAACGTTGAGCTAGTGCAAAAGCTTCCTCCAATGTGGTAGGACGAAGAGCCCGAACGAATCGAACAAGTTCGGGTCGCATAGTTGGCCATAACATACCGAGCTTAATAGGCTCAGGCATGTTAGGATATGCACGCCGAACTAAATCCCCGAACCTAATACTAAACCGCATAACAGACTCACCAGGATGTTGTCGTATCGCATGCAGTTGTTGGAAAGCATCATCTGAATCCTCAACTTTGCCAAACGTACGTTTGAGCATTCCGTTAACCGATTACTATTGGCTTGAATCTCCGCAGCCAATCCATTATACCACTTGAGCGCAGGCCTTCCAAACATGTAGGGAATTCTCTGAGAGCACGGGCCTCATCCCAACCATGGTAACGAACAATGACTTGGAAATGATCAAACCAGTGGTATACATCATCTCCCGGATCACCACAAAAAGATCGGGGTCGAACCCTCGGATTTGTGGCCTGTGAAGAAGATGAAGGAGTACTAGAAGCAGATCCCCCGGCATGAGGCTCAGACGGGGAAGAGGAGGACGGACCCTCAACAAAGCGCTCCAACAACTTAGTTTGTGCATCAATAGCAGTAGCAATAATGCTAAAAGCCGTCTCCATGTTCATTGTCATGGAAACAAGAAAAAGAAAAGGCGGAAGAAAGGAATACCCAACTTCTCCACCAATGAAAGAGCAGATATATTAAATGAAAATCTGATTAGTTTACAAAAAACCCTGCTTATATACAGGAGACCTCCTGCCACGTGGCACACATGCGACACGTGGCGCTGACACATGGGGGCCAGATCACCACCCATGTGTCACTACGCATGTGCGTATATACACATGCGTATATACGGTACGTTACCTAATATACAGTATCTTACATTGCCTGTTTATTTAATTCTTAGAATTTGATTTGAAAGTTATATTTGAATTTATGAAAAATTATAATGACATTCTGATTTAACAGAACATCAGAATATTCTTATAGTGGGTTTAGGGCTTTTCCATAGCGGCCATGGCGAACGAGCATACAGGTAACATTTATAGTTCATAGGAATTGCGTACTTCAATCGGATGTGAAGAGAATGATTAGACATCGAGAGATTTTGAACAGGCTATTCAACAGACATAGTACCAAGCTGAATACGGCATTTTGTAGTCTCAATCCGTCATTAGAGCCACGGAGAGTCCCCAAATCTTGCTTATCTTCATTGGGTTGCATCAAAGAAAACGCAGAAAATGCGGTCCAGGGACTGGGCCAAATTCTCAAAGAAACGCTGGTAAACTTCAAAAAGATATTTAATTCACTTATGTAACACGGTGCGTTGCGTGCGTGTGTGTTTGCACATATAAATGCATAGTAAGTGTATACGTGTTAACAGGCATACTGCATTAGAGTACTCATACACAATAACTTTCAAAGTGGTTCTTAAGGAGTGCCCTAGTCCATTTTGATGAGAGAGAGAGAGTCCGCTTTGTGGCATGATATATTGTGACAGTAACAGTTTTAAGGTATCCGCTGTCATATATTCTTTGATATTATAACATACACATACACATACACGTATGCACTTATACGTATGAACATACATGTGCAGAACCAGCAAAGCGTGAAACAACGTTAGCATCAAAGGCAACGGAGATGTCAAAAAGAGGAAGATGAAAACAGGGAGGCTTTTGATTACTTTGTGGTGGTCGATTTCGAAGCAACATGCGACTCGTCTGTTTTCTTCCCCAGGAGATAATCGAGTTCCCATCAGTATTGATCGCGGTTAACTCCTTAACCGTGCAAGACAGTTTTCAAACTTATGTGAAACCGGTGTTTAATCCACAGCTTACCGAGTTTTGCAAGCGGCTTACTGGTATTGAGCAGTCCAGGTTCAGTAACACACCTTCATTCCCATCTTATAGTACATATGTGTGTTTATGTACATGTCTATATATGTATGTATTGTGTTAACAGGTTGATAGTGGGATGGCACTGGCTGATGCACTGGAGAAGCATGACAAGTGGCTTGAAGAGAGAGGGGTTAAAGAGAAGAAATTCGGAGTGATAACTTGGACAGATTGGGATTGCAAAGTGATGCTCGAGTTCGAATGCAAGTTGAAAGGCTTGACAAAACCGCCTTACTTCAACAAGTATGTAAATCGTGTGTGTATAGCAGTCATATACTTCACATAAATTAGACAAATTCACACATATATTAAGTATATGTATATTATGCACAGGGTATGTTTTTATGTAACATATACATATACCGCTTTACACTGGGTATTTTCTCTCTCTCTCTCCGTACACAGACGTATACGTATATGTATAACGCAATGTTTTACAGGTGGATAAACCTGAAATCTCTATTTCAGTCCAAGTTTGGGGAAAAACTGAATCTAAGAAGGGCAGTTTTACACGCAGGATTACAATGGGAAGGAAGAGAACATTGTGGACTAGATGATGCAAAGAACACAGCCTCTTTAGCGGTGGAGCTTATAAGACGAGGAGTACACATAGGTTATACGGATACAAGTACAGTTAAAAAGACGGTGGGAAACGGTTCCGTTACAGTTAAACAGGATACAGTTAAGTCCGACTTCCTACCCAAGTTGAAGAAGATTCTTGACACGCTGCCCAAGTGTAAGGAGGTAGAAGAGACGAATATTCCGGTGACTGCGTCGGACAGTGTGTGTTACTGTGGGGTAAAATGTAAGGCTAGGCTTGTAAGAAAGGCAGGCCGAACCAAGGTAAATTGTTTCTGTCTTGTGGTAACTGGAGTTTAAGTGAGGGTGGGAAATGTACTTACTTCGAATGGACTTCTGCTGTGGAGACTACTGCAGACGCTTCTTAAGATAATTATGTATTTTCTTTTAAGCTTACTTCTATGCATATTTACTAAATGTATATGTGTGACTGAGCTTACTGTTATTCTTATTATCATTATATCATTATTTCATAATTTTGAAGAATCTTGTTTTGTAAGAGTCACAACACTTCAAACCAGGAACATTTTCATATAAATAATTACAAATTTCATATCATATATATATATATATATATATATATATATATATATATATATTATAAGACTGATAAGACTCATAAGTTTCATTTTTGTTGTTAATAAAATATGGAATATTTTCTAAAATGTTTTACAAACATGGTCAACTCAAGGTTTCATAATTCGGTTTCAACCAAAGTTTTTAACATCAAACGTTTATTCTTCTATATTTTATATGCAATTGAAAGTTTATTTTTAAAATATCGTTTTAATGTAGACATAGACACATATATATACCGTGATGCTAACCTGTGTTTGATATAGAAATGTTTTGTCTATTTGGAGTTCGGCCTATATATAATATATATATATATATATATATATAAAAGAATTGAGGTTCTGTAATAAGACTTCAAACAAACTTTCGCTTTCATACATGCGTTATACTCAACTTGGAGTACATTGCATTTTATATCGATCAATACGCGTGTGCGTGTGGAGGAAATATGCAAGAGTTATAACGAGAAGACTATATATGAAAATAAGTATTTATCTCAGTATAATTTATTAATAAGAATTAAATATTGAATAAATATATGTATGTATTTCATGTACTATATAGATAATTTTACTTATACTATACATTACTGTAGTATTAGGCGAACGTTACGAATGAATGCTTATATATATATATATATATATAACTAACAATAACTAGTAAATTTATATATATACCCTTGAAAAACTTCAATTGTAATATTTTAATTTTTAAAATAATAATATTAATTAACAAGACTATATATGAAAATAAGTATTTATCTCAATATCATTTATTAATAAGAATTAAATATTAAATAAATATATGTATTTATTTCATGTACTATATAGATAATTTTACTTATACTATGCATTACTGTAGTATTAGGCGAACGTTACGAAAGAATGCTTATGTATATACATATATAAACTAGTAATAACTAGTAAATTTATATATATACTCTTGAAAATCTTTAATTATAATATTTTGATTTTTAAAATAATAATATTAATTAAAAATATATTTTCAATTCATAATGTATTGCAAATGAAATAATTGAAGTTTATTAAGTGTCAAATGCTTAAAAAATGTCATAATAAAAAATAAAATATTTTTAAAAATAATTATACTATATTATGATATATATGTTTTAATAGGTTATTTTGAACTTAAATATAATAAAATACAAATTGATTATAAATTTTTTAAAAATGCTTTTAATTTTTAATTTTAAAATTTATGAAGTTTTAAATTAAAGTTTAAGGGTACATATGTAAATATAAAACTTATAAATATATATGTAAATATGATAAATTTGAAGATATAAATATAATTTTTCCTAACAAAAACACGTTGAACTTTTAAATTAACAAAGCTTAGATTAAAATGTAAGATTTCCATTGATTTTATAAAATTCTTTATCTTTGTTATTATAAATTATTGATATTACGTAATATATATGTATGTATATATACATATACATATGTGTGTGTATATCCTTTTATATAATCTCTTTTAATATTGCACTTCAAATGTAAAGCATAGATTTGGAATTAATGACACAATAAATACATATTGTTAAACAAAAACTTTATTACTAGAATTTAAAAAATAATAAAAATATTTTCCTTTATGTTTTTAATTAATTTTATGAATGTGTCCTGATGTAAACTTTATATTGGAAATGTCATTTTTAATACTAAACACATTTAAATATATATGATATCTATTGCCTACTTACGCATTTTAAAATGATGACAATTTTTATTATTTTGGATAACGAACACGCATATATATATATTTGCACCATGTACATAACTAGATAAGTTAATAATTTATACATATACCATGTGTATATATGCCATAGGACTGTGTTGTGTATATATGTGTGCCACGACTGTATTTTGTGTAACAACACATTATAAATTTTATAAAAACATATACGGACTGATATATACACACTACATATATCTATAGTATGTGTATCTATACAACGCAAGACGACACGAATAATCTCCCAGCCTATATACAAATACACATACAGACTTATTCATATGCTTTTATACATACGTGATACATAGTGTATATTGTGCGTTTGCATATCTTTACTTATATGCAGATAACTTGAAGCTAAATTCTACGATAGCATATTATGTATATAAATAGGCTTATATATATATATGTGTGTGTGTGTGTGTGTTGTGTATATATATGTATGTATGTATGTATGTATGTTATTAATAACATTGCAGCCAGTTTGATATAAATAATTTCTTGTTTATAATAATTTATTACGTACAATTGTTTAATTATATTGTTAATCATACACATGTATATGCACATTCTTGTTATATTTTTAGCATTACAATGTTTAAATAGAATATAGAATAGCTGTGTCAACCGTATGTTTCCATTCCTTAATTTGTTTTTATCTGAAATAAAAATTTAACATGAACATTTTATTCTCTAAATTTTGCATTAACACTTTGAGAGACATATAGTGAGGTCACACATTTTAAAATTTATGTATATATATGTATATGAGAGACTGTAGATACAGAACTCTAATATATTTATTTAAGTAACTTCCATACTATATATACATAATATCCAGACACACACACATACTGATTTGTGAATACACATACATATAGACATTATGAATAATAATTAACTTAAAATTGAGAAAATTATTTGAAAGTTTTTATTGTAGTAGTATTCTGTTTTAATGTGGATTTACAGGTTTTGATAGGTATTTAATTTTTTTTATTAATATATGTTTGTATACATTAAATAGTATATATGTGTGCATACGTGTGTGTGTGTGTGTGTGACAGACAAGAGGTTTACATAAACATATAAGCTAGCATGTTATTTATCTATAAACGATGTATTACATACTTCAAAACAACACATATACTCTCTATTACTCCAGCTCCTTCAAGAAGTCCTTGTTATCCACAAAAACCTGCATGTATTTAAGAGAACCCGTTAATATGTATGTGTACATGTGTACACAACGACATACACAGTATATCTATGTGTATATGTATGCAAACTCAGACGCATATATATATATATAGCATGTGGTTAATATACTCCAATAGTATCAGATTCTGTCTCTCTTTCTGTCTCTCTCTCTCTCACACAACACACACACATCTCTCTCTTACACACACGCACACAAGCTTACAGTTTTCCAGCCATCTGGATCAAGACACGCAGTGATCTTCGTGTTAATGCCTGGGAGTGGCCCCGGTTCCCTTGTCACTTTACCACCGCCAGAGATCTTCACAGCTTCTGCAGTCTTGTAAACATCATCTGTCCCAATAGCAATCTGGACAACGAAATCTTAAATATATAAGTATATGTATGTATGTGTATGTACATGATTTCACACAAATGTGTGTGTGTGGAAATTATGTAATATGTATGTGAAAGTTAAATTAAATAAATGATTGTTTGTGTAATTGTATCTATGTAAACATACATGCATGCGTCTGTACATGTATGTATACAAATATATATGCATGTGTATATATTATATAATAAATGTTGAGGTATATAAGATATATAAACTAAAAAAATATTAATACTAAAATGTTAACCACACCTGTGCATATGCATTTCCTTTGGTGTACTCGGTAACACCATAATTGTACGTGAGCTCCACCACAGTGGTCTTTTCTTCAGGACCATACCCCACCATTGCAATAGTATACTAAACATAACATTTATTAATAAAATATTAATTTATTCAGGATTAATTAATTAATGAATATCCATTACTTTAATGAAGATTTTTACGCACCTTATATTCCGGATTGTCACGTTTGCGAAGGAGCTTCATCCCATATGCCTGGAACAAGAAAAGCAAGTAAATAAATATGCGCATACTAAACCTATACACACACACATAGGCACATGTAACATTACAGCATTGGGATAACTGTGCTTCCATACCCTAGTACACACATACACATATACACACACACCAATAATTTACATACATATGCATATGAGAGAGAGAGAGATTACATATTAGTAACAACAAACAATTCATGTATGTCCATATCCATACCATATATACCTCGTGTGTGTGTGTGTGTGTTACATAGTTCCTCCATATTCCTAACATGATGTATATGCAAGAATACCCAGCATCAACCCCCCGGCGCACACGCACCTTTTCATAGAACTCAATCGATCGATCGAGATCGCCAACACGAAGCATAACTTGGCAAAGCGGCTCGGGCGTCGGACCTCGCTGGATGAGCTCGAACTTGTAACCATCGGGATCGTCCACAAATGCAATCACCGTTGATCCTCCTTTGACAGGGCCTGCTCCCTTGTGACCTTGCCTCCTTTAGCCTTAACCAGCTCCACCGTCTTATACACCTAGAGACACAAACATGCGTACGTACGTACATATTAACCAAGTAATCATAACTTTATATATATAGACGACAAACTTAATAAACTACTTACATCCTCCACAGCAATTCCAAAATGTCCAAATCCAGTTCCAATGTCGTATTTATCAACACCGTAGTCTGGAAAAGTAAATTCATGCATAAGGTGTGTGTATTCATGTATACACCCGTATATGTATATATGTGTACTTACTGTATGTAAGTTCAACTACGAAGTGGGAATCCTCCGGGCCGTACCCAAGGAAGGCATTTGTGTATCTCTCTTCCGGAATATCACGCTTACGCAGGGCTTCATACCAAGACATTCGGTGTAGAACCTAAGTCACAGCATGATATAACAAGTATTTTAGCGTTAGATATCTAATACACATGACAGAGAGACATCATCATTGTTATGCATGATATCTACAGTAATTTATACACACACATTAATATATTCTTGAAGATACAAAAAGTACCCATATAATCTCTCATAGATTCACAAAAAATATTATGACCATACATATATACCAACGCAGAGTAAGACGATAGAACGATGTACATATATGTCATACACATCGCACGCACACAACACAATCTATCCATGTACAAGCACTCACTTGATAGTCTTATCGAGGTCCCCGACACGGTACACGACATGTAGCATACGGCGATTGTCCTTCTTCGCCATTCAAGAACACTCGCCTGCTCAGGGGTCACTTGGGCAGCTCAGTAGACGCCATACCCGAACTTCTAATCTGAAAGCTAACAAAGAGGGCAACACTAATCTTAAACAGCAGATTAAACCTTTGTTAATCTACACTCACGACGCAAATCTTCTTCTTGTAAGAGACACGGATAGGACTATTGAGGGAAGATAGACACACAGAAGAACGAGGATATGTGGAATTGAGGGAAAATGTAGCCGAGAGGACCCTCAGTGCCATCCTTTTCGTCGCGGCGATTTGAACGTGGGACGTCCGAAAATTTACATCTTTGGCCGTCCATTTAGATTAAATATGGTACGTACACATTTAGCCTTACACGTGGAGGAGGTTTCTGGGACATACACATGTATCATCTCATTATATCTAATTTTACAAAATATAGGTTGCAAGATTTGAACCGAGGACTTCGAGAAATTCACATCTCCTGCCGTCTGTTGTTTCGATTTTAAAAAAATGTTTAATCACACAGATCATGTGTGTAATTAACTATTACAACTAAATTGAGGAAGTATTCGAACCTAGGACGTTGAGAAGGCAAGTATAATAATTTACAACTTAATATAATTTGTACTTTAAAATTATTCCACACAAATCTGGATATATTATGTATGTATAAACAACAAACTATAAAAGAACATACTCTTACATGTTTATATATAAACCACGACTAAATTCTACAAACATACCTTAGTCATAACTACAACATGTCAGATTAACTTGGTAAGTAAGAAAATAATTTACACTCCAGATTTTACCTTGTTTTTTAATACTCCTCGTCATCGTCATCGTCCTCGTCATCATCCTCATCATCGTCGCCCGGTGGACTTGGCTGTCTTCGTGGCCTCTGTTTAGGATTTGGGAAAGGCATCCTCGGGTCGATTCCAATCTTCTTCATTATCTCTGCCTCACTGTTGAATTTGCCTTGTTATTACCTTCTTAGCTGGTGATGCCTTTTGATATGTTAAAGCTTTGCCTTCGTTTGCTATAATATAATAAAATGTAATAAAAATGAGTTAAAACTAATTACATTCAACATGTGTGTGTGTGGTGTGTGTGTGTGTGTGTGTCTGTTTGTTACAGCTCGTTGAAGACTGCATACAAGTAATATAACAATCTATTAGTATTTAGTAAGTTATAACTGTACACAGAAGTATATGAATATCATGCATGCTATTACTGTGTGTGCGTTAAACAAGTAATATAACAATTCATTACTATTTAGGAACAAATTACCAGTTAGAATAGATTATAATGAAATAGCTCTCGCACGTGTGTCACATATCCATATACAAATATAAGGGTCAAACGTTTATTATATTTATACAACTACTAGAGTTATAAGTACTCTTGTGGTTATGTACATAATTATATATACAACAATTCACTAATATATATATATATATATATATATATATATATATATATATATATATATATATAGGGTTCTCTTTACATAAGAAATGTGTATCATGTACGTGTGTAATATCCATACCACAATGGGAAGTTATAAATTATCTCACAAATATACAAGTTCATACACACGGACACACACACAAATGCATGATGTATGCATATATAGATATATAAGTATAAAAGTATAGATACATTGGTATACACGTATAATCAAACTCGCACACACGTACCTTTTTGCCGCGAGTTGGTTTATTGTAAAACAGGCTTATTATAAGCTGGCCTTCTTCTCCGACTTCTGCTATCACTGTCTTCTGAGTCTTCTGACTCCTCAAAGTCCTCATCTGTGTCACTGCTGGTTGCATCACCGTCCTTTTCCACGTCAAAATCCTCGTCATCATCATCCTTCTTATATTTCTGTATTTTAAATAGTAAGTAACCATGTTTAAGAAAGAACTGACTTAATTATTACCTCTTCGTCCTATCTTGGTCTTCATAGTCTTCTTCTTCTTTCATCCTCGGCTTCTTCCTCGTTCTCAGCTTTCACCTGAATAACATGTGTGTGTGTGTGTGAGAGAGAGACTTTGATGGTATGCTTACACTTGCAGTATCTCCTCCGGTTGGACTTACTACAGGCTCCTCTGGACTAACTTTCTGAAAAGATAATAAGTGTTAACTACATAATTAAATTTAATAAAGGTCACTTCAAACTGTTCTCGAGATCGTTTAGCAGTGCAGAAGGATCAAAAATATCAGACGGCACATCACCTCCATCTTTCGACTGTGAAACCAGATTTAATATATGAATTATATTATATGTATGGATATGCATATATATCATATAATATGTATGATACAATAATATATTGTATGTTTACCTGCAACCAGATCTTGAGGCATTTTATAACCTTTGGAAGACCATCTTTCTCCCACTTACTAATCTGCTCCTCACCAGATTCGTCGTTCAGTAACTGTAAGTACCGAGATGCTGTGTACCTGGTATAGTATATTTGCTAGTCAAATTTCCACGCAAATATGTATATATACATCTATACCCATTACACAGACACACAGTAATACTAATACTACTTACCACATGAGCTGCTTGTAGAACGGAAACCTGAACTTCTGACGAACTTTTAAGCCTTTCTTCCATCATCCAAGTGTGTATTAATTAAGGATCACAGAACACACGCGCACGCACGAACAAAGTTAGATTGGTATAGAGAAAAAATAAATAAACGTGTCAAAGGATTAACTAGCTGCATTGCCAAATTATATCCGGTTAAAAAGTTGCCACCGATTACCACAGAATCAGAATTAGTTACTACGCAGTGTGGCCAGCCTCCGGGTCTAAAATACATAAACTTGATTATACGTACGGTAACCTTATATGCACTATGAGGTGTATTACAATAATCTCTCTCTCTCTCTCTCTCTCTCTCTCTCTCTCTCTCTCTCTCTCTCCTCTCTCTCTATATATATATATATATATATTAAAAGCCAATATATCAGATAGAATAACGACTTACAGTAGGAGAGTGTTCCAGCAGAGAGGTCCACTTTCTGACCTCCGCTAGCTCGTTCGGCGAAGAATACACTGGCCTGTACATTGTAGTAATTATAAGAAATGAGTACATTATATAAATGTGCAATCCCAATAATGCACATCTTAATATAAACTACTTATATTTATTTATTTGAATTAAACGCATGCCTGTCTGTCTGAGGAAGACCATTCTTCGAAAAGCATGAGTTTCCCTTTGTAGGAGGAATCATTAAAAAACGACTTTTTCCCACTGAAATCAGTAAGTCTCGTTAAATATGCACAAGCAAGTGTGTAGAGTATACATACATATATATGCTATGTGGATTCGCCATTATACATTACGAACCTGATAACGTGGTACCACACAGAAGAGCCCCAAAATCAAGATGGAAGTCCATAAAAACCCTTGAACACTCATAATCGCATAAAGCTGGACCTATAACAGCATTTGCATGGTTAATATGTTATGTAATGTATTTAAACTTAGCTATATGTGTAATAATATGATATACTTTGGGGCAGCTCCCCCCCAAAAAAAAGATCAGCTCTAGTTTCCCTTAATTTTAAAGAGAACTTAAGGGAAATAAAACAGAAACAAGATTCTTTTCGGACTGCACTACATCTCAAATGTTGAAAAGAACATTGTGCGTTTACGTGCATGTGCGTGTGTGTGTGAGAGACATTCTCTAGCAGAAGAGTGGATTTGGCATGAAATTTTTTTTCCCTAATGACATGGGAGCCTATAGTTTGTAATGTGTCTACCTCTGGAATAGTTGCACTTTGGTTGCGCGGCCACGCCTTCTCCACAAGGTCCAGCTCTTTTACTAAAGATGGTGCACTAACCTATACAGGAACATGCCTTGTTATCCTTCTGAAATAAATAATAATAACTCGATCATTATCATGTATCCATAGACACATTACATACATATCACATTATATATTTCTCACCATTTCTTGAAGTGGTGTGTTAGACAAATCCAGTGAAACAACATTAAGCAATGGAGTCTTCGGATTTGGCGATCGAAAGTAAGTTACCCATTTCTCCATTGTATATGCAGGTCCTTCCGCCTATATTCCATATTCACGAGTATGTAAGATATATACATATATAAAAGTGTATACGGATGTATGTATGATATTTTACCCATATACATGTTAAGTTAGATGCTTGATTTGCGACATAAATTAAGCAATGCATAAAGTAGCTTACAAAATAAATCTTTAACGTCTAGTCTGCCTACTGAATAGTATTGCTTTATTTTGCACCAAACAGTATATACGTATATCATGCAAATATAGAGAGGTATAGCGTGCACGTGTTTGATGTATACATCACGTGTGTAAGTACTACAGATGCATAAAGATAACATCTACACTGCAGTATGCTCGATGTATACATTTACACATGTAATGTCCAGACATCACAGAAAATTTATAGATATAGGCATCTGTAGTTTCCATTCGTTTGTATATATAATGCACACAAATATATACATATATATTCATACCTGTGTGGTAACATCTATAGTCTGGATTTGTCGATCATTTCCCAGATGCTTAGCCAAGTCTTCAACAGTCAGTTCTGTTTCTGGGAGCCTACAAAAACCATTATGTTCAAAACACAACACACAATTAAATGTTTTAGCGATTGTTTAAATACTAACCTCATTCCCAAAGCTGCAGGACCACCTTCAGAAGCCCTTACAACACAGGGATTACAAAACCCAGTAGAATGAACGTACTCGGATAAGTTCTTCGCCTCTATAACCGGGACAGAGGCAGGAGCTTCCATCTGACCGGGCCCAGCAGCCTCTGAATTCCCAGCAGGCACATTTTTAGGAGGAGTTTTCGGAGCAGCTTTAGACGCAGAAGGGGGAGACTCTTCCGGTGGAGGCCACTTGGCTACCGCCTGGACAGCTTCTTGTATTGAACTCTCGAGCTGTCGTCGAAACCGGACTCATCCAGACGGGCATAATCTACAGCGACCCTCTGCCGCTTCGAGCGCCTCACCTGTGACATTTTCTTTGCTTACCCTAGTTCAGCTCCCTAACAAGAACAGTGAGTAATTTCCTCGCATTTCCAGTGAGAAATCATAATTCTACTGTGGAATTAATTACTGACCAGTTGCTTCCTGGGGAAACGAATGCTGTCTTTGTCGCCTCCGCTCCTGCTCCGGCCAAGAACGGCATGAATCAAGAACCCTAGTACTCTGTACATAAACAGGGAATTTGCCCTAAATTTAATATGACTTTGAATTAAAACAGGGGTTTAGGGTTCTTGAGAATGAAGCTTAGGGATGCCATTTTGCGCATTAGCGCGGCTAAATGTTCTTCAAGCTTGCCAATTATCGACCGACTTCTTGTTCCAGTGCTTTCTGTGTGCAGTCGTATTTACAGTGGATTGGTTTCTTCCCGAAAATTTCTGTATAATGCAAAAATTCTTGAACCCAAGAGGTAAAATGAAATTATTTAACCTACACACACACACCACAAACACACACACACACAGGAGTACATGCACATTACAAGTTATATGTATAGTTTAGTTATTTCGTGTGTTTTATCTAGATTGCCTATACCTGTTGTAAGCGTTGGAAATGTAACTTGGGGAGGAAATGGGAAAACACCTATGACAGAATTTCTAGCCACTTGCTTTGTTCGAGCAGGGATAAATCCCCTTATTCTCTCCCGGGTATTGTTTTACTCACACAAGCAACAACAAAGAAATGCATGTTTGTTTTCTATGGTTTTGTAAGTTTATAATATGTGACTCTCCTAGAGAAATTAAATATGGATGGAACCTCCGTGCTGGAGTGGTTTCTAGAACATACACACACGCACACACACCGCACACACACACACATGCAAATGATTATTCTAACTGTGTTTGAGTAGTAGGGATATGGAGGAGGCGATGAAGCTAAGCTGCTAGAAAAACATATGGAGAAGCTGCCTGTGAAGATTGGGATTGGTGCAGACAGATACCAAGTTGCTTCTTTAATTTTGAGCGAGTGTGGGGTGTTCACTGCAGAAACTAGAAGACATCGTGCCAGATTCGTTGATGTTAGTGAGCAACTATCGGCATCTTATATACCCTCTCCAAAGGACAAGTTTCAAATTGGAGTTGCAATTCTTGACGATGCCATGCAGGTTTGTGTATTTGTGTACCTTCTTCATATGGTGTTTCTGTGTGTATTCTGTGTGTGGTGGGGTGAGGGGAGGGGGGGAGAGGGAGAGGGAGAGGGAGAGGGTACGTATACGTTCACATATGATTTATGACTTATATTAACATTTTTTTACAGCATCTCCAGATGGCGAGGGATATTGAGATTGTCATGGTGAATGCCTTGACACTATTTGGTAACGAACGCATGATCCCTCGTGGTCCCTTGAGAGAGCCTCTCGATTCTTTGAAACGAGCAAATGTCCTTGTTATTCATCATGCCAACCTTGTATGTAAGCTTTTATACTATATCAATACGTGTCATACACAGATTATATGATGTTTTGCTGCATACATATATGTTTACATGTTCCAGGTTGCAGGTTTCTGAACAGAGATTGCAGGAGATCAAGCTATTTCTTTATAAACAAATACACAATTCACAGCCAGCTTGGATATGCTCAGAGATGGTTCCCCAACACTTCTATAAGCCATTACAAGCCAAAACGGTCCCGTTGAGTGTTGTGCATGGGGCTGTGGTGCTTTGCATTTCTGGTGTAGGTTGCCCACAGTCACTATCCTTTTGCCTTGGAGAGGTACACATACATACAACATATATGAGAGGGTATCATGTACTTATATGCGTAGCTTGTGTCTTGTAAGGTGTAGAGAGAGATGTATATTATGCTGTATCTTTTCTAAGTTGATGACACTATGTAGCTTGGAGCAGCAATGGTTCACAGACTCGACTATCCTGATCATCACGACTTTCAATCGCAGGTTCTCTTAAACTTAATGAAGACATATATATTTTTATAGTTTTAATATATGTAATATATACATAATACTACAGGACATCATGAGCATGGACGGGTTAAGACTGAATCTTATGGAGAAATATGGTGATAACCATTGTGTTGTTGTTGTGACTACTGAGAAAGATTACATGCGGAGACCTGCTATCTGGAAACATGTGGACGTGCTGGTTCTCTGCTCGTCTTTGAAGCTTTGGAGTTCACCTGGATTGGTAGATTTCAATGCCATTTTGACAAATGCAATGGCATGAGGCACGCACACACACACACACGTGAGTGGACCTCTGACTTGTAATCAAATCTGATTAATACTGCGTTTTAAAACACAATGCCTGTATGAACATACTCAAGGGTACAAGCCTGATGGACCAGTGCCCCGTCTCCTTTGAGATATTTAAAGATTATGGGTAAGGCCTTTCTGTCATTCATTGCTCACCATGCTCGATCAGGTTAGACAGATTCGTTTACGTGGACTAGCTTTGTCGTGTATCTTTGTTAAAAATCTTTCACAGGTTATTATACGAAACGTTCTATACAGGACCTTACACTTATCTGTGATGATAGGTGTACGATATGTTCCACACCTTCTATTCTGGTACCAAGGTAGACACGCTTCCACGGTTGAAACATGGTGATGATATCCACTTCATCATACTCATCAGATGCAGGTGTACACATACAGGCGAGTAATGTGTTTACCATCACTGGGTGATCCAAAACGCGCAGTATAGCACTGATACTTGGTCCCCTGTCAACTGTGTATTCCCAGTGCCCTTGAAAGTAATACTGAGAAACCCACATTAAGCCCTTTAAATACTCTATCCCCGGGCTTAAAGTTCCCGTGTAAAACTCTCAAGCTTTAATACACTGTCTTCAACGATGCACCCTCCCATATTTGGACGAACAAGAGCAAGCATATACTGTTCTTAAGTTGTGAATTGTCACGTTGGAGCCCAACGGAGGTAGATAGTTATTTCCCAACAGAACACGAAATCTCATGCAAATCCCTTGTTTATGGTTAGAGAAGCATTCTGTATTTGGAGAGCTCTGGCTAAGCATACCTATTCTGATAAACTTCTTCGACTCTTGCTTGTAGTCCCCATCTGGTCTTAATATATAGATTTTATCCGAAAACCGATGCACCAGAGACAACATCACGAGATCTGCATCCCACCCGTAAAAAGCAGTGAAGTGACTTTGTGTCGGGTCCTTCTAGACTTGTATAATAGGTGAATATATTGTAGTATCTTGTGCTCTCCTTCTCCCGGTGTTCTTGGCCCGGAGATAATAACTTTTAACATTCTCCAGCCCAGCGGCTGTTTGTCCTCATTTTTCTTTCTATAAATTCCTTGAGTTCCGCCTCAAACTCTATCTTGAACGTTAAAGTTCTACCGTGTAACTCCTTCGGCCTATTGTACATGTGCTCTCTTCTGGCAAGGGCTGTTGCCATCCAATGCTATGAACAGCAGTCGGGATGGCGCAACTGTAACTACCAGATCCTCTAGGGCTGCAAGAACCATCTCAGACACTTCTTTGTGCGTTGAAGGCGGGTTAGCTCCTACAGTATCGTAAATGAAATTGCTGCGTCTATATACAACCTATAAAATGAAGATTTCAAGTGCTTTGCATTAATTACTGATTTGTTGTGTGTTGAAACTATCCATCCAAAGAATCCTGAGACCTCCTTAAAAGAATGTATATAAACCCTAAAATATAAACCTTTTCTTTTAAGGGTAAAGTCTAAGGTAAAATGGGAACGGACAAATAGCGACGACCATATTTTAAACTTTTATTATTAATTAATTATTTAATAAATTAAAATTTTAAGTATATACAATTGTACAATTGCATAAATGAATTGTTTATAGTATTTACCTAGTGCAATACAAATTTTCTAAGTTAATAAATTTCATTACTGAATGTAACTTTGAGTATCCTCTTTCTTTATTATGGTTGAATTTGTTCTTCTTTTCTTTATCATGTCTTACAGCACCATTGTAATTTTTTATTATTCTATGTAATGTTACAATAATGTTTACTTTTAAACCTTAATATTTATAACATATCAGCTTATTAAGGTGGTATTAATTTAAATTTTATATCAATTTGCTGGTGTGAATACTTATATTAAAAAGATTGATTTATTTTAGGAAGACAAGTTTCTTTTACATAAATGTATGGTTTTATAGAAAATCATATGCTGACTCAAACTGTTTGTGTAAATATTTATGAAAACAAAATTTAATTTATAAAGATAATTTATAAAATATGAGAGTATAATGTACTTTTATCTTTTTTTCCAAACCCTACTTTTACAAGGAAAGCCTGATTTCATATTTAAATATAATAAAATTAATAAATAGTATGCACATTGTAATTAAAATGGGCATGTTTATAGTCCTATTTTATAATAATATTAGCAATTTTAAATATTTAATTAGTATTTTTTATTATTAAAGAAATATTCTTTAGAATAATATATGTTTAAAGAAAGATTTAAATATATATTTATTAAATAATTAATTAAAAATTAAAACTTAAATATTAAATAATATTTATTTTTTATTTTCATTTTCCTATATCATGCCCATTTTAATTACAATATGCATTAGTGTTAACTATACTGTTTTAATGAACTCCACCTTGTTTTTTTAATTATGTCTCCTTATAATTATTTGTGTATATTACTTCCCTCAATATGTATTATGTTTCTTTTTTTTTTTTACCTTAATCACATTAAAGTTAAATTTAGACTAGTATATCTGATATGTATTAAGGTACATTTTTAAAATATTTGCAAAATAGTCAACATAAATTTAAAATCATGGTTTCACTATTTATTTAAATAGTATTTTTATTTTTATTATTAATATATGTTAATATACATATATTTTATAAATAAAAATTTATTTATATATTAAATTCAATATATGTATTTTATATAATAATTTAAAATTATATTAAAATAATAAATGATTTAAAAATGTTATGATCTAGATCATTGTTAATCTAATAATGACTTAAATTGTATCTTAAATTAATTTGAAAATATTAACCTATTATCTATGAAAAGTCTTAAACTATTTCTTTTAATAGACATAATTATCTTAACAACCTTGATTTATATCGGTAGTGTGAAACACTAAATAAATATTTAAATATTATAGATAGAGAGAGAGAAGAGATAGATAAATAAATAGAAAAATTAAAAATTTAAATGGTGATATATATATATATTTTCATATACTAAACCTTAAACTCAACTTATCACTAATATATTTTGTTAAGACAATACAACATGAATTCTTAAACCTCCCTTAATAAAAAATTAATAATGTTGTGCACATGCTTGGATTGTTTTAAAATTTTATAAATTATAAAAAAATGTAACATCCATATTAATTAAATTGAATAAAGTAAATCAAATTATAATTAAGGTAGATATAAAATATTATGATTGCAATTTATAAACTTGAACGGTATTAACATTATAAAGCTATATATTTATTGTATCAAAGATTGAACTTGTTAATCACATTAATATTATAATAATTAATAATTTAATAATTTATTGCTATTTTCCTATTATGTAAAGTTGTTCAAAAGTATAAAATAATAAAAAAAGAGTTAAGATTTAAATGCACCACTTTAATTAATATGTACATAAAGATTCATATATAAGACACATGGATAAAAATTTATTTTCTTCGATCCTTAAAAGAATTTTTTTAATTTAAGATAATTAAAGTAATATATATGAATTTGATTCATACCAATCTTTATATAAAATAAAACTTAAATGTTATGATTTCTCATTAACCTTTAAGAACTTTTATGTTAATGTATGTTTTTTAACTTTCTAAAAGAAATTTTAAATTTTTTTAATTTTAATATTAAAAACGATTCAATTAAAATCAATTTCCTTAGTGATTAAAGTTGTTCAAATTTGTAAGAAATTAAAATTTTACATTAAGGCCGGTGTAAAATGATATTTTATTTTATTAATAAATTTTAATAAGTTAAAGGTTAGTGAAAATGGACCCTAACACCTTTTTTAATATATATTTTTTTTATTAAAATAAGTATTACCTTTTATTATAGGTCAAGTTTATAATAATTATTGTAGATAATTAAAATTTATTATAAATAATTAAAATTGTAAAATAACTCTTACATATTGTAAATGCATTATTAGTACCATACATGTAGTAAATTAATAATATAAAAAGTTAATCAATTACTACTTTAAAAAATAATTAAAGTCTCATTAAATTTATATGCACTAGTTGCCCACACAATTTGTTTGATTTGTTAATGAATAATCAATATGTTAAAATTTCATTAATTTAAATAAGAGGTTAAATAGTAACTTTTTATAGAAAATTTTTTGTATGATTAATATATAATTATAATTATAAAGTACATAAAAAAGGTAACTTTTAGAATATATTTATTTATTAGTTTGACTTTTATTAACTATGTAATAAGTGAGGGATTTTAATGATATTAAAGCTATTACAATGGAATAATTAATTATATTATTTTATTTAAGATTTAAAGAAAAGGTGAAAAATGATTTAAATTTAGACAAGAGTAAAATTTACCTAATAAAATAAAATATTTTTAAATTAATAAATTAATAATGCTTATTACTTAATATAAATGGATGAAATGGATTTAAACTATAATAAAGGAATTTTAAAGTATATCTTAAACTGGCCTATAGTTTATATCAATTTTATGTAATATTATAAGTTAAAGGTTCATGTTAGAACGGTACCATTTTAAATTAATATGTATATTAGTGTTTCATATCTTATTTGGTTATTTTGAAGTGCATTTAGTTTAAAAGAATTATATAAAGTGTATTGTAAGTGTTTAACTAATGTATAAAAGTACATATTAAATATAATGTATGTATATTGTTTTACATTAAATGGATATCATGAATATAATATTATAATTAAAACAATGGTGAGAATTTAATTAGTCTTAAATGAAAATCTTTTTATTTTCTTAAAATAAAAAGATTTTGTATTCTTATATATTTTTTAAAAATTCTATAAGGTCATAATTGTATTATGAGAGAGTAGATGTGTAGCATTACAAATATAAAAATATAAGTAAATAAAGACACAAAGAGTATTTTATAAATAAAGTTAAGATAAATTATAACATTTATAATAATAGAAAATAAGAATTTAAAATTCTTGGTTACTATTTTATGTTTTATGAATAATCCCTTATAATTGATTTGTTTTTAATTTATAATGTTATTTTCTTTTTATTATTATGTTTGAGATTTGTACTCTTTATATTTGGTGTGCTTGTGAGTGAATTTAAACATTCTCTATACCTAATCATTCTTACCTTGTATTTTATGGTTAAATTTGGTAATAACCTAATCGCATTACTCCATTCTCTATATGTGAAATTATTACCTTGAACATTGGTATCGAATGTTAAAAAGGAGATAGATATTTTAATTTACTTAAATCAATTTGTTCCTAACAATATACAGCATAGTAACACCATGTATGTGTATTTAATATAATATATTACTCCATACGTACTAAAGTATAACCATGTGCACAAGAACCATAACACTCGAGCATGCACACAAATATACTTTAATATGTATATTTAGCCTATCTTAAGATATTTTATATTTAAGGGAACATTCATATGTATATATATCCCTAAAATTTATTTATATATATATATATATATATAATATATATATATTATTCAAAGTTTTGAAAATTTTATTAGTTTTCAAAAATATATTATATAACATGCTATAGAAAATCTCAAACTTAACTAAGCAACAAAAAATGATAAATAATTCTATTAAGTTTTTGGGGTAAACTTAAACTACATGCATTAGGTCATGTTTATGGCCCCAAGCCGAAAAGGAGGCATATTCAAGAATATTTTTTTTATTTATTAGTATATTCTAAAGTATATTTGTATAAACATATGACTTACAAAATTGTCAATAATGTCAACTAATATATGATATACTATCGATATGTGCTACTTGAGGTTTAGTTGTCCCTAACTATTAGTCGTCAAGAGAAAAAGTTGATATCATATCATTGTTGCCCAATTAATTTCAAATAGATGAAGGCATGTTATTTTTTTGCAAGTCACCAGTAACTAATGCACTTTCATTGGTGCAAGTGTCCACCACTAGAGAAAGTACATTATCTTTGGGTCCAAACCCAACACATAGGCATACACAAAGTACATGTATACGCAGGGGCTCCATACTTGGGTCTTTTGTGATGCTAGACATGTGCATGATGGGATGACTAAAATCATCACTAGAGCAGATTGTGCCCTAACTGAGATGAAGAAAGCTTCATTCCTCCCCTCTGTATGACTCCAGCTCTAGAAACATGTGCATCGATTGTCTTTGCTAGTTTGTAGTTCTTCGCATGTTCTTTTGACATCTTATTTGGCATTCTGATGTTGTGCCCATTGTACATAGGAACTGTTGTGGATCCAACTCTAATTGGTGGAGGTGGTGTGTTGTCTTTGTTATCGTTTTTGGCTGGTGATTCCTACAACCCCTCCAATTTGAATCTTGCATCTCAAAGTGTATGAACCTCATGGGAAGTCAAGTTTGTACCTATTTATATTGGCCATCTGGAACTTGTGGAATCCAATCTTATAGAATACGATTATATGGTCGCCTAAAACAACTTGTTCCTCTTGGATAGAACCATATCACTGTTGGACGTTACTCAACATTGTTGTCTGCATTTGTATATAACTGTTTGCCAAAGAATCCATGTGCAGGTACACAGTGTGGATTACCAATCAACATGTAACATTTGTCATTTTTGTCATGAGTGAGGCCCAAGCACTTTACCGACTTGCCTCTCCTATTTATCTTATAGCCCACTCAGATCTTAGCACCTCCCTTTCTTAAACATCCTAGAATTTGAGATTCTTTCTCCTATTATTTGGGACTACACACTATGTATACCTAATGTCATGCCTATATGATTGCATATAATTAGTTTCACCAGCCCCAACATTTGCCTACCAAATCGTTTCCACTCTAACATTAGTTGTGGCTTCAAACTCTAGGCTTCTCAGGTGCTCCTCATTAGAGACAAGGTCTACAATAGTCGTGGGCAAAAAGAATTTCCCAGTTGACAACTTCCTTTGGACACGCCTGAGTAGTGTTTCTGCTGAGGAACTTAAGCCGATGTACCTTCCTTGTCTTGTTGCTAGTACCTTCACACTTTGAAGCACAACATCCATGAGGTCTAGCATTGCCGCCTCTAGCTGTGGTACTTGCTTTGTTAGTCTTGCTCTTCTTGCTCTACATGAACCACTTCAGCATTGTTAGTTGTTGGAATGTGAGCACACTCTCCGGGCCCATATTCTTCAATTCCGCTTGTGATATGAGGTTTTCATGTCTTGACCACCATGCTAACCAAGTCCTCATGGCATGGAGATCGTTTGACCGGCCTTCCTAGAAGTTCTCAAGAATTATCCTCCACTCCTCCTCTAAGGTAGTAAGAGCTTGAGGCCACGATTGTGCCAACTAGACGTGCTGTTCCTTGTGTTCCTCAATAATCCCTTTTTTGGTCACTAGCCTAACAGTTTATATAATAAAAGATGCAACTTCTTTCTTTGCCTTTCATCTTTTCACCATTATTGAAGACCTTGTGGAGAGCTTGCCATATTGCACCGGCTTCGTCAGACATGAACCCAGAAGGCCTTGTATAGCACAAACACTCAACATAGTGTTCATGAACTTAGTGATCACAATTGTGTCCTCTCTTTGTATGTCACCATATGCTATTGTTGCCATGGACTTGAGATTGTTAATGAAAATGTAAGATGAAAAATAAAAAAATATCAACGACTTACAAGGATCATAAACATGAATCCCGATGTCATGACCCAATATAGAATACAGGATATGCTTACAGGATACGACCTACATGATACAAGATACAAAATACGAGATACAAAATATGCCTATAAATATACTTATAGGATATGCTTACAGGATATACCTATAGGATAAGGGACATTATTTTTAGCTCATGCCTAGATTAGCTCTTGGAGTATCATTTTTAGCTTATGCCTAGATTAGCTCTTTGAGTATCATTTTTAGCTTATGCCTAGATTAGCTCTTGGAGTTGTGAGTATAAAAGCTCCGACCTAATTGTTGTATAATCAGTTATTATCAACACCAATCATTCTACAATCATTCTTGTTTTGTTCTTTGTTCTTTCCTTGCTCTTGAGTTAAGCCTCCTTTGCTGGAGTGTGACGACCCATTGATGAAAGACTTTGAAGGATTCGTGGCTGCCTTTGAAGTATGTTTTGGAGATCCCGATAAATATCGTTCTGCATGCACGAAGTTAAGAAAGCTCGCACAAGGATTCTGACTAGTTTTCGTCTATGCATTCGAATTTCAGCAACTTTGCACGAACATTCCATGGGATGAGACTACATTGATCAAACACTTCCATTTTGGGTTGAGGAATGACGTGAAGGACCTTCTCCTTATGTTACCTGATGCCCAAACCTTAACGAAAATCATGTAATAGGCCGTTCGCTGCAATAACCATTTGTTTAAGCATCGTTAGAAAAATTCCATTAGCAGTTCATGCAAGCCAATCCTGTAGTTGTAACACATGTTCTTACGACATTTTGTGGTGAAGCAGGACACAAGGTGGCAGAATGTCCTATTAAAGTTAGGAAGTTCAAGACGCGTAAAGTTGAAGCTGAAGTTCAGTCGGAAAACTTTAATGTCCACTTTGTCTAGGAGCTGCAAAGTTGGACGTAGGCACAGGCTCCATTGGTGCTACTCACACTATTTCATCACTCTATACACATTCACCTCAATAATCGAGAGCTCAAGGAGTTTGCCCTGTTAAACATTGGTACAAATGCATGCTTCATGGATGACACTTTTGCAACCTAGCATGGCATTTCAGGGTAAAATTGAAGTGTGTAGTTCTTGTAAAGGTTGCAGATGCTTGTCTAATTGCTTCTGGTGTAGTTACCCATGCTACCACACCTTTCTCTTGCACCCATGGCGCATTCAATTGTTCAATTTCTTTCAACTTGATCAAGACTCGAATGACTCCCATTGTTCTAGGCATGCCATGGTTTGTGGTTGCAAATTCTTAGATCGACTAGAGGTCTAGGATGCTCATGTTTTCCTCTTCGGTAGCCAGGATCAGTCCTGTACCTTCCTGTGTGCATGATATGACCTTAGTATCTGAGGCAGTACAAACTACAGGATTGACCGTGCTTGCTTCTGTATCAGTGTCGAAGGTTCCTCCTCAATAGAATCCACCTCCTGTCAGTTCGTCAGCACATTCACATGCTTTTCTCACTCCTATGCATTCATGAACTTCTGTACATGGTTCTTCCAATCCTGTCAACATCAGCATAGGTTTTCCCTAATCTTGCATCTTTTCATTACTCTGCTTCTGTTCCATCCCCCAAGATCTTTTCTTTTTTTCATTGACAGCTCCCTCATTCTCCTCTCCGCATTCTTACCACTATTATGCATGAACTTGCCAATGATCCTACTCTTTTTCATTTTTGCTTTTCAAGTAACTCCTACATCCTCTTCTACCTCTCCTGTATCTGATTCTCTTATTTTTCAATCTCCTTCTCCTTCTCCTACTTCTTCCATGTCATCCAAGTATCACTCATTTTAGTATGTTTTTGATAAGCACAAGGCTGTAGTTCTTTCTATTCAAGGTCCTATGATTGTCCCATCGATCTTGTAGAGGGGAAGACTCCACCGTTCGGATCGATTTATGCACTATCACTTACAGAACTGGAGGTTCTTCACCAATACATCGAGGACAACTTGGCATCCGACTTCATTTGTTACTCAAAGTCCCCTGCAGGAGCACCTATCTTCTTTGTCAAGAAGAAAGATTAAAATTTGCGTTTGGTTGTGGACTACAAAGGTTTGAATCAAGTCACTAAGATCAACTTACAAGGGTTTTACAATCTTGTACGAATTTGTCCAGGTGATGAGTGGAAGAATGCCTTTCGTACAAGGTATGGACACTTCGAGTACACGGTGATGCCTTTTGGACTTACAAATGCCCCAGCTATGTTCCAACACATGGTGAATGACATCTTTTGCACTTCTTGGACTAGTTTGTGGTGATTTATCTCGATGACATCCTAATTTTCTCCAAGGACTAGGTGGCACATGACAAGCATGTATGACTAGTTTTATAGAAGCTTCACGAGCATGGCCTGTATGCGAAGTTGGAAGTGTTTTTTCAATAGGGATACTGTGGAGTTCTTGGGCTACATCCTCTCTCTTGACAGTGTCTCAATGGACATGCACAAAGTGAAGATTGTCATGGAGTGGGCTAGGCCTAAGTCTGTACGAGACATACAATGTTTTCTTGGCTTTGTAAATTTCTACAGGCGATTCATATAGGAATTCTCCAAGCGTGTACTTACACTCACGGAACTCACCAAGCACATAGGGGAATTCTCTTGGTCCGACAAAGTGGAACATCCATTCACAGCACTCAAGGACACCTTCACGATAGCTTCGATTTTAGCACATCCTGATCCTTCTCGTCCCTTCTTCATTGAAGTATATGCTTCGGACTTCGCAGTAGGTTTTATCTTATCACAAGTTGAAGAAGACAAGTTACTCCATCCCGTAGCCTTTCACTTTCGTAAGTTTTTTTCGGTGGAGATCAATTACGAGATTCATGACAAGGAAAACTCAAGGCCATTGTGGATTCGTTCAAGGAATGGTGGCACTTCCTAGAAGGTGCTACGCATCCTGTACAAATTTGTACGGATCACAAGAACCTGGAGTTTTTTCAAATGGCTCGAGTTCTTAGTTGGCAACAGGCTAGGTGGGCAGAATTCTTATCATGTTTGATTTTGTCATTGTCTATAGGCCTGGTTTTCGGAATGGCAAAGCGGATTCATTGTTTAGGCGCTCTTACCTTGCACCAACCTCAGGTGATCCTGTATATGACTGTCAAAAGTAAATGTTGTTGGGTTCTGATCGATTTCAGCTTGCGACACTACAAGTTCATCAGGCTCTAGCAAATTCAACACTTCTACCAGTGCATCCATTTGCAATTGGCTACAGACGACTTGGCGAAAAATGTGTTCTCACACATTAGTCATAACATTGCAAGTTCCTCTTCTTCTAGTTCCCATATAGACTACAAGCTGTTTGCCATACAGGACGGACTTCTGTACTAGGAGGGTCTCCTTTACATTCATGTTGGTGTTTATAGGACTCATGTGGTACATGATTGTCATGATACACTGGTTACAAGACATTTTGGTGTGGCCAAGATAGTTGAGTTGGTGACTTGCAACTATTGGTGGTTTGGGTTGCGAGGTTTTGTGGAAAAGTTTGTACAAAGTTGTGACATTTGCAATAGGTCGAAGATGCCTTGTCACGTGCCCTTTGGTCTTCTTTGTCCTTTTCATGTTCCCTTTGCTCATTGGGGATCCATTTTTATGGATTTCTTCACAGATTTCCTCCTCGTGGATTTGATGCAGTTCTTGTGGTGGTTGACCATTTCACCAAACATGCTCATTTCCTGCCTTGTAACAAGACAACTACAGGCTAGACAATTGCTGAGTTGGTGATCCGCAAAGTGTTCTGACATCATGATTTTCCTGAGAGCATTGTTTCTGATCGAGGCCCACAATTCATATCCAGATTTTGGCAAGAGCTTCTTCAGAGTCTACAAGTTAAAGTGGATCTTTCTTTATGATATCATCTACAAACTGATGGGTAGTCAGAACGCACAATTCAGACCTTGAAGCAATATCTTTGCTGCTTCATTAGTTACCAACAGGACAACTAGTTGGACCTTCTTCATATGGCGGAGTTTGCTTATAACAACTCCGTTCATGCATCTACAGGCCAGACACCTTTCTTCGCTCTTATAGGCTACCATCCACATTTTGATTTTGCTCCTCATGCTTCTCCTTCTTCCGCTCCTGCAATACAGGATCATCTTTAGTATCTTTATCAGGTACAGGATGATCTCTCCGAGTTCATCTTCAGCATGCATAGGAACGGTACAACGTCACACTAATGCTCATCATCAACCGGCACCTACATACAAGGTTGGTGATCTTGTGTGGCTTCTTCATCAACATATCTGCACCAACAGGCTTTCTTTTAAGCTGGATTTTCAACGATTGGGCCCTTACAGGATTGCGGTTGAGGTCAATCCTGTAGCTTTTTGATTAGAGCTACCATCTATTGTGAAATTTCATTATGTGTTTTACACCTCTTTGTTGGAACCGTATTATCCTTCTTCTCTTCATGGTTGTGCTTTTTCTCCTCCCCTCCTGTGGTAATTGACAATGAACCTGAGTATAAAGTTGTAGTCATCCTTGATTTTCGTCTTCATCGCTGCTAATTTCAATACTTGGTGGATTAGAAAGGTTATTTGCTTACGGATTGCACTTGGGAACCTGCATCCATTTTACTCCATGCTTCTTCCAAAGTTGTTACCTTCCATCAACGTTATTGAACCAGGTCCTAAGACTCATGGAACTCGTCCTTAGGGAGGAGGTGCTGTCATGACCCGATACAGAATACAGGATATACTTATAGGATATATGATACGGGATACAGGATATGCCTATAAGATATACTTACAGGATATGCTTACAGGATATACTTAAAAGATATACCTATAGGATAAGGGAGATTATTTTTAGCTCATGCCTAGATTAACTTTTGGAGTATCATTTTTAGCTTATGCCTAGATTAGCTCTTGGAGTTGTAAGTATAAAAGCTCTGACCTAATTGTTGTACAATTAATTATTATTAACACCAGTCATTTTACGATTATTCTTGTCATGTTCCTTGTTCTTGTTTTGTTCCTTGCTCTTGCCTTGCTCTTGAGTCAAACCTTCTTGTTTTTATCCTGTTCTTGGGTCGTGGCTTCACACCGATCGTTAACCATTCTAGTATTTGATGGTGTGGCCCAAAACAACCCATTGATGTTGTATATCACCCCTTGGTTGACATCTTCTTATGTACTCAACTTCAGAACCGAGACCATCCACAGTCATTTTAAATATCAATGGTTGCTTGTCCACTCCATTCATTTCCATGCCTGGCAGATGTAGAAGATGAATGAATGGGATCATTAACTTCTTTTTCAACTGCAGTAATCCATCAACACCCGTATGAAAACATGATTTTCATTCTTGGCCTAGGCAATCCATTCTCGTGTCTTGTAGAAGTTGCATTAGTTATATGTGAAGGATTGTGTTCTACATACCGACATTTGTTTGTTAGCAAGAGTAGGTCGGACAATAATTTCTTGTATGAAACATCTGCAGAGACAATACTCTTGGTGCCAATCTTTGATCTTCCGTGCAGCTTGAAACTCTACAACTCTTTGATTTGACCTTGGAGAAATCTCCACTATTTTTGGATTGCATTCTTACTGTCTGTATAGCAGCTGCAGAAACAATACTCCTGGTGGGATGATCATGTTGTCCGCAATGAATAAAGAGTCTTGTGAAGTTGACATCGTCTGGAATCCTAGTGTACATTATGGTAGGGCAAGACTTCACAAGTAGCAGCTCCGTAGCATAGTGTTGGCATTACAATCCACTATTCTAGCTGCTATGCGATTCACCTTCTGGATCATACCCTTGAAGTGGCACTGATTTGTTGTGCTCTAGAAAGTAAAAAAGGGGCAGGAATTGTTGACACATCTCAAATGCCCAATGCAAGTGCTCTTGCTCACACGAGTTGGGATTTTCTAATGAGACATGCTCGGATGTGTCCAGTGATGTGCACCCTCCTTCCAACAAATGCATGTGTACTTGTTCGTGCTTCCTTTGTACTAAGAGAGTTCAAAGATAATATTATCGTTGAATGTGATTGGCAATTCTATAACAACAAATATCACAGAAGATTCAACAAACTATTTCCTGATCTTACATTTGTTTGCTTGTAGTAGAGTGGCAATCATTGAATTCTTGATCTCATTTGTCATCAGCATAAACAAAAGACCCTTCAAAGGAATCAACATGTAAAAGATGAAATCGTCCCCTCCAACTTCCTCAGGCATGATCTCTTTATTCCCTGTGTCTTTATCCACAACCGGCGGCAAGTGAACAAGCTTTAGTCCTTGTGTTACGTCCTTAACAAACACGAGTGCAACACCATCTTCATCCATTGAATACTCCATCTTCATCCATTGGATATTCCATCTTCATCCATTGGATGTCAGGCCACGATCCAGGAACCAGGAAAAGAATAGGATTCCAAGGACAAGAAGGCTTGACTCAGGAACAGGACCGAGAGGACAGGAACTAGGAATAGGAACAGGACGGATCTAGGAGCAAGGACAGGATCCGGGAGCAAGACAGGAAAGCGCAGGACAGATCCAGAAACAAGACAGGAACAGGACAGATCCAGGAGCAGGACAGGATCCAGGAGCAGGACAGGAAACGGAGCGAGACAGGAACAGGACAGGAAACAAGACAAGAACAAGACAAGACGAGATTGATCGTAGTAAGACTGGTGTTGATAGTAACTGATTGTACAACAATTAGGTCGGAGCTTTTATGCTCACAACTCCAAGAGCTAATCTAGGCATGCATGCAAAAGTGGTTGCATGCATGCAAAAGTGATTGCATGCATGCAGAGGCTAAGATGAGTCCACATGTCCCTTATCCTCTAGGCATATCCTGTGGCATATCTGTAGGAATATCTGTAGGAATATCCTGCAACCGAATCCTGTGTCCGGAATCCTGGTAGGAATATCCTGTAGGAAAATCCTGCAACCCATATCCTGTATCCGGAATCCTGTAGGAAAGTCCTGCAACCCATGTCCTGTATCCGGAATCCTGTATTCTGTATCGGGTCGTGACAGCACCTCCTCCCTAAAGACGAGTTCCACGAGTCTTGGGACCTGGTTTAGCAGGATAATGCCGATGGAAGGCAGCAACCTTGGAAGAAGCATGGAGTAAGTTGGATGCAGGTTCCCAAGTGCGATCAGTAGGCAGGTACCCTTTCCAATCCACCAAGTATTGGAGTTGGTGACGATGAAGACGAGAGTCAAGGATGGCTGCGACTTCGTACTCAGGTTCCGTGTCAATGACCACAGGAGGGGGAGGAGAAGAAACACGACCGGGAAGAGAAGAAGGATGATACGGCTCCAACAAAGAGGTGTGAAACACAGGATGAAGTTTCACCGTGGATGGTAACTCGAGTCGGAAAGCTACAGGATTTACCTCCGCCACGATCCTATAAGGGCCCAATCGTTGAAAATCCAACTTAGAAGAAGGCCTGTTGGTGCGAATGTGTCGACGAAGAAGCCACACGAGATCACCAATCTTGTATGCAGGTGCCGGCTGACGGTGAGCATCAGCATGATGCTTGTATCGTTCCTGTGCCTGTTGAAGATGAACCTGGAGATCATCCTGTACCTGCCGAAGATGCTGAAGACGATCCTGTACTGCAGGAGCGGAAGAAGGAGAAGCGGGAGGAGCAAAGTCAAAACGTGGATGGTGGCCTGTAAGAGCAAAGAAAGGTGTCTGTCCTGTAGATGCGTGGATGGAGTTGTTGTAGGCAAACTCCGCCATTGGAAGGAGGTCCAACCAGTTGTCCTGCTGGTAACTGATGAAGCAACGAAGATACTGTTCTAAGGTCTGAATTGTGCGTTCGGACTGCCCATCGGTTTGTGGGTGATATCCTGAAGAAAGATCCGCTTTGACCTGTAGACTCCGAAGAAGCTCTCGCCAAAACTTGGACATGAATTGTGGACCTCGATCGGAAACAATGCTCTCAGGAAGACCATGATGTCGGAACACCTCGCGGATCACCAACTCGGCAGTTGTCTGACCTGTAGCTGTCTTGTTGCAGGGTAGGAAATGAGCCTGCTTGGTGAAACGGTCAACAACCACAAGAACTGCATCAAATCCACGAGAAGGAGGAAGATCTGTGAGGAAATCCATAGAAATGGATCTCCAAGGAGCAGACGGAACAGGAAGAGGACGAAGAAGACCAGAGGGTGCATGATGAGGCATCTTCGACCTGCTACAAGTGTCACAACTCCGTACAAACCTCTCCACAAAACCTCGCAACCCAGGCCACCAATAGTTGCGAGTCACCAACTCCACTGTCTTGGCCACACCAAAATGTCCTGTAGGCCACGCGAGTCCTGGAAATACCAACAGGAACGTACAGGAGACCTTCCCGGTACAGGAGTCCATCCTGTATGGTGAACAGGTTGTAGTCTGGACGGGAACTGGAGGAAGAGGAACTTGCAACGTCAGGATGAATGTGTGAGAACACATTCTTTGCCAAGTCGTCTGTAGCCAACTGCGAACGGACGTCCTGTAGGAGTGTTGAATTTGCTGGAGCCTGATGAACCTGCAGTGCCGCAAGCCGGAAACGATCAGGACCCAACAACACTTGCCTTTGACCGTCAAATGCAGGATCGCCCGGGCTTGGTGCAAGGTAAGAGCGCCTAGACAATGCGTCCGCCTTGCCATTCCGAAAGCCGGGCCTGTAGACGATGACGAAGTCAAAACGTGATAGGAACTCTGCCCACCTAGCCTGTCGCCGACTGAGGACCCGAGCCGTTTGAAAGTACTCCAGGTTCTTGTGATCCGTAAGAACTTGTACAGGATGTGCAGCACCTTCCAGGAAATGCCGCCACTCCTCAAACGAATCCACAATGGCCTTGAGTTCCTTGTCATGAATCTCGTAGTTGATCTCCGCCGACAGGAACTTACGAGAGTGAAAAGCTACAGGATGAAGCAACTTGTCCTCTCCAACTTGCGATAGCACGGATCCTACTGCAAAATCCGAGGCATCTGCTTCAATGAAGAAAGGATGAGAAGGGTCAGGATGTGCTAAAATCGGAGCTGTCGTGAAAACGTCCTTGAGTGTTGTGAACGCGTGTTCCGCCTTGTCGGACCAAGAGAAAAGTCCTGTGCGCTTGGTGAGTTCTGTGAGTGGAAGTACACGCTTGGAGAAGTCCTGTATGAACCGCCTGTAGAAGTTTGCAAAGCCAAGGAAACATTGTACATCTCGTACCGACTTGGGCCTCTCCCACTCCACGATGGTCTTCACCTTGTGCATGTCCATGGAAACGCCAGCAGGAGAGACGATGTAGCCCAAGAACTCCACCGAATCCCTATCGAAAAAACACTTCTCCAACTTCGCGTACAGGCCATGCTCGCGAAGCCGCTCTAAAACTAGTCGTACATGCTTGTCATGTGCCGCCTGGTCCTTGGAGAAAATCAAGATGTCGTCGAGGTAGATCACCACAAACTGGTCCAAGAAGTCACGGAAAATGTCGTTCACCATGTGTTGGAACACAGCTGGGGCATTGGTAAGGCCGAAAGGCATTACCGTGTACTCAAAATGTCCATACCTTGTACGAAAGGCAGTCTTCCACTCATCGCCGGGACGAATCCGTACAAGGTTGTAGGCTCCTCGTAAGTCGATCTTCGTGAACACCTTTGCTCCTCGCAGCCGATCGAGAAGTTCCGGGATCAATGGCAACGGGTACCGATTCCGAATGGTGACTTGATTCAAACCCCTGTAGTCCACAACCAAACGTAAACTCCCATCCTTCTTCTTGACAAAGAAGATAGGAGCTCCTGCAGGGGACTTTGAGTGACGAATGAAGCCGGATGCCAAGTTGTCCTCGATGTACTGACGAAGAACCTCCAACTCTGTGGGTGACAATGCATAAATCGGTCCGAATGGTGGAGTCTTTCCTTCCGCAAGATCAATAGGACAGTCGTAGGACCTGTGAACAGGAAGAACTGCAGCCTTGTGCTTGTCAAAAACGTCCTTAAAGTCGTGGTACTTGGATGGTAGGGAAGAAGAAGAGGAGAGGAGAAGGAGAAAAAACAGGGGAGTCGGATACAGGAAAGGTAGAAGAGGACGTAGGAGTTACTTGAAAGGCAAAAAGGTGGAAGGGAGCAGGATCAGTGGCGAGTTCATGCATGGTAGTGGTAAGAACTCGGAGAGGAGAAGGAGGGAGCTGTGACTGAAAAAGAGGAAGGATCTTGGGGGATGGAACAGAAGCAGGGTAACAGAAAGAAGCAGGATTGGAAAAAACCTGTGTGGGTGATGAGTGTACAGGATTGGAAGAATCCTGTACAGGAGTCCGTGGTTGCGCAAGAGTGGAAGAAGCCTGCGAATGTGCTGACGAATCAACAGGAGGTGGATCCTGTTGAGGAGGAACCTTCGACACTGATACAGGATTGGAAGAACCCTGTACAGGACACCGCAAACTTACAGGAGTGGAGAGAGCCTGCGGATGTGCTGAGGAACTGATATGAGGTGAATCCTGTCGAGGAGGAGTCTTCAACACTGGTACAGGAACAGGCACGGTCAATCCTGTAGCTTGTACTGCCTCAGATACTAAGGATGTATCCTGCACGCAGGAAGGTACAGGATTGATCCTAGCTGTTGGAGAGGAAAACGTGAGCGTCCTAGACCTCCAGTCGATCTGCGGATTTGCAACAACGAACCATGGCATGCCCAAAATGATGGGAGTCGACCGAGTCTTGATCAAGTTGAAGGAAATTGAACAGTTGAATGTGCCATACCTGCAGGAGAGAGGTTCGGTAGCATGGGTAACTGCACCAGAAGCAATTAGACGCCCATCGGCCACCTCTACAGGAACTGCACGCTTCAACTTCACCACCGAAATGCCATGTTGAGTTGCAAACGTGTCATCCATGAAGCATGCATTTGCACCAGTGTCTAACAAGGCAAACTCCATGAGCTCTCGATTATTAAGATGAATGTGTACAGGAAACTTAAGTGATGATGATGTATGAGCAGCACCAATGGAGCCTGCACCTACGTCCAACTTCGCGGCTCCTAGACGAAGTGGACATTGGAGTTTTCCGACTGAACTTCAGCTTCAACTTCACGCGTCTTGAAGTTCCTGGCTTTAATAGGACAATCTGCCACCTTGTGTCCTGCTCCACCACAATACAAGCACAGGTTCTCACTGCGACGACGTTGCTTCTCGCAGCGGAAAGAGAGCCACGCTTGGATTTCTCAACCTCCATAGGAACTACTCCAGAAGGTGGTGCAGGAACATGTACCACAGCTGCAGGATTGGTTTGCAGGAACTGTTGACGGGATCTTTCCTGACGACGCTCGAACAAACGGTTGTCGCAACGAACAGCTTGTTGCATGATCTCCGCTAATGTTTGGGCATCCGGTAACGTAAGGAAAGGTCCTTCACGTCGTCCCTCAACCCAAAACGGAAGTGTTCGATCAATGCAGTCTCGTCCCATGGAATGTTCGTGCAAAGTTGCTGAAATTCGGATGCATAGACGGAAGCTGGTCGGGATCCTTGAGTGAGCTTCCGTAACTTCGTGCATGCAGAACGGTACTTATCAGGATCTCCAAAACAGGCTTCAAAGGCAGCCACGAAACCTTCAAAGTCTTCCATCAATGGATCGTCACGCTCCAGCAAGGGGCAACCCAAGCCCGTGGAGATCCACTTAGTAAGGATGCCAAAAGACCCACCTTTTGAGCATCAGTCGAGTAGCGCCGTGGTTGCATACGGATCAAGAGCCGGATCTGATTCAGGAAACCTTGGAAATCGGCACGATTACCACTGAACTTCTCTGGCATGCTAACCTTCGGCTCCGAAGAAAAGTTTGATGAAGAGGGAACCACCGATGCCTGGGAGAGAGCCTGCGCAGCAGCCTTGGAGGATGCATCAGCAGCTGCATGTGCCGCAGTGGTGGAACCTTGCAGGTCGGTGACCACTTGGCGCAAAGTGGCCAGCTCATGAAGTAGCATTTGGTGCTCGTGTTGAAACGCTCAAAATCAGCCATGATCTAGGAAAGAAAAAAAGGAGAAAATGAAGGAAAGAATCAAGAAAAAGGTAGTGGAAAACGGAGAACTATGAAGCAGTTACTATCAAACTGTCAAGCCACGATCCAGGAACAGGAAAAGAATAGGATTCCAAGGACAGGAAGGCTTGACTCAGGAACAGGACCGAGAGCAGGACAGGAACTAGGAATAGGAACAGGACGGATCTAGGAGCAAGACAGGAATCCGGGAGCAAGACAGGAAAGCGCAGAACAGATCCAGGAACAAGACAGAAGCAGGACAGGATCCAGGAGCAGGACAGGAAACCGGAGCGAGACAGGAACAGGACAGGAAACAAGACAAGAACAAGACAAGACGAGATTGATTGTAGTAAGACTGGTGTTGATAGTAACTGATTGTACAACAATTAGGTCGGAGCTTTTATGCTCACAACTCCAAGAGCTAATCTAGGCATGCATGCAAAAGTGGTTGCATGCATGCAAAAGTGATTGCATGCATGCAGAGGCTAAGATGAGTCCACATGTCCCTTATCCTCTAGGCATATCCTGTAGGAATATCCTGTAACCGAATCCTGTGTCCGGAATCCTGGTAGGAATATCCTATAGGAAAATCCTGCAACCCATATCCTGTATCCGGAATCCTGTAGGAAAGTCCTGATACAGGAATCCTGTATTCTGTATCGGGTCGTGACACTACCAGCCTTCTTGTTTATATAGTGGGTCAGCTAGTGCTAGACCCTAGGTACAGGTGGCACTCTCTCACTAGTATGTCGCCATGTGATAGAGTCCTACTTGTCACATTTATGCACCTCCTTTACATGTGCTGTCCTAAGTACCCTAGGTAGTTGATCTGGACGATCGATCCACGCCTAGTTAAGCGCTGCCTGACAACTGTTGTCGTCAATCCGTACCTGCGGTACCTTCCTTGCTCAACACTCCGTCCCGTCGCTCGTTCGCGCCGACTGGCGGTTTGACGGTGGTTAAACCACCGTCAACCACTTACACGATAGGCAGGGAGGCCATGGCGATTTGGGTGATTCATGCTTGGAGTGCGATTCAAGGGATAAGGCCCTTGGGCACTTGGAGTGTGAGCACTTGGTTGAAGCTTTTTGTGATTTGGGCACTTCAAGGTTTAGCGAGCTAGGTCTTTGCCATTGTCTACTTGGGCTTGGCCAAATCTAAGGTTAGTGTTTCTATCTTAAGCTGTGAGGAGTGGCCGCAATGACGACTAATGCGTTTGCAATTGGAACCAAGGTTGAGCCAAAGGGAAAGACAACGATGACAAGAAGGTGAGTCAAGTTTCCCTTACCCACATCCACTATGGTCAATTGAGTACATTGTTGCTCTGTCTCCTAGTTGGCAGCAGTTGCAAATAAGTTTCAAGATTGCCTTTGTACAAGCTCGAGATAACTTGCCAAAATAAAAATCGAAAAGAAGTATGGATTTGTTCATGCTTATCTTTTTCTTTATTAACATTGTTTTTTCTTAATAGGGAATCCCCGAATCTTGAAAGAAAGGCCATGGCTACATAAGTACAAGCCAAGGCAACAACCTCCCCAGGCGACAGTATGTATGGACTGTAAAGTGGGGGCTTTAGAGCCTTGTAACATGTAATTTTCTATGCTTATTTAACTAAGTGTCCTTAAATTTAAGTTCTAAACAAGGAACCTCATAAGCCAAAACCAAAGCAACAAGGCAGCCTTGTGTTTCTCTACAAATATTGTCGATAGAGAGATGAGGCAACAACCTTCCCAGTCAGCCACATTGCTTGCACTTGCACATTTCGCGCTTGAATGTAAGCTTCCAATTTATACTTATGTTGGCATGTATTACAAATCCGTTCCTCACAAACGATTACAAGCTAAGAAGGCTAAGGCTCTAATTGAGAAAGAGGTTGCTGCTAGAGCTGCAATGCATAGGCCAAAAAAGATGTCACATGCGAGCTAATGTGGAAGCTAAAGCATCACAGTCAATGCTGGAAATCCAAGAGGTGGATGAAAGTGGCTTTGTTGCAGCATCCACGGTTGAAGAAAACATCGACATCAACAACCCAGGTGAGCTTGAGGAGCATCCTGGACTTGACACAATTGATTTGGGCACTTTGAATTTGTCAAATGTAAACAATGATCTTGGAGAGGATTACCAAGAAGCACCTCCAAAGTTGAAATTTGGCGGTGAGTATGAGGTCCCAACGTAGACACATGAGATGCAGATGCAGGAGGCATTCACATTTCTAGTGAAGAAGAAGAACCACAAAAATAAAGAAGGCAATGCAAGGGAGACCCAGATGTAGATAGTGCAACCAAGAGGAAAGGGAAAGTTGAGTAGAAGGATAGAGAGGTGTACAAGATAGTTGTGAATCTGCATTTCGATAGCCCAGTTCGACAGTTAGCGCTCCTTATTCTCCTGAATCTCCAACCCTCTAGATGTCTCAGTTTGCTGCATCAACAAGAATGAAATGGTCTGGCACGTGAAACCCGATAGATCTAAACAAGTTGTTGTGCAATTTTCAGAGATTGCATGAATACCTAAGGAACATGACTCAGTTCATTCTATCAATCGGAGATAAGCTGAGAGAGGACGACATGCAAGACATAAAGGTGAATGAGAACATGCTCGCAATTCATGATGCCTTTTGAAGTTGAGTTGGTTGAGAACAATGCTTTCAAGGATTGGGCTCCACTACTTTCAATGAGAAAATTCATCTGCTGGGATGGCAACCACATGCTGCACGTTCTACAACAACTTTAATAAGACGCCGATGACAAAAATAGGTGGGTAGTTCGAGTGCCCTCTGCCTTCATACATCCAGACAGAGCAAACGACCTCCAACTTGTCACACTCTTCAAACAAATTAATAGATTTGTACATGATTTAATTATGATTTCAACTCTAACTTGTGCTGCATGCATCTTTGCTTCTATAGCTGTTGAGACCACACTACTACATGGTTGTCGGGGACTTCACATGCCAAGTGTGGTGGTTCTATGAAGTCTCGGTGGTCGCCAGGATGCTGTAGAGTCTAGTCCCGGGGGTTCGCCTTGATGAATTGAACTTACCTTGGGAGCACTAGAAGGTGTGAGATGGCCTTTACCTAGACGCTGCGAGGGTTCGTGTACAAGTGAGGAGGAGTTTTCCTAGGTGGGGTGTTTTCCCTCTCTGACTGTATGTCGTCAGACTAGGAGCAGGGCAAGAGGAGAATAACCGGAGAAGGTGGTGGACAGAAGGGTAAACATACATATATTGCATGTTCGAGTACAAAGCTGCCCCAGAGAAGGTGGAGCAAGATACAAAAGAAGAAGACGAACTAGAAGGACCCCGACCCACTACAAGCCTTATTTAGTGGGTCAGCTATTGCTAGACCCTAGGTATAGATGGCACACCCCCATTGGTTTGCCGACCTATGCCAGCGTCCTACATGTAGCATTTATGCGCCTCCCTCATGCGTGCTGTCCCAAGTACCTTGGTAGTTGATCAGGATGATCGGATCTACGTCTGGGTTAAGCACCACCTGATAGTTGTTGTTGTTAGTCCATACATGCTATACCCTCACCGCTCGACTGCTCCGTCCCGTTGCTTGTTCGCGCCGGTTGGCGGTTTGACGGTGGTCAAACCACCATCAACCAAATGCCTAGACTTATTCATTGACACGTCCTTTTTGCCATGCGCTCCTTACCCTAGGTCATGTTAGAATGGTCACGGTATGTAGTGGCTTTGATCTCCACTGCAGCTAACGTTTGCTTTAGAGCGGCAGTCATTGCATTTTGCAGCTTGGTAGTCTTTCGTAGCTCTGTTTGGAACCCTGCCTCTTGCTACTTCTGAGTGTGTTTCAGTTGAGCCTCTAGCTCCTGAATTCGCTTGTGTGAGCACTGTAGCTCTTGCTCCCTTGCTGTGAGCAGTTGGGCTTGTCGGTGGGTGCACTCCGCTAACTCGATGGTAGTGGTCCAGGGTGAATTCTGATCTGTGGGTGGGCTATGCTCCTTCCCTTGTCTCAGTTGTAATGTGATGTTTGCCCTTGGCCCTTTGGGTCACATCTTATGTAAAATACATAATAATACCTATGAGAAAAATGTACACACGCATTTGTAAATCTTCGTTGAATTGATTGGTACCCATAAAAACAGAACTCATTATGGTATTTATATGCAACATTGTATATAAGCTTGTATTGTGTGTGTACCTGTAGAACGTTATTACATGTGTTTGTATATGTATAGAAACCGAGATGTAGTGCTATATATTGGTTAAGCAGTTAACCACCAAAAGGGGGTTCCTCTTAGCTAGCTATAGTTGCAGTTTTGGTTATGGTGTGCTGAGTTGTGTGTTGGTGCCAATTCTGCTTAGGCTTCCTCGAACTCCCTACTCCTTTGCTCGATTCGAGTCTTAAATTTGTGAGTTTGCCATTCTTTTTTTGCTATGACCTGGCTGCGGGTGTGCTGGTGTTGGTCCAGGAGCCTCTGGAGGGTATCGTACTCACCCTGTAACCGATCGATTTTGTTGCTAACTTGCCCCAAAGTTCCCTGGCGTCCTTCCTTTCTCTTTTCAGCTACCTTACACAGTAGGGCTCCTTGGCAGAGCAGTTCCATAGCTTCCTTGGCTTCCTCTCGTGCGGCCTGCCGTCATTCTGTGAGCTTAGTTATTATGGTATCATGTTCCTTTGCTATGGCTGGGAGATCGAGGTCATTATACACCGCCATTGCTTCCTTTAGTTGGTTGAAGGCCTCTACGATCTTAAAGTAAGCTACCAAGGCTCACCGATTGTCTGCATGGAAATGATGATAGGTATCCTTTGACTCTTCTTTGGATTCACCCTCCATTTTCTCCTTGTCTGGCCCGGTAGGTCGTATGGGTACCTCTGATGGGAATTCCAATGGTAATGGGGTCCCAATGCCAAAGGTACTGCTCGTATGAGTTTTGTCGTCCGGTGCCTGGGTGGTTCCTAGTTAGAGGTGGGGTTGTCCCTTGCCTACTTCTCTAACGACTCTGGGGGTTCTAGCTGTTCCCTTTGGTTGCCTTGACTTGTTCCGATCTGCTCTCCCTCCCATGTCTAGAGTTGTGTCGATATTGAAGTCGTAGTTTGGCCAATCACACCGGTGGTTATGATATCAATATGGCCGGCTGTGGAAAGCTTTCGCTCGGACCCGGTCCGAACTTCGTAGATTTTGCTGGTTAGAGCCGGAACCAAGTATTGCTTGAGGCAATTTGCCCATTTCACTGCAACTCCTTCCCAGGCCCTGCAGAGGCCGTTTGCCAACTGCCTAGTGATTTGTTTCCTCGTACTTCCTGTGAACAAGAAGGCTACCAATGCTACAAACTTGGTCACTTCCTCTCTCTCCAGTATGTCCTGTAACGCCTTGTTCCCTGTGGTAGCAGACCTCTATAGCTCCGTCTCCGATAATTCTCCTACTGCAAGGCCGTCCTCCGGTAGTTGGAATAGGATTGCTAGCTTGTCGAACATTATGTGGAAGGCTGTGCTTTCTCTTAAGCTGAACCGGATCCCTTTCTACCCGGTTTGGCTAATCACCAATTCTGCAGATTGGATGAACTGCCTAGCTCTCTTGGTAAATCCCGGCTTCTCCACTTCTCCCCATGGCAAGTCAAAGAATTCGTCCAGGTGCAACTGTCAGGTCGGCCGATCAACTCAAACTTGGAATACATGGGTGACACAAGTTCTGCTATCCTCTCCTGGCCTTCGATGGACATGTGCACCTCATGGATGACTACTGGCCTATTCCGCTCCGTCCAATCTGTTGTCATGGTGGTTGAAGTATTGCACTGTACATCTAGTTCTCGAGTACTACCAACATGGTGGTCCTCATGTCCTCTGAGATGACTGGCGCGAATATCCTTGTGTCCAGATATGCAATGATGGCATTGCCTAGCCATCATTGCCTTTGTAGTATGTGCCTCACGCATGCGATCCATCCTCATGGACCATGTGACCTTGTGAGTTGGCCACACGTGTGTTTGGAAGTCTTCCTCTCGGCCGTGCCATCCTTCCTGTTGCGCTTCCTTGGGGTTTCCCTATCGCAGTGGCTACTTTTCCCCGGGGTGTCTCGATCCGAGCTTTGTCTGGGAGGATGTTCGGCCCAGCATGGTTACTGTTGGCTGTCTGTCATAGTGCTTGTCTGTCATTGCCACTCATTGTGACTTGATAATGGTTGGTGAAGCCCACCCTAGTCTTAACTATAGGGCCTTTCCAGTTTGTCCCTCCTCACCGAGGCCTCTTGTCACTAGTCCCACACGTCCCACCCCTGGGACTTCATGCCTCACTTTTATCAGGGAATGTCCCTGCCGAGGCTCTTCCCTCCCCACTTCCATAGTGGATCTCCAATCAGCTATGGCTGTGGGTATACTTGGTTGAGGCCAAAGTTAGTACAACTGAGTTCGCTATCGGGCTTGAATTGGGCCCACTCAAATGGCATTGTCGTCTGGCTGTGGTGAGTCCAGGTGGCTCCTCTGGAGTTGCAAAGGCAGTTGGTGAACTTGTCCTTATGCTCCCGCCCTGTGTTCGTATTGTTTCGGGCTTCTGGCGCTCCCCTGCAACCCTCAGTCTACTAGTGTGGTGCCTGCCTTGGTGGGGTGCTCCTATCCTATGCGGCTCAAGCCTGATGGGCATGCGCAGGAGACCATTGTTTCGCTGTCATTCAATCCTCCATGCCTGCTTGGCGCAAAGTGTTCTAGTGCTTTGAATCGCTGCACAGGTGCCCAGACTTGCCTTGGAGCCACATACCTTAGTCTTCTCCTAGTGCAAAATCTTATTTGTTGGTGCTCCTAGTCATGCTGTACCTTTGTGACCCTGAGCCAGGGGCAACCAAGAAGCAAGTCGAATCCCCCTCCTATGTGCATGTCAAGGACGACGATGTTTACCCAAAATTTGACATCTTGGATCTTGACTTCTACTGCCCTTAGGATACCCTTGGGTGTTACCTTGACTTGATTTTCCATCTGTACCTAGAAGGGAATCGGCTTCAGGTTGGCATACTCAACTCACAACAAAGTTTTGTTAACATGATGTTCACCGCTGACCCACCGTCTATAATCACATCATTGATTGTTTGGCCCACCTTCCGAACCAAAATGGTTGGCACATCATCCACAAAGTCTACTGTGGTTGCGATGCCTCTGGGCTGAGGCTAGGCTGATTCTCGTGGTCGAGCCTTGTATAGCGTGGCTGGAACAAGTGGCGCTTCTTGTCATGTCGAGGCCTTAGCCTCTCCTCTGTTGAAGGCAAGACGTTTCCTCGCTACTCCCCTCGATCCTCGGCCCTGGTCGGGCTTTGCCAGTCCTGGAGTGGTTGGTACGTCAGTTTGCATTATTACCCACTGCTTCAACACTGAGGGTTTTGCTGCTCATTCCTTCTCGCAGTGCCTTCCTATTCTCCTAGTTCTGCGCACGTGCGGTCAGCTTGTTTCATCTGCTGAAGGGGGATGTGATGTTATGTTTGTCCCATCGTCCCGACCTAGTAGCACTACCGTTACTTGATTAGCCTATGGTGTGGGGATCAGTGTTGGGCCGGCAAGGGTCTGCCCGTTCACCGCCCTTGCGGTGCTGGGTGCTTGTGCTTCCAGCATGGGTTTGATTAACGAAACCCAAGAGCACTGATAAAGCAAGTGTGGACCACCACAAAGTGCGCATGACATCTCCTTGCGTTTTGGCCGCTTCTCCCTGTCATCGTACCTAGGTCGGTAGGGCTGTTGCTCTGAGGAACGAGACTTATAACTCCGGTCTCCTAATCGTGACCTCTTGCGAGGTTGGTTGTTCCCTTCCATCCTACACCCATAACTCCTCCGGCTGTCTGCATCCCCTTTGCCTTCCATTCCACTATCAATGTGACAGCCTGCAGTAGCCTATTGTTCAGAAGTTCGGCAAGTTGATAGCAATCGTCTGTGTTGTGGGACCCGCGGATGTTACACACCCGACAATACTTGTCCCCGCGTGCGGTGTATCCCATTTGAGCCAATGTTGCAGTTAAGTCTTCCTTCCATGCTATCACCCGGTGGGTTTCCCATCTCTGTAGATGCATGTGCCCTTTTTCTCCCGACCGTCTCCCCTTTCTGGCAGGTTTTGGGACGTCAGAGAGGTTTTCCTCGTCCATGGTGGTGTCGTTTGCCCCTTCGGTGTCTGATTTGTCTTGCATCTTTCTCTCCTAGTGTCTTTCGGCTTCCCACTTCTCCGCCTTCTTGGTTACTGAAGAACTTATCAAACGTCCAGTAGTCATATAGTCCTATTCACTTGCAGATCTCTGGTTGTAATCCATTTCGATACCACATTTTCTTGGTCATGTCGATTGGGGCATCCCTTAGCCGAGCAATGTACCCAACATGCAAATTGTGTATTCATTGACCGACTCTTCCGCTTTCTGCTTCAAGCTCGTTAGCTTATGGATTACCTCTTCGTCGCTCATTTCCTCCCAAAAGGTATTTTGGAACGCCCTCCATGCGGTTTCCCAACGAGCTCATTCGTTTGCCTTGTGGAATCACATCCACTAGGCATGTGCCTTTTTATCCAGGGTGCATGCGAATGCACTCAACTTTTTGTGGTTGTCGGTTACGCTTTTCAACTCGCATACCTACTTGAACTTGTGTATATGTTGGTCTATGTCTTCACCCTTTACTCCTTAGAATGTGGACAAGGGCACTGTTATTGTGCTCTCCTACATCCGATTAAGCGCATGGGCTAGTAAGATCACCGGATCAATTCCCATGGCATCCCATTGAGCTTGGGAGGTGCTCTAATCCAGACCCTCCGCTTTGAATGTGCTATAGTCTATGTCCTAGTATTTTGTGGGTACCTTTCTCCTCCTCACGCCCCCGCACCCTCCGGTTGAGGGTGGGTGATGAGGACGGCTCTCGGCTGTCCCTTGGGGGCCCCTTTTGTTGGACCAACCTGATGGTTGGTGGTGCGGCATACCTCGGCTGGACGGTATTCCCTCATCCAAAGAGTGGCTTTGTAGGACCATGCGACTCTACGGAATCCCCTCACGGCATCAAGATGGTCGTGGCTGACAGGGTAGATCCTCTTTGCCCTAAGATGTTATCCCTCATCTCGTGGTGGTTACGGCTCTATTGTGCGCCCTTGCAGAATTCCCTCGCGGGTTCGATACGGTCTTGGTCGCTTAGGTGGATTTCCTTTGCCCTACAACGGAATCCCCTCGTCCCTCGCCCAGAGTGACCACTGTGTGGCCACCCTACTGGCACCTCTTCGTAGTCTGTTAGCTCATCGATGTCTTGTGCAGGTTGTCGTCCCATGTATACCCCAGCCTTCTGAAGCCTTGGGTTCTCATCCTGGTAACCATTATGGCCTACTACATTGTCCGATTTGATGAACTCCTTATGCAATGGTTTGTTTTGTTGATAACCCTCCCTACAAGGGCCTTTCGAATGAGGCTCTTCTTTTCGGGCACCCACAATCCTCCTGCCTTACCTTGGTGTGTGATGGCGACCTTGGGTCTCCTACCTTAAATCTCGTGTAGCGTTGGCCACGCCGGACCTTTGGCTCTCATCCCCGTCACTATTCGTGCGCCTCAAGATTCCTGCCTCTAGCACAAGCCTTCCCTTTCCTGGGGTTCTCCTGCTTGAGGTCTCCTCCCTCGAGGGTACTCAATGAACACGGGTTTGACTCTTTGATGTGGGGGCTCATCGTAACTGTCACTTTTGCCTACATCAAGAAGGGTGGAGGGCTTCTATTGTCCTCCCATCCATCTGACTCTGCATCATAGGTCATTGTTGAGCGGGGTTGCCCATCCAAGTGTTGTTAAGCCACGACCCAAGAGTATGATAAGAACAAGGAGGCTTAATTTCAAAAGCAAGGCAAGAGTAAGGAACAAGACAAGAACAAGGAACATGACAAGAATGATCATAGAATGATTGGTGTGGATAGTAACTAATTGTACAACAATTAGGTCGGAGCTTTTATACTCACAACTCCAAGAGCTAATCTAGGCATAAACTAAAAATAATACTCTAGGAGCTAATAAGGTATATCCTGTAAGCATATCCTGTTGGTATATCCTGTACATATATCCTGCTGGTAATCATGTAGGTATATCTTGTTGGTATATCCTGTAGGTATATCTTATAGGCATATCCTATATCTCGATTCTATATCTTGTATTATGTAGGTCGTATCATGTATTATGTATCAGGTCATAACAGCACCTCCTCCCTAAGGAGTTCCACAAGTCCTGGGACCTAGTTTAGCAGGATAACGTCGATGAAAGGCAGCAACCTTGGAAAGAAGCATGGAATAAATTAGATGCAGGTTCCCAAATGCGATCGGTAGGCAATAACCTTCCAATTCATCAAGTATTGAAGTTGGCAACGATGAAAATGAGAATTAAGGATGGCGCAACTTCGTACTCAGGTTCATCATCAATGACCACAGGAGAGGGAGGAGAAAGCATGACTAGGAAAGAAGAAGGATGATACGGTTCAATAGAGAGGTGTGAAACACAAGATGAAGTTTCACAGTAGATGAGCTTTAGTCGGAAAACTACAGAATTGACCTCAGTCGCAATCCTGTAAGGGCCCAATCGTTGAAAATCCAACTTAGAAGAAGGATGCACGTTGTAACTAAAGTGGGCATGATACGTGAAAATGGGAATATAAAATAAATTACTAATTAATACTTAAGTTTTAATTATTAATTAATCATTTAATTAAGTAATAAGCCTTAAATATTAATTAATTAATTAATTAATCCTCAATAACCTTACTTAGTAAGGAATATTCCTAAAATATCTTAGAATTCAATATTCTAAAAAAGTTTACAATAATAAAAAACATCAAACATAATTACAAATGAAATCATTTCTTATCAACATGTTAATTTTTTATAAATACTTTCTTTTATCATACAAAGAAATCTTTTCATTTTGTCTAAATCATCACTCTCCGGATTAATCAAATCATTTTGGTCAATATCTTGATGTTGTTGCCACCACTTAACACTCTCACGAATGCAATTGGGAGTTGCCATCCTTGTTAATACATAAGATGTGATAAGAGAAGGTCTGCATAAAGGCTCATCTAAAAACTGACGTTCCTTAAGAATAATATTATAAAGCGCCCGGTTGCTATCCTTCATTTTATAAAATTCAATATCACGAGAAAGAAAAGCTTCAGGAAATGTATGATACGGTGGATACTGCTCACAAAAATTTTCGAGATTCTTCTTTCTGAGGCACGTATCCAAGTAGTTCACTAGCTCATCCATGATATCGGTATCAGAATATGGATCGAAAGTGATTGGATGAATACAAGCAATGTTTTGGTTGAGCATAGCCTTCTGAGGAGAGTCGTCTACTACTAAGATATGTGCATTCTTCGTTATCCTTAAGCGACTGATCTCCCCATGAGTCCCAATTATTCTTTCATTCTTGAAGAAGTATGGCTTGCTTTCCTTTCTTATATTGTGAAATTCGAGAGGTTTATGACACATTCGCTGGTCAAAAATCCAATCTTTACGAATCACCTCTTCTGCAACACTACAATGTTTCTTAAGTAAATCAACAGCGGTGTTAAGTTATGAATCTGCATGCATGACCAAATCCCCACAAGCGCACCCATCTCCTTAAGCTTTTGAAAGAGACGATCCAACCCTGGACGAAAAATAATATCATATCGAAATTTACCATGACAAGGAATGAAATCTCCTTGTTTGATTTCTGTTTTTCTATCCTGGGCCTTTGTCGATGAAGCAGAACACCATTGACATCCAACAACACAATATGGCCATGAGTAACATGAGATAGCGTTGCCTCTTGAATACTTTGCAAATCACTTGTTTGCTCCCTTTCACATTTATCCGTTGCCACTATCGTTGCCTATCCCTTCATCATTTAATTGTACATCATCCTTACAAGATTCAGATATTGCATGCGCTGAAGAAATTGATTTCGGAACTGAAGCCAATAAAAATGATGATGAAGTGGCCCCCATGGTAACGATGTTTTGAGCTGCATTATTATCCATTTCCTGCATGAACTCTGTCATTCTGACATGTGGCACAAGAAATTGTCGCCAAACCCCTCTCTTACCTCATGGCAATGCTGAAAATCCATGTTCTCAATTATTTCATTACATCTGCAAAATGATAATTAGCTGACCTTAAAATTATCAAGGTATATTATTTACCTTGTTAATGTGTGACCCATGTTTGAACTAAAAGCTTCATTAATCCTTGAGAATTTATTTTCTGTACAAATATAAAAGAAATATACAAAAATGCCTTATGTTACACTCATTTACAACTATTCATCACTCTATCAATTCATTATCAATTCTTCTTCGCTATTACCTTCTGAGTGAGGCGAAGAAGGTCTAAGCCGCTTGTGAGATGGTTCAAGATCTTCTGCATCTTCTATTGATGTTTCCATGGGTCCTGGAGTGTGCGAATGTTCTGTACTCCTCGAGATAACTTCCGGTCTAATATCTGATTGAAGTTCGTTCTCAGACTCCGAGATTGAACCAGATTCACCTTCAGAGCTATCGCACTTATCTGGAGGGAACTTTCTCAAATACGCCTTTATGGATTCGTTGGGGTACTCAGTTGAGACCCAATCTATCCACTTGTTCAGGTCCTCAACCATGGTCTTATCCTTTCAACGGCAAACACACATGTATGCCGAAGGTAACACTCCTTCAAGACGGACCCCCTAGTGCAGTAGTCAAAAACCCACGCATCACTGTGAGGACCCCTGATCAAGTTGACGATGCTCCGTGCCGCTTGACTTGTAATGTTTGGATAACGTACATTGCCGAATACGTCACTCATACCTATCGGTGTATCGGATGGAGGTTCAGGGCCGTTGGAGTGCAAACAGATGCCTGGCCAGTCATTTGGAAGCTTGAAATTGTTTGGCGCATTCCTAACAACCAAGTGAACAACGTATCAATGCACTTGGGATTAGCATCGTTCATATAAAATCCTGTCCAACGATGTCTATTCTTCTTGGCGAAGGCGAAGGCAAAAGTATCGGTGACATGAGCAAGAATCAAGAAATAAATACCTGAAAAAGTAGGTATCAGTGAAGAGCGCAAGCATGAATTCAATAATAAATACCTTCTATGTATATGCTTGCACGGCTAAGTTTCTCCACCAGATCCTCTAGTGCCCTATCTGTCGAAAGATTTTTTGACACCCGCCGATCCATCACGAACAATTGAAACGGTTTCCTACAAGCAGTGATGTTACCCCATAAAGTCTCCGAATCTAACAACAAACATCTGTAGGGCTGATTCGTTGCATTCCTTTATAAGGTTCAATTCGGTTCTCCTGCTGAAGGACTGCCATAAGAGAAGGCGTCATCCCAATGTTCTCCTTTTTGGCGTTGGCGTGCAATAGATTCTTGCCTAGATCTTCCGATTGGTTCACCCATTCGACAAGCATATCATCGTTCGTCACATGCAAATATTTGCTACCTCTTCATATGTTGAAGTCGAGGTCCAACCCAGTTTGTGGCAGTGTATTCCCAACCACTCCTTGAAATGCCTGACCGTCTTCAACTCCATTGCCTTGAGATGAAAAGGAGAGGTTGGGCTGCTGTTATTAATTTGTAGTTTGCCATCGATCACCAAATCAGCCAAGACTTCCATCTCCTCCATCGTTGTTCCATTTAAAGGCTTCAACCATGTGAGCTTGAAATCGTTGTCTACATCCTTTGTAGATTGAACAGACTTAGCCTTCGGCGTCTTACTGGGTTTCTTTGCAGACTTTTCTGAGGGCTCCCCTTCACTTGTCTGCTTCTTCTTCAGTGTTCCTTTTGAAAAGGATTCCATAATCCCCAACCATTTGGCAAAGATCCTATCTTCGGGGCAAGAAATCAACATCATCAGAAAGATGTTTCCTTCCCGCCCACCTGGGCAAAATCAACTGCTGCAATTTCTTCAACTCTCTGAGGAAAAAGACAGATTAATATACCGGCGAGATAAATCCCGCCCAAACAATTTGCTTACCCGGTATTCCGCAGATTGTGTATTCCCTGCGGTAGCTCTTTGTGGTCGCTGAAGAGATTCCCACACGGCTCGCGTGTGTTTAAACTTCTCCCATATTTTGCTGTTGTAGTGGTTGGTGTCGGCAGCGTCCCATTCCGCCGATAACTTATGGTACTGCTCGATTGTGAGATTCGGCTTAGCTAAAAACGCCGATCTTTTTGTCAGCTTCTCACGGGTATGCTCGGAAAGTTTTGTTGCCATCGTTCCTTTGTTGTGTTCATCGAGAAGTCGTTGGGCTGCCGTTATTGTGTGCTGGCCACTAATGATGTAGTACTTGATAGATTTTTATTCTCCGTCTGAATCTTCATGAGTTGTTCTGGTGTTGTGATCCAGACTTTGTCAGCACCCTTCCTTCTTTCATAGTATGGACACAAAACAGCATTATGTGGAACGGTATAAGAATTGTCGTCCTTCATCTTCTCCATGAGCTCAGCTACACGTTCCTGGTTGAGTGGCCTGTAATTGAAGTTTGGGTTGACGCTGCAATATTTAACCCTACAAGGATAAATCTTATCATCCAACATCATTTCCTTGTGACTTATTGCAGCATGAGATGCCACAGGTGCAGCTGACAAAACGATTGATGATTTTCTTTTGCGATCCGAATCAACATGTGTGATCCCCGACTGCAGCTGTTCTAGTGTTCTCGGACACTCTTCCAGCTCCCAAGCTTCCTAAGCAAATTGAACGTGATCTGTAGAGAACCTGAGACCGAGCCACCTCTCAATCTCCATTATGATGTCGCTGTGTTCTTCTTCAATGTGAAGAGGGAAGATTGCTCCACTTGCTGATTTTCTGTATTGTGAAGCAATATCTCCTGACAATACACCTACTCGATGAGTCTGAAGATTTCGAAGTAGACATCCAGATGGATCCCCTCCATAGATGGGCTTTCGTTGAGTTGAAGAAGAACTCCAAGGTCAACATCATTAGTGAACACGTGAACGTCATTATCCACAAGTCGACAAAACCACCCGAATTAATGTTGTAACTGACGACCTCTGGATCCGAGAACGTGACATTGGATGGAACAAGGCATATCTCGAGCATCGTCCAATCTGGGTTCGCAGCCTGCTTTCGGGTGCTTGACTAGCGAATCTACTTTCCATTGTTTTGCTTGTCCATGAGATGTGACAGAGGTTAATTTGACAGCAACCATGGTTGCTCCAATGCGCTTCCCATTTATCTTAAAATATGGCCAAGTTGATTCCAGAATCCCCCTGCCCATCTCTTCTCCTGCTCTTGTCTTTAATGTCACCTCAATTCCACATCTGAATACAAAAATGATTAGTTCAAGTATCCGAGTATAACAGATTTTATTTTAATTCTTACCCAGAATTTGACGACGACTCCATACTAATGACTCGATCTCCTTGTTTGATCAAATCGTCCTTCTGCAAAATAATACACTATAATAAAAATTATATAAAAACGCACACACACTTGTATAAACCCGAATATACAAAAATAATACACAGAGAGAAGTAGACGTAATTAACTGTCCGAAGCTCACATTTGTGTTAGTGCAAAAGAAAGATAACATTTCGTTTTAGAACCACCACAAATGTGAGCTCTGGACAGTTTTACATAGATTCCTAGCTTTTACTCGAAATATTATGATAAGATGATAAAAGTAAATAAAATGAGATATGCAACTTATATATACTAATACACATATATATTCACATGGAAGGTGCGGCGGGATTAATCTCGCCACCCCTTCAATGCCTCCTGAAAGAGTGGGCGGGATTAATCTCGCCACCTTTCTGGAGGCCTTGAACGGGAGTGCGGAATTAATCTTGCCACCCTTCTCGGTCTCAGAGAGAACTGGGCAGGATTTATTTCTCACACCCCTTCAGTGACTCCAGAAAGGGGCGGGATTAATCTCGCCCACCATGTAAGGGATGGTTAAATGAATTTCCCCACCCTTCCCAATTCTCTCCATTGGTATGTTGAAACCTTCTACGTCTCAGACAGAAACGTTTGGGATTGGTCCGACTCACCAATGGAGAAAAAGGAAGGGTGGCGGGATTCATTCCTCCAACAGGCATTGAAGACTCGGCGGGATTAATCCCGCCGCCCAGGGCCTTCACTCGGTCCCTATGCGGCGGGATTAATCCCGCCGGACGCCAATTCCCTGCGCGGAATCGGGCGGGATTAATCCCGCCGCCTAGGCACTTCAGGCAGGCCAATGGCGGCGGGATAAATCCCGCCCGATTCCGCGCAGGGAATTGGCGTCCGGCGGGATTAATCCCGCCTCCCAGGCCCTTCACTCGGGCCTTAGTCGGCGGGATTAATCCCGCCGAACGCCAATGCCCTGTGCGAAATCTTGCGGGATTAATCCCGCCGCCTAGGCCCTTCAGGCAGGCCAATGGCGGCGGGATAAATCCCGCCCGATTCCGCGCAGGGCATGCGTACGCGGCGGGATTAATCCCGCCCACCATGTAAGGGATGGTGAAATTAATCCCACCACCCTTCTCAGTTCCCTCCATTGGTATTTTGTAAACCTTCTCCGTCTCAGACAGAGTTAGTCGGGATTGATTCAACATACCAATGGGGAAAAAGAAGGTGGCGGGATTAATCCCGCCACCGGGTAATGAAGGTTCGGAGACTAATCCCGCCGCCCTCGTAAATCATGCGCTCACACATATATATTGGCTGCGGCATTTTGAACAGGGATGGGTGGGGGCGGGATTAATCCCGCCGCTTATATCCTGCGGAAGTGCCTGAGCGGCGGGATTAATCCCGCCGCCCTCCGCGAAGGGCATGAGCGTGGGGCATTAATCCCGCCGTTCATGTCCTGCGTGAATTCCCTGGGCGGCGGGATTAATCCCGCCGCTTACGCGCAGGACATGCCGCAGCCTGCGGAGCCTCGGCGGCGGGATTAATCCCGCCGCCCATCCCTGTAAATGCCCTGCCGGAATCCGGCGGGATTAATCCCGCCCATTAGAACCTTCACACAGGCCATTGCCGGCGAGATAAATCCCGCCGCATTCCGCGCAGGGCATGGGTGAGCGGCGGGATTAATCCCGCCGCCGAGGCCCTCACACAGGCCATGGGACAAACCGAAGAGCGGCGGATTAATCCGCCGCCATGGCCTGCGTGAGGGCCTCGGCGGCGGGATTAATCCCGCCGCTCGAGGGGCTTAGCGTGTGTGCGGAGAGATAAAATTAATAAATAAAAATTATACAGATAAAAACACACACATATATATGTGTGTGTGTATAAATATATATATATATATATATATATATATGTATGTATGTATGTATGTATGTATGTATGTATAGGAGTGTACGTGTGTGTGCAAGAGATAGATAAATAAATAAAATTATACAGTACTGGTACACATAATATATGTGTGTACATAGGTATATATATGTGTGTATATGTATATCGTGTGTATGCGTGTGAGCGAAACAAATAAAATCATACAGATAAACAAACACACACACACACATATATATACACAGGGTGTGCATAAGATAAAACTAATAAATAAATAAAATTATACAGATAAACACACACATATATATGTGTGTATATAGATATAGAGAGTCTGTGAATATATAACATATATATAAACTAGTGTTGTATACTATTTGTTAATATGCATTGATTATATATATATATATATATATATATATATATTATATATATATATATATATATAGATATATATATATATATATATATTATATATGTAAAGCAGTGTGCGTGTGTGTGGAGAGATAGATCAATAAAAAAATTATATAGATACTGGTACACATAATATATGTATGTATATATGTATATAGGTATATATATATGTGTATATGTATATTGTGTGTATGCGTGTGTGAGCGAAACAAATAAAATCATACAGATAAACAAACACACACACACACATATATACACAGGAGTGTGCGTGTGTGTGCGAGAGATAAAACTAATAAATAAATAAAATTATACAGATAAACACACACATATATATATGTGTGTATATATATAACCCATATGAATATATAAGCATATATATAAACTAGTGTTGTATACTATTTGTTAATATGCATTGATTATATATATATATATATATATGTGTGTGTGTGTGTGTGTGTGTGTGTGTGTGTGTGTGTGTGTGTGTGTGTAAAGCAGTGTGCGTGTGTGTGGGAGAGATAGATCAAAAAAAAATTTTAGATACTGGTACACATAATATATGTATGTATATATGTATATAGGTATATATATATATGTGTATATGTATATCGTGTGTATGCGTGTGTGAGCGAAACAAATAAAATCATACAGATAAACAAACACACACCCACACACACATATACATACACAGGAGTGTGCGTGTGTGTGCGAGAGATAAAACTAATAAATAAATTATACGCACACTCCTATATATATACATACATACACACACACACACACACACACAGATCTCACCTGTGTGCACAGCGCGCCGCCGATTTCACAGCCGCCGCCTCTTGAAACCCTAAGAATATACCTAAACCCTAAAGGAATTAAATATATATATTAACCCTAATAGAATATTCCTTCTGAGATATACTTAAACCCTAAAAAGAATAAAATATAGATTCGCCCTAAACGAATATTCTTTCATTATATTATTAGCGCGTGTGTGTGCGTGGGTGTATCACATACACCCAAAAATATAAATCATGCAGGGATTTAACATGTGTGTGTCCATGAGAGTGTTAAAGTTTCATGTGTATCAATACATACATACACATTGCATATATTAATACACATAATATATACATACACACGTGTATACACACAGACATACATACATATTACATGGGTTTAGGGTTTAGGGTTTAGGGTTTTGGATTTAGGATGGATCATGCATGGTGTGTATGTATGAGAGAAGAGAGAGTGTTGAAAAATTATTTTTGTACACATTGCATATATTAGTACACATATATACTTACACATATTATACACAGATATACATACATAGTATATGAGAGAAGAGAGACAGTACATATTATGGATCATGCATGGTGTGTATTATACACACAGACATACATACATATTAGTACATAATATTGAGAGACCGAGTACATATTATAGATCATGCATGGTGTGTATGTTTGAGAGAAGAGACACAGTACATATTAACATGGATCATGCATGGTGTGTATGTATGAGAGAAGACAGAAAGTACACATATATACATACAGAGTACACATATATACATACACACGTGTATACACACAGACATACATACATATTACATGAGTAAATTCATTGTGTTACATATTAGGGTTTAGGGTTTAGGGTTTAGGATGGATCATGCATGGTGTGAAGAGAGAGTGTTGAAAAATTATTTTTGTACACACATGTATACACAGGGTTTAGGGTTTAGGGTTTAGGGTTTGCTCCCAACAAGCTTAATATAAATATTACACATGTAAATTCAATGTGTTACATACACACAGATTGAGTACATATATCATACATGCGTTGAACATGATGTTTTCAATAAAGAAGCAACATATTTCTTCAGTTTGGTTTAGGGTTGTGCATGTGTGTGCATATGTGTTTTTGTAAGTTCTTGTAATGCGTGTGTAAATTTATGATTGTGTTTATATATGTGTGCAAAACAAACATCGAATAATTAAGAAAATAATATTAATAAACACACTATGAACATATTTTAAATTATACATAATAATATATGATTTTATCTAATATATAGCCATATATTTTTAATAATATTATAATTATTGATAAAAAGGTTTAACATTGAAATATTCTTGAAATAATAAGAAATTAATTGAGAAAATCCCATTAATATATACAAATGTAAATTAAGTACTCAAATAATTAACTAAATTAATTATCATAATCATGTTTAATATTGGAATATTCTTGGAATAATAAGAAAATAATAAAGAATATCCCATTAATATAAAGAAGATTAATTACTCAAGTAATTAAGGAAATGATATAATATACAATATATATTTTAAATTATACATAATATACATATTATTAATATATGTATATATAGTTTTAATAATATATATTAATTTAATATTGATAATAAGGTTTAACACATGAATATTCTTGAAATAATAACAAATTAATTGAGAAAATCCCATTAATATATACAAATGTAGAATAATTACTGCAATAATTAAGAACAAGACTAATTTAATTATGATAATCAGGTTTAATATTAGAATATTCTTCAAATATTAATAAAATAATAAAGAATATCCCATTGATACTAGGAAATGAAAACTAAATACTCGAGTAATTAAGAAAATAATAATAATAAACAGACTATGAATATATTTTAAATGATACATAATAATATATCAATTTATTTATTGTATAAGTATATATTATATATATATATATATAATATAAATATACTTGAATACTAAGAATGTAGAATATAGTCTAAAATTTCGTAATATTAAACAGCTTGAATCACTTGAATAACATTAAATGCAATTTTAAAATACTCATTGGAACTGGAGAGTATATATGTCAGAGTGTCGGATATTTGTGTCAACTCATCTTAAATTTTATTTTCTGTTCTTTTTAAAAAATTTGAATTTCTGACATATGTATTGTCGGTCTGACATGTAAATTTGAAAATGCATTTAATTTCCCACTCAAATTCAGATCTGGTTCTTTCTCCGGCAAGGGTTTCTTCATTTCTGTATTTTTCACTCTTTAGATCTTCTTTTTTCTTCATAGTGATCATCTCAGGAGCGAGATTAAATTGGGTGCTATTCTTTATAGGAAAGCACGGCGCCTTCAGTGCTGTTTACAAGTAAGTATTATAAACAAATTTAAAAATACTTATAAAGATTCACTCTCTTACATTCTCTCTTAAAATTACAATTTAGGGGTTTAGGAATGCATTAGGATTATAATATATTCCGTTAGGGATTTATCCCGTTTAAATATCCTTTTAACTTAATATTCTAGGTTAACCGGCGGGATTAATCCGGCCATTTCTTTTTGCCTCTTCGAAGAGGTGGCGGGATTAATCCCGCCACCATCTCTCGGGCAATGCTTCTCCGCCACTGAAAAAGAGTGGCGGGATTAATCCCGCCGATAACCTTCTCAACTGATGAAGAGTTACCAGAATTTATTAAAAGAGTTGTCGGGGGATTAATCCCGCCAACCATTTTAGGAGGCAGGGAAGGGGTGGGGATTAATCTCGCCACCACATCCCTGTTTTAAGGATTTGGGGACAGGATTTATCCCGAGATCTCTTTGAAATCATAGTTTTGGAGAGAGTTATGTGCGGGTTTAATCCCGCCACCCATTCCCCGTCGTAAGAATTGTGGGCGGGATTAATCCCGCCTTGGACTCCCTCCGACAAGGAAGAGCCGGCGGGATTAATCCCGCCGCCTCTTCCTCCTCGGGGGAGTCCGGCGGGATTAATCCCGCCGACTCTCTCCGGCGAGGATGAGTCGGGGATTAATCCCGCCGACTCCCTTCCTCGTCGGAGAGAGTCGGCGGGATTAATCCCGCCGGACTCCCCGAGGAGGAAGAGCGGCGGGATTAATCCCGCCGGCTCTTCCTTGTCGGAGGGAGTCCAAGGCGGGATTAATCCCGCCGACTCTCTCCGAAGGTTGAGTCGGCGGGATTAATCCCGCCGGACTCCCCCGAGGAGGAAGAGCGGCGGGATTAATCCCGCCGGCTCTTCCTTGTCGGAGGGAGTCCAAGGCGGGATTAATCCCGCCGACTCTCTCCGAAGGGGTTGAGTCGGCGGCGGGATTAATCCCGCCGACCGTTCCTCGTCGGAGGGATTCGTGGGCGGGATTAATCCCGCCCATCAGTTGTATTAATCAAACATGAGATATTATCTCTAAACATAATTATGTATTATTGCATATGCATATTATTAAGTAACCGTAATTCAGATTTCTTAGAAATATTGCATAAACAGATATCATAAATAATACAATTATTTATGTGCAGGACAATATGTTTAATACTGGAGATAAAGTATGTCTTCTTCGGAACAACGAGATAGTTGGCACTGGAACTGTGGAAGTTCGAGATAATAATGCATCATGTCACAATATTGCCCAAGGATCTTGTGTGTACGTATGGGTGAACACCATTTACAAGCATGTTGAGGTTCTGGGAATGGAATTTGAGGAGGGTTCTCCTGTATTGTGGAATTTGGATGAAGTCAAGGCTGACACAGAATATGCAGAGTCACAAACAAATAGTAGCACGAGTTTACCAGATGATGGCTTGCCTGCTGTGATGGATGAGGTGATTCTCTTTCTTCGTGAGATTGAAGTCGGAAGAGGCATCATCACAGCTATAAATCCAATGGAAGCAGTGTCAGAAGAGAAACTAGGGTCCGACTTCGTGGGTGTAGTTGTGACAGAGGTTTCACCTAATGGCACATTGTATCCTGGATCCCTCGTGAGGTGGCGAACATCTGAATTAAGACGGCAAGATGGTTCAACATATTCTGGGTTGGATTTCAATAATAACAACCCGGAAGAACAACTCATATTTGAAGAGGTTCCTTGCATTGGTCCTATTGTAGAAAAAGGCGATTCATGGGTTGTAGATCTTCCCCTGCAAGTTTCAGCAAGAGGGTAAAGATGGATCCTACATCTTCCGAAAGTGTTACGAGCATTTCCACGATTGACTGTTGCAAGAAGAAGTGTTGTCAGATGGCAGACCGGAATGAAATTACCCAATGTAGACATGTCTTTCGTATGCTCACCCAAAAGCAAAGGCATGAGTTTGTATATGCTGCACTAACTGGGTGTATTGATGGAATGGCCTCGGACACAGGTTATCAGAGTACATCCATGGTATTTAATAAGGTGGCCATCTGCTTCAAAGCTTGGTACAGTATATACGGGATCCCAAAGACCACGTTCTACCGTCGGAGGGATGAGTGGCTAGATGGAGCGCGAACCTCAGTTCATGGGAACACTCGCTTGGTCAAAACCCGCTCTCACATCATGGCAGCCATAGAGATACTCAAGGCTTTTGTGGAAGCAAATGCAGACAGGATGCCTCACAAATGCCGAACCACAAATGCAGGGGTCAGGGAAAATCTCAAGGTTTTGCCTTCAATCTACACTCAATTGAACTGTGTGAACATGTGAACAAGTGCCTCAGTTTGATGGGGCTCCAAGCAATCTGCACTGGTACCTTCAACAACATATGGAATACTCATTTTAAGGATGTGGAGATTGCAAAACACTCTAGCTTTTCAAGTGTGACACTTGTACATCATTGAAGGCTGCAGAGGCTTGTGCAAAAACCTTGGTGGAGATCACTACCATTCAAAGAAGATGGAGGCCCACATGATTGCACAACAAACTTGCCGGTCTCAGTACTATGCACACCGCATTTCTGTGTCACGCCCATCAGAGTACCTGTGCTTGATCCATGACAAGATGGATCATTCAAAGACCAGCATTCCAAAGCTCTTTGCAACACCAAAGTGCCTTGGAAATGTCATGAAACTTCCGATTTCATTGACATGTGTGCTAACACATGGACACGGTTGTGAGTCATATGGACACTTTTCACTTCCACATTGGTCTAGCGACTCCAATTTCACTATTGGGTCGTTAGCCATGTGTTTCAGAAACCTTGAAGCCCACTCACAGACAAGTCCTATCAGTGATCTCAAAGTGAAGAAACAACACCTTCAACCTTTACATAATGCTCTCATGAACACGTCTGCACTTGAGGCTACTTGGGAATATGAGAGGCATTGTCAAGCCTGCACAGAAAATAGATGGCCCTGTTGAGAGTTCTGGTTCAGTGGAGGGATCTAGCTCAAATAGTGTACATGTGTCCTCAACATCAAATAAGCTTCCTCGTCATTTGCTTTTACAGATGGATAATTGTGCAGGCGAGAACAAAAATAGGTAAATCATTTTACTTAAGGGTTTCTCAAGCTCATACTTACTTTTATTTTCTAGATATGTGCTAGCATACTTGTCAATGCTTGTTGCCAAAGGTGTGTTTGAAACAATCACGCTCAGTTTCCTTATGGTTGGTCACACTCATGAAGATATTGATGCGTTCTTCAGCAAGGTCTCCAACTCTACAAAAAGGACAAGTGCACTTACCTTACCGCATATGATGAATCTTTTTGAAAATTGCATCTCCAAAAAAAGTTGTGCTTTGCTTGTGACTGAGGTGCCAGACTTCAAAAAATTTCTCAAGGAGTATATAAAAGAAGGGAGTGATTCTTTAGTTGGTCACCTTGTGCCGCTACAATTCTTTTTCTCCATACGAGATGGTATACCTATTATGCAGTACAAGTTACGGCCATCAGAGCAGGAGTGGTTACCGAAAGAGGGTTAATGCTCTTCAAAAGTGGAGAGGATGGAAAGCCACTTCTCCCAGAAGGACAACCAGACCCTATTCCATTGAGTGCCCAGCTCAAGGAACAAGAGGTTATTATTGATGGCATAAAAATATGTGGCATGGGTTCAAAAATCGATGCCAAAGAATTCTGATAAGGCAACTGGTTACTCAGAACTATATAAGCATGTGGTCGACTATTGGGAGACTGTTGTTCGAGAGTTGGAAGGGGGCCTACTGTCCAAGTACAGAATTGCAACACCCTTTCTGGCCTAAAACAAGGTGGCGAGAGGAGATTGAAATGACATCACTGAGCATAGACGACATAGAAGCCAGTAGTGATGTGGAAGTGCAAACCCCACACTTTGTTGGACAAAGGAACCAAAAACCTAAAGCATACTTTGATTGTGCAAGGATCTTCAAAAACTAATGATGGTTCTCATTACTCCAGATGCGTCATATAATCAGCCTATTTGGATGGGTCAAATTATCGACACACCTGAAGTAATCACAAAAAATAGTATTGTTAAGGTTGCATGGTTCAAACCACAAAAAAGGCGACACGAGAAGGAGAGCGAAAGATATAATGGATGCCTAGAGAAAACATGGTCTCCCAATCAAAAAGACCCAGCATGTTTATAAATGTTAAATCCATTCGATATGGGTGGATGTCAAGAAGCGTTGATAAAGTCACGATTAACAAAACTGCAAGGGAATGTATGTTTTCTGAAGCTTAAAGCAATTACAAAATTATAAAATATCATATATTTAATATTCATAATTATTATAAACTCTTTAATAATAGTACCAAATTGTATACTTAAATATAAATTTAAAAAATGATATGGAAGATTGACTATATTATTATAGGATTTTATATATATATTATTACTACTACAAATTTTTAATTAATAATGTTATATTTAAATATTAATATTTTAATAACAACATCAATATTTATATAATGTACCTCTTATGCTCTTCCTTAATTGTTATATTAGGCAATATATTATATAATTTACATTCTACTTTTATAATGTTATTAATTTTTGTTCAATGAATGCTATAATTTATTAAAGGGTAGAATACAAAATAGAATATTCTAAAGAATATTCTCTTTTCAAACATATATTCTAAAGAATATTCCTTTAATATTAGAAAATGCTAATTAAATAGCTAAAATTGCTAATTATTAGGAAATGGGACTATAGCCATGCCCATTTTAGTTTACAACTTGCATAAGGCATGTTGGTGCGAATATGCCAACGAAGAAGCCACACGAGATTACTAATCTTATATGCAGGTGTCGGTTAATGATGAGCATCAGCATGACGCTTGTACTGTTCCTGTGCCTGTTGAAGATGAACTCGGAGATCATCCTGTACCTGACGAAGATGCTGGAGACGATCTTGTACTACAGGAGCAGAAGAATGAGAAGCATGAGGAGCAAAGTCAAAATGTGGATGGTAGCCTGTAAGAGTGAAGAAAGGTCTCTTGCCTGTAGATGCGTGAACGGAGTTGTTATAAACAAACTCCGCCATAGAAAGGAGGTCCAACTAGTTGTGCTGTTGGTAACTGATGAAGCAGCGAAGATACTACTTCAAGGTTTAAATCGTGCGTTCTGACTGTTCATCAGTTTATGGATGATATCATGAAGAAAGATTTGCTTTAACTTGTAAACTCTGGAGAAGCTCTCACCAAAATTTAGACATGAATTGTGGGCCTCGATCAGAAACAATGCTCTCAAGAAGATTATGATGTTGGAACACTTTGCGGATCACCAACTCAGTAGTTGTCTGGCTTGTAGCCGCCTTGTTACAAGGAAATGAGCCTGTTTGGTGAAACAGTCAACCACCATTAGAACTGCATCAAATCCACAAGGAGGAAGATCTGTGAGGAAATCCATAGACCAAGGAGCAAAGGGAACAAGAAGAGGACTAAGAAGAGTAGAGGGCACGTGACGAGGCATCTTCGACCTATTACAGGTCTCACAACTCCGTACAAACTTTTCCACAAAACCTCGCAACCCAAGCCACCAATAGTTGCGAGTCACCAACTCAACTATCTTGGCCACATCAAAATGTCCTGTAGCTAAGGTATCATGACAATCTTGTACCACATGAGTCTTGTAAACACTAACAGGAATGTACATGAGACCTTCCTGGTATAGGAGTCTGTCCTGTATGGTAAACAACTTGTAGTCTATACGGGAACTAGAGGAAGAGGAGCTTGCGATGTCAGGACTAATGTGTGAGAACACATTCTTTGTCAAGTCGTCTGTAGCCAATTGCAAACGGATGCTCTGTAGAAGTGTTGAATTGCTGGAGCATGATAAACCTGTTGTGCCGCAAATCAAAATCGATCAGGACCCAACAACACTTGCTTTTGACAATCATATGCAGGATCGCCTGGGGTTGGTGCAAGGTAAGAGCGCCTAGACAATGCATCCGCTTTGCCATTTCGAAAACTAGGCCTATAGACGATGACAAAATCAAAACGTGAAAGGAATTTCGCCCACCTAGCCTGTCGTTGACTGAGAACTCGAGCCATTTAAAAAAACTTCAGGTTCTTGTGATCCATAAGAACTTGTACATGATGCGTAGCACTTTCCAAGAAGTGCCACCACTCCTCAAATGAATCCATAATAGCCTTGAATTCCTTATCATAAATTTTATAATTGATCTCCACCAAAAGGAACTTACGAGAGTGAAAGGTTACACAATGGAGTAACTTGTCTTCTCCAACTTATGATAGGATAGAACCTACTACAAAGTCTGAAGCATTTGCTTCAACGAAGAAGGGACGAGAAGCATCAGGATGTGCTAAAATCAAAGCTGTCGTGAAGGTGTCTTTGAGTGTTGTGAATGCATGTTCCGCCTTGTCGGACCAAGAGAAATCCCTGTGCGCTTGGTGAGTTCCGTGAGTGGAAGTACATGCTTGGAGAAGTCCTATATGAATCGCCTGTAAAAATTTGTGAAGCTAAGGAAATATTGTACGTCTCGTACGGACTTAGGCCTCTCCCAGTCCATGACAGTCTTCACCTTGTGCATGTCCATTGAGACACCAGTAGGAGAGACGATGTAGCCCAAGAATTCCACAATATCCCTACCAAAAAAACACTTCTCCAACTTCGTATACAGGCCATGCTTGCAAAGTTTTTGTAGAACTAGTCGTACATGCTTGTCATGTGCCGCCTGGTCCTTGGAGAAAATCAAGATGTCATCGAGGTAGATCACCACAAATTGATCCAAGAAGTCATAAAAGATGCCGTTCACCATGTGTTGGAACACGGCTGGGGCATTTGTAAGTCCAAAAGGCATCACCGTGTATTCTAAGTGTCCATACCTTGTACGAAAGGCAGTCTTTCACTCATCGCATGAACGAATCCGTACAAGATTGTAGGACCCTCGTAAATCAATCTTCGTGAACACTTTTGCTCCTCGTAACCGATTGAGAAGTTTCGGGATCAATGGCAACGGGTACCAGTTCTGGATAGTGACTTGATTCAAACCCCTATAGTCCACAACCAAACGCAAACTCCCATCTTTCTTCTTAACAAAGAAGATAAATGCTCATGCAGGGGACTTTAAGTGATGAATGAAGCCGGATGCCAAGTTGTCCTCGATGTACTAGCGAAGAACCTCCAATTCTGTAGGTGACAGTGCATAAATCAGTTTGAACGGTGGAGTCTTCCCTTCCGCAAGATCAATAGGACAGTTGTACGATATGTGAATAGGAAGAACTGCAGCCTTGTGCTTATTAAAAACATCATGAAAGGAGTGATACTTGGATGGCAAGGAAGAAGTAGGAGAAGGAGAAGGAAATTGAAAAACATGAGAGTCAGATACATGAAAGGTAGAAGAGTAAGAGTTACTTGAAAAGCAAAAAGATAAAAAGGAGCAGGATCAATGGCAAGTTCATGCATAGTAGTGGTAAAAATGCGGAGAGGAGAAGGAGGGAGTTATCAATGAAAAAGAGGAAGGATCTTGGGGGATGAAACAGAAGTAGAGTAATGAAAAAAGGCAAGATTAGGGAAAACCTGTGCTGATGTTGATGAGTGTACAAGATTGAAAGAACCCTGTACAAAAGTTCGTGAATGCACAGAAGTGAGGAGAGCTTGCGAATGTACTGATGAACTGACAGAAGGTGGATTCTATTGAGGAGGAACCTTTGAAACTGATACAGGAATAGGCACAATCAATCCTATATCTTGTACTGCCTCAGACACTAAGGTCATATCCTGCACGCGGGAAGGTACAGGATTAATTCTAGCTGTCAGAGAGGAAAACATGAGCGTCCTAGACCTCCAATCGATCTGAGGATTTGCACCCACGAACCATGGCATGCCCAAAACAATGGGAGTTGTCCGAGTCTTAATTAAGTTGAAGGAAATTGAACAATTGAATGCGCCATGGGTGTAAGAGAGAGGTGTGTTAGCATAAGTAACTGCACCAGAAGTAATCAGACGACCATCTGCGACCTTTACAGGAACTGCACACTTCAACTTTACCATTGGAATGCCATGTTGAGTTGCAAAAGTGTCATCCATAAAGCATGCATTTGCACCAATGTCTAACAGGGCAGACTCCTTGAGCTCTCGATCATTGAAGTGAATGTGTACAGGAAACTTGAGTGATGGAATGGTGTGAGCAACACCAATGGAGCCTGCGCCTACGTCCAACTTTGCGGCTCCTAGACGAAGTGGACATTGAAGTTTTCCAACTGAACTTCAGCTTTAACTTCACGCGTCTTGAACTTCCTAGCTTTAACAGGACATTCTGCCACCTTGTGTCCTGCTTCATTACAATACAAGCATAAGTTCTCACCACAACGACGTTACTACTCAGCAACTGAAAGTGGGCCACACTTGTATTTGCCAACCTCCATAGGAACTACTCCAGAAGGTGTCATAGGAACATGTGCTATAGTTATAGGATTGGCTTGCAGGAATTGTTGATGGGATTTTTCCTGACGATGCTCGAACAAACAATTGTCACAGCGAATGGCCTGTTGCATAATCTCTACTAAGGTTTGGGCATCCGGTAATGTAAAGAGAAGGTCCTTCACATCATCCCTCAACCCAAAACGGAAGTGTTCGATCAATGCAGTCTCGTCCCATGGAATGTTCGTGCAAAGTTGCTGAAATTCGGATGCATAGACGAAAGCTTGTCGGAATCCTTGTGTGAGCTTCCTTAACTTTGTGCATGTGGAACTGTACTTATTGGGATCTCCAAAGTAGGCTTCAAAGGCAGCCATGAATCCTTCAAAATCTTCCATCAATGAGTCGTCACGCTCCAGCAAAGGGGCAACCCAAGTCCGTGGGATCCACCTAATAAGGATGCCAAAAGGCCAACCTTTTGTGCATCAGTCAAGTAGCGGTGTGGTTGCATGCGGATCAAAAGCCTGATTTAAATTCGAAAACCTTGGAAATCGGTGCGATTGCCACTGAACTTCTTTGGCATGCTGATCTTTGGCTTTGAAGAAGAGTTCGATAAAGAGGAAATCATGGATGCTTGAGATAGAGCATGTGCAGCAACCTTAGAGGATGCATCAGCAACTACATGCGCCACGTTGGTGGAACCTTGCAGATATGTGACCATTTGGCGCAAAGTGGCCAGCTCATGAAGCAACATTTGGTGCTCAAGTTGAAATTGCTCAAAATCTGCCATGATCCGTGAAAGAAAGAAGGAGAAACCAAGGAAAAAAAGCTAAGGAAAAAAGAAATTAGTTACTATCAAACTGTTAAGCCACGACCCAAGAGCATGATAAGAACAAAGAGGTTTGATTTTAAAAGCAAGGCAAGAGTAAGGAACAAGACAAGAATAAGGAACATAACAAGAATGATCGTAGAATGATTGGTGTTGATAGTAACTGATTGTACAATAATTAGGTTGGAGCTTTTATACTCACAACTCCAAGAGCTAATCTAGGCATAAGCTAAAAATAATACTCTAGGAGCTAATCTATGCATGAGCTAAAAATTACGTCCCTTATCCTGTAGGTATATCCTGTAGGCATATCCTGTTGGTATATCCTGTAGGTATATCATGTTGGTATATCCTGTAGGTATATCTTATAGGCATATCCTATATCATGTATCTTGTATCTTGTATCCTGTAGGTTGTATCCTGTATTTTGTATCGGGTCGTGACATGTGCTGCTCGTTCCTGCACGCTCCTACACCTGGAATAACATCCAGATGTGCTATGGGTTCTTCATGCCTTTCTTTGTCATCTGCAACTTGCGATCGCCTCTATTTCTGCTATGCTGCGTTTACCACTTCTCGAAGGTTTGGCCATTTGGCGTTTGCGTCGTTTCCTCGGGTAGGCAAGGTAGGGGTCAATTGTGGCAACCAGGGTACCTCTATGCCCTCCATTAACCTCTCTCGACTAGCTCGATACATCCTTTTGAGCAATTGGTACTCGCTAATCTCTAGTTATTCAAATGAGTTGATTCTGGCTATCCGGTCTCTCCTTTGGGCCGCAACCTTGCTTACTACGGTGAACTCCATCCATGTGTAATTACTATCCCTCCGTGGTCACCACAAATGGTTGTCGACGACTCCGCAGGCCAAGTGTGGTGGTTTTATGAAGTCTTGGTGGTCACCAGGACGATGTGGTAGCGTCTAGTCTTAGGGGTCCGCCTCGGTGAGTCGGACTTACCTTGGGAGCATTGGAAGGTGTGAGATGGCCTCTACCCGGACGCTACGAGGGTCCGTGTACAGGTGAGGAAGAGTTCTCCTAGGCAGGGTGTTTCCCCTCTCTGACTGTATGTCATTGAACTAGGAGCAGGGCAAGAGGAGAATAACCGGAGAAGGTGGTGGACAGAAGGAGTAAACATAGTATAAAGCTGCCCTAGAGAAGGTGGAGCAAGATACAAAAGAAGACAGACTAGAAGGACCCCGACCCACTACAAGCCCTCCTGCTTACATAGTGGGTTGGCTAGTGCTAGACCCTAGGTATAGGTGGCACGCCCCCATTGGTTTGCTGCCATGTGCCAATGTCTTGCCTGTAGCATTTATGCGCCTCCCTCACACGTGTTGTCCCAAGTACCTTGGTAATTGATTTGGACGATCAGATCTACACCTGGGTTAACCACTGCCTAATGATTGTTGTTGCCAATTCGTACCTGCTATACCCTCACCGCTCGGCTACTTTGTCCCGTCGCTTGTTTACACTAGCTGGCAGTTTGATGGCGGTCAAACCACCGTCAGCCACTACACTTGCTCAAGTTGATCAAGACAGCAAATAGTAGCTCGGTGGGCCTTTTTCACATGATCAATAAGCTACTTGAGAATGACATACTTGACATTCATAATTGGAAGGAAACTGCAGTTGAAAAGACCTCGTGGTATCCGATGTATTAGCCAAGATAATGTTTGAGGTTAGTGTCGGATTTGATTGTGCTGCTAGTTGACTTTCCTAACATGCATGCTGTTGCAGGACAAAATTGAGGATGACTTGGCTAGAGTTGTTGTAGTGGCTTGCATATGGAGGAAACCCTCAAACAATGGGTGTACGAGAAACACGACAAAAGAATGATGAAGTTTTTGGCAATTCTTGACTCGATACTTGATGAGAAATGGTTCAAAAAGGTGACACAAATTTTGAAGGACCAGCACAAGTGGATGGGCTTGGAGAAGCTTTATGCGTTGTCAAGAGCCAAAATCCTTGAGGAGACGTGCACCTTGTCCACTTAGCTAAACTGGGCATCTAAACATCAAGTTAGAGTAGTAGACTTTGGGCCTACTAGGGATGCATGATAAGGAGTGCCTAAAGTGGTTTACAGTTGATCTATACTAGAGAGCAATGCGGGGATGAGCCATTGATATGGTCAACGGCATGATAGCATATAAGGAATGGGTGGTTATTGAAGCGGACTTCGAGACGTGGTTTGACGATATCCATGCATAATGTAAAACTCAGATGTTTTCTAGCTTTCACAACTGTGTAAAGTTCATCTTCTATATGGAGCCAATTGATGTTGACGAGATAGCTTAGAGGATGATATAAAGGTAACATATAGCTTCTTCTTTAGATTGAGTTGACTTCAACATATGTGGTGTATGTAGGTACTCAGTGGCAAAAAGTGTGCCTCCATCCTCAAATATGAAGGTGTAGGTGAACCATAGAAGCCAACCTTGTATGTGGTCCAAGCTACATAGTGCGTTGACCAAGTTCAAGAAAACAAATGCACCTTTATGGCTAGATTTTCCTCGAGGGGAGCTACCAGCATGGGAACAAGACTTGTACAATGAGCATGCAAAAGATTTTTTAGAGGTGATATGGCAGCTAGAAGAGGTGGATTTCATAATGAAGTCTAAGAACAAAAGGTAGAGTTCCACACAACCTACGAGAAGAAGACTCGACCCTTCTACAAGCACTCTGGACCTACAAGAGAAGTAGCTACGCTTAGTCTAGGTGATATCTAGCCCCTAGCTGCATGTATTGACATCAAGGATGACCTCTTGTTTTATGTTCCAACATTAGTTACAACCCAAGGTGCATATGATTGTGTTGTCTACAACATTGAAGATATGTGTAGGGCATTTTTTGTGGATCATACGGGCGACTTTCTAGAGATGTACATGAAGTTGAGAGCCGAAGTTGACAAGCGGCACATAACAAATGCTCAGTCAAGGTTTTCTGAGGAGGAAGGCAAGTTCGAATTCAACTTAATCCTCATCGACTTGCCCAATGAGCTACAACTAGTAACGCACAACTACGATAGTAATATGACCTTTTTGGACTCATTGAAATTTGATGAGGTAGTATAACTTGTGGGTATGCACATGGCAGCAAATAGGCTGCTTGTTGTCTTTGCGACAACGACGACTATTGTTAGAGTTGTTAAAGCAGCCAAAGAAGGCAATCTCCAACTTGCTACAATGTACAACATGTACTGGGAACATGGTTGGCAGTTCTGAAATCACATGAAGGTAAAGTGTTCAATTTAATCATTTAGCTTGTTAATACTTCTCATTGTTTATCCTTTCTTGTTCTACTTATTTTCCAAGCATCTAGGAGAGACACTAGACCAAATCCGCTTGTCGACGTGCCAAATCACTTTCAATAGTTATGGTAAGTAGTTTTTCTTGTGTTTAGAAAACTAATGACTTTATTGTCTTTGTAGGCTCCCTGTCCAACTGTCCAACCGAATGTAGTTAATTATTGAGTATCTAAGTAGACCTGGTGATCTTCTTTGGGACATAGGCTTTGGTACAGGTTCCTCCCTAGTTGTAACTGTCGATCTTACGAGGAATATTATGAAAAAATAAGAAGCTTGCAAAATTTGTACTTGAGAAGCTCGACAAGAACATCACACCTGAGCCAGTGCAGACTGAGCCATCTCCACCTCCAAGCCACAGCGGCAGATCAAGAATTGTTCAAATGCTATGATGCAAGTGGCAGACATGAATTTTTAACGTTTGAAACTGCTGCAGTCTGAATGAATAATAATGTTCCAATTTGCATTATAGAATATAAAAACGGCCGACTCAGTTATACTTAAAGTTTCAATAATTTCAACATGTCGATTAAGATTATTTAGCAGCATAATCTGCCGACTGAAAAATATTCCAGGAAATTTCAAGCCCATGGTGGGACTCCCTGGAGAGGACGAATAACGTTGCAACAGCAAAAGAAGAATATTATTATGAAGAAGTCAAGCATGCTGGGCTTCAGTATTGTGATGTGCACGAGTAAATGTGCTACAGTAAGTTTTCCTTTTGACGATTTATAGGTTTTATAAATCATAATTAAGGTTGGCTAAGTTCCATGCAGTTGAGGAGCTCATGGAGTCGAGTGGGTCTTCCGTCCGAGACAGTGAGACCGGTTTGTTCACCAGTAATACATCCAACCAAGATGTAAGTGCGTAAGTGCTGTTCATTAAATTAATTAAGTACTTAATTTTTGTGATTATCAAACAGGAAATCACATTCTCCGGAAAATTGAAGGTGGGGCATTAATCATGGAATATGCACATCTTTCTTACAATAGGATAGACTTTCTATAATTGTTTCAATTTTAGAAACATTGGCACTCATGGATGTCACTCAATAATTCTTGGGCATCGAAATGGTGGTACTCAGCAGTTCACAACATCACAGCCGTTATTGGGGCCGGTGTTCTTTCTTTACATGCTGCTATGGTGGACTTAACTTGGTACAAAATTGTGTGTGCGTGTGTGGTATGTGTGTGTGAGAGAGAGAGGAGTATTATCAAAATGTATTAACTTACTATGCTATATATACAACAGTGTGTTTATGTGTGACTCATGAAATACGAGGATAGCACCAGTAACTTTAAATATTTAAATATTCTATTTAATTTTATACTACTTGAATATTATATGTAAAACAATATTACGTAGAAAGTGGAACATGTGCAAAGAAAGGCTTTTTTTATTTGTTTTAATATATTATGGTTATTTTCCAGGGCACCAGGAATATTTGTACTTTGTTTAATTGCAGTAATAAGCTTGAGCACCATGTGGCAAATGATAGAGCTTCACGAGTTAAATGGGAAGCGTATGGACAGATACCACGAACTTGGACAAAGGGCGTTTGGTAAGAAGCTCGGTTTATGGATAGTAGTACCTTTGCAGATGCTGGTCGAGGTCGGGGTGGACACCGTGTACTTGCTTACTGCTGCTAAATCGGTGCGTAAAATATACGCCCTGTCTCACGGCTGCATTATACAAGAGACAGAGCATTGCAACTTGGACCTGTGGAAATGTACCGTGTGTTTTGCTGCTCTACAGATTGTTCTCTCTCAGCTGCCTAACTTCACTTCGATCACCTGGGTTTCTATTATTGCAGCATTTATGTCTTTGGGGTAACACTGGGCATGCGCGTACTGTCTGTGTGTGTGTGTGTGTGAGAGAGAGAGAGAGAGAGAGGATACTATGGACCACACACACATTGCATAAAATATTGTTAAGACGTATATTGCAGATACTCGACTATTGCATGGATTGCTACACTCTTAGAGCATAGAGGTCCTAACGTAAGCTACAAACCACATCCATCTTCAAGTTCAACGGCTGCAGATGTCTTCGGAGTGATAAGCTCACTAGGCCAGATCTGCTTTGCATTTGCAGGTCACAATATAGTTATGGAGATTCAAGCAACCATTCCATCCACAGCAGAGAGGCCATCCAAAGTATCTGCATGGAACGGTGCATTAGTTGCTTATTTGATGACTATAATATGCTATTTTCCAAATGCATTAATCGGATACTACGTGTTTGGGAATAACAAAAACGATGATATGCATGTTCTTGAAGCTTTAAACAGGCCAGTAGGGCTTGTTGTCCTCGGTAATGCCATGCTGGTTCTTCATATGTGTGGTGGCTTCCAGGTACATTGTACGTCTGTGTGTGTGTGTGTGGGTGCGTGTGTAACCATCGTATACTTTAGTATGTTAATATATTTTAATGTAGATTTTTGCTATCCCATTGTTCAACAACGTTGAGTTATTTCTTATTAAGTCTTGTAAATTCAAAGAAGGTTTGCCTTTGAGGCTGGTGGTGCGGACACTCTACGTTGGTAAACTAGTAATTCTACACATAATTTTAACAGAAAATTCATAAATAATATTATTATGCAGCTCTTACGTGCTTTCTTGCTGTAACATTTCCCTTCTTTGGAGATTTACTCACTTTCTTTGGAGGAATTGCCTTTGTGCCAACCACATTCCTGGTAAACTTCATACACACAATTACTGATATATACATTTACTTGGATTATTTAGTTGAAAATATGAATGGAACGTGGTTTTACTTAAACAACACACACTCTTCTCTCTCTCTCTCTCTCACAGACGACTACAATACACAATGCATCTATAAATAGCAGATATTCTTTGTTTATCATTATTATAGTTACTAATATTTGGTTTTTGCAGTTACCATGTATTATATGGCATATCATTCGTAAACCAAGACTATTCGACTTGCCCTGGCTAGCGAACATGGTAAGTTTGGGTTCTCTTTTAACAATACACAGAGTATGCAGATACTCAAGTAGAGTTTCTTTGTGAAGGCATGCATTACGGTGGGTATCTTCCTCACCGTAACCTCTACTGTTGCTGGATTAAGGAATATCATAATCAAGGCTTCAGATTACCATTTCTACCGATGAACTGTAAGTGCGTGTAAAATGGTGCTTTTATAGTGAACAAAATAGTCAATACATGCATGGTATAATATCTATGGTAATAAAACGTTAGCTGCATTTCTGTTGCAGATAATAAAAATGCCATGAGGTCACCTTGAACACATACATAGCAGAAGTTCTCCTACCAAGATCTTGATATTATACACGGATATACATGTATATAATATGTTCAGATTAATATATGTATATGCATTTCAAGTGCGTGCTATCGTTATAACATTTTGCCTCCCTCATTTTACTACACTACACACAGTATCTAACGTGTTGCCCGATATAACCAACCAATATAACAGCATCTGTACCTTCGGCTTGTGACAAAACCAAGAACTGTATATAATTCTGCGGTTATATATATATATATATATATATATATATATATATATATATATATATATATTAGATATTAGATATTCATTGTAAGTTTATATAGATAAGGATATATATGAGGCTGCATAACTCTTCTGACATTGGGAAGGGATATATATTTATTTATTTAAAGAGATTTTATTACCTATCACCTAATTTAAAAACTATTCAAATATATATCATTAGATTTATTACAAAATTTTAAAATAAAATATTATTTAATTTATAAATTAAAAAATGAAAAATAAATATCACATATCGAAAGATGATACAATTGCAAGACTCTATAGAGTTAGAGTAGGGTATATATATGTGCATATACTGTATGCACTACACACGTGCATAGTGACTTAACCTCCATGTGTGTATATATAATTAGGTGTTAAACCGGGTTATTTAGCACTGGTAAATAAAAATAATTACAATATCATTAATAATAACTATCATTATGCTTTTCGATTAAAGTGATTAATTATTAAAAAAATTTACTAATGTACAATTTTCATTTACCTAATTTTTCTAACTTCACATTTTAAAAGTTTCCTTCATAAATTTTTTGAAGTGATTCAAAAATTATGTTTATCATTAATTATATTATATCATTTGTATATAATTATTCATTATCATGTATACATTGTTTTTACATATATATGTTGGTATTTGTTAGTGACACACAAATTAAGTTTTTATAATGACTCATCGATTAAGGTGTATCTTCTATCTTCTTCTAACTTCACAAATTTAAAAGTTCATTCATAAATTTTTTGAAGTGATTCAAAAGATTATATTTATCATTAATTATATTATATTATTTTTATATAATTATTCATTATCATTTTTGATCCAATGAACTTGCATTTTTTGGGCTTTTCACATATTTAAAGTAGTAACTCTTAAGTGATATAATGGATATAGCAAAATAATGTTGTATTTTAAAAAAACATTTAATAAGATTAAAAATTCAAATAATATTTTTTAATAATTACATAAGTTTATCATGTAATTCAATATTAAGTTTTGATGATTTTTGCACATAATGAAACAATCAAACTTGATATGTTATGATTGCAATATAACATGCATTAGTTAAATTCATTCCTATTTTTTGTTTTGCAACATTATATGAAGTTTTTGCATTTGCTTAATGTTTGAGTTGGTGACCAAGGTCCACTTGGGTTGCCTTCTTTTTATGTTCACCCAATAAGATGAATGTTACAACATATGTGTTAATGAAATTGCATTTTCAAGGTCGTAATTGTGGGTAACATTGGTGGAATTCTTCAACTCTTGTTTATAGTTTTGCTCATAAAGTATTTGTTGTCTTAAAATTATTATTCACATAAACATAAAATGTTTTATAATATAGGTTTATGGGTTTTTGTTTTTTGAATTGCTCTATATATTACACTTCTTAACTTGTCTCTAAAGTCAAAGATGAAGTTTAGGTTTGGTTTAACCATTGTTGTGTGAGAGCATTCACAAGATATATTACTCATATAACAAATATAAATATCATAGATAAATATCATAAACATGCACTTACATTGCTAATTAAAATGAATATAAAAAAATAACAAGTGTGTAGACTTCTCTCCTCAACTCTCTCTCTCTCCTACCTTGTTATGCCTTGTTTTGCCCCTTGCCCTAATCGAATTCCCATCTTATGGCTACTTTTTACACCAACCATAATAACTGTTTTCTTCTTGTTGCCATAGGATTCTTCTTACAATCGAATTTTTTATTGAAGAATCCTTCATGTCAAACCTTTTTATTAACCCTTTCCTACAAGTTTAGTAAAAAGTTCCATGTATGCATTTTTCTTACATGATATGTTTTTTTGTCTTTAACACTGCCCCAAACCTTGAAGATTGTAGTGTCCTCATTGCACATGTTCTCTCTACTCATGTTCTTCTTCTTGGTGGTCTCCTTCATACTCCGGATTGTCTTCCTTGTACTTTGCAAACTCAACCTTTTAGTGCTCCATCTCCTGTCCCATTGAGGCCACCTATAGATGGAAACTTTGGTTCTTTACTTGCAATCGTTGAAGCTCCTCTCCTAAGACAATTATGAGTACTCCTCCCTAGTAGAGTTCCTCCTATGTCTTCACAATCTTCTAATAGATTTTGTGACAGTTATTGGTTTTCTTTCTGGAATAGGAGGACTAGGAGTCCTCACATTCATCAGTTGAAATCCAATCTTGTTAATGGCTACTTGCATAATTGTCATCTTAGGCATTATCACAACATCTACCACCTCAATGATAAACCTGCTTATTTATGCTTTGTCCTTAATCATGTATCCCATGTTAACAAATTGATTATATAATGTGATGGCAAGTTGAGGCACATCCTACACCCTGGAACTCTCCTACTGCATATGCAACAAGACTTGTGCGAGTTGAACCTTTATACCTTTATTGGTGTCTCCTCCTCCTAGCAAAAAGGTTTCATGCGCTTGCTACTCTTCTTTGATACCAATGGCTATGTGTACTCTCCTCTGGTACTGGCTCAAAACTCTAATTTGGTGCCGCCCCCATATAGTACATTGAATAACTTCCTCGCTCATATACACCTCTTCCTCTTGAAAAATACTGTCTTACTTGTTAGAGTTTTAATCCGAAAGGCTAAAACGTGGTTGCCAAGTGGCCATTCGGCATCAACACCCTATGTGAGCAACTATCATAGTTTTTATTATGACTCGACTTTTTACTTTGGAAGTTGATTATTGTTACCTATTGTAAGTTAGAAACAGCCCCGCTTAGTACACTTAGGTGTTTAAGGGTAGTCTGGTTGTCTGTCCTTAGATATTACGAGAAATTCTAAGCAAAGGTAGCATTTACCTTTTAAAAAATCCACCCCCCAATTTTAACATTCTAGTTAGGTTTTTTGGTTATTACAAATGAGTGCCAACCCTTACACATATAAGAAAAGGGGGGGGCTCCGTCACATAAATAAGGTAGAGTATGTAGAAGTGAAGGTTCTGGGTTTATAATTGAGTTCGTTACTCTTCTCCTAGTACAAGCTCTAGCTCATGTTGTTAAAGCACAATCCTCTGTTGTGCCATCTCAACTTCCATACAATAGGGGTATGTCCCACCTTTAGGGTAGCCTACCTTAACGTTGGTGAATTCATGCTTGAGAGGTCTTGTCGAACTACACATTCTAAGGGTTAAAGGTTGAGGCTTGTCTCCAGCCTCCTCCTCCACGTCAAGCTAAGAGCAACACTCTCAACTAAGCAGGACACATTCGTGTCCTTGTCCAACTATGACCGTGGGTTCTAGGTTGACAAGGGTTTCCTTACTAAGTTCTTGAGGGATAACTATGGGGTTTTAGAATTGGCATTTAGGAGCCATGTTTGTGGCACTTAGTGCAACTCTTGAATCTAAGGGGCTATGACATGATGGCCCACATCATGGAAGGTAGTGTCACATGAAGATGTGACACTGGGTTAGACATCACACAATACAACGCCTCTTTGGGTTGTGTCATGGGTTTGTCGCCAAGGGGTTGGATACTCTAACAAATATGCAAGCTTGTGCTTGCACTAGGGTGCTAAGCCTTGGGCATCCACTTAAGGGAGGTTAGGTCTTGTAACTAGGTGTGCTTTGGCACACTTGGTTAGGGAAGTGTTCTCTTTGGAATCCAAGGGCTGAACAACCTAAGCTTATTAGGAGGAGCCCTTTTATGAGGCACTCGTAAGGTCATGTACTTAAAGTTATTCAAACCTAATCTTAAGGAGTTTGCTTAGTAGAACACTTGTGGCCGCCTTTGGCATCATTAAGTACTAGTCTTAGGTCTAGGGTATAACTTGGCCACTTAAACCCTTAAGGAATAGTTGGGTTTAGGTTACTCCTTGTCACCCTAAAGGGGTTGTACTCCCGAATGAGGGTGATACTTCAAGGGGTAAGTGACGATGCCTTAGCTTTGTCTCGAAGGTATGCGTAAAGCACATCTCCTTAATGAGGTTAGGACATGAGCCTGTCTAGGTCTGGATAGGATCCTAAAGTCTACTTGGGTTATCCTTTAGGGTTTGGGGGATAGCCATTCTAAGGGACTTAGGGTAGGACTTTGAGTTTTCTACCTAATTAGGCATTGAGTCAGACTCTTAAGGTCATCTTGGAAGATTTAACATTGCTCACAAGGTAATGACGCCAGAAGGCCACTTGGCAGCCACGTGTTGCCACGTGTTGGCCCTTCGAGTTAAAACTCTGATAGCATCGCTAAGTCTTTTAAAATAACCTTGAGAGTCTTAGGGTCTTACCCTAAGTCCCTAGAATGATTACCTTTTGAACCCCAGTGGATAACCCAAGTAGACTTTAGGATATTGCCCCAGAAGACCTAGACATGCTCATGCCCTAACCCCACCAAGGAGATGTGTCCCACATAAACCCATATGACAAAGCTAAGGAATTGTTAAAGTTTTAACTTAAAGGGATAACACGTGGTATGACTCGACCCTTTACTTTAGGGTTTGACTGTTGTTACCTACTGGATTATGTGACGAACCCTAGATGTAGAAGAAATAGGCCTGCATAGTGCACTTGGGTATCTAGTGATGGTCCAGCCGGGTGTCGTTAGGTATTTGCAAGAAACTTTAGGCGAAGCTAGCACTTCCATTTAGAAAACTCTCCCATGTTTTAAACGTTCCAAGTTAGGGTTTTTTGCAAGGTATAGCTTGTCAAAATAAGGGTTAGGGACACCCTTAGGGTTGACCTAACCCCACGCCCTAAACCCCCCCCTAGGGTTAGATTTAGGGTTAGGTTAGGACAACTCATTTTCTCTAAGGGCTGGCATTTTCGTGCCAGCCCACTTACTCACTTAGGAAAACAGGGGGGGGGGTCTGTCACATAAATAAGGTAGAGTATATGTAATGAAGCTTCCTGGGTTCAAAAGAGAGCTTGTTAATCTCTTACCGATGCAAGCTAAGCTTGTATCGTCAAGGTGCAACCCTCTATTGTGCCGCCCTGACTTCCACACGACAGGGTACGTCCCACCTTTAGGTTAGACTATCCGGTAGGATCACGCCTTTGTGACGGGTATGTTACTTCCCAAGGAGTTAGTTAGATTCCTTGGCCCAAAAACATACTTGCACGCTCAAAGGCATTGCCCGAGTTCACGTTCTGCAGAACTAGTGGTTAAGGCCTTGCTCCGGCTGCTTCAACCACACCAAGCTAGGACGGTACCCGTAGCTCGGCTGGTCTGCGTGTCCTGATTCACAAGGTGAGCCTCATTCGTGGACTTGGTTAGCTAGGGCTTAAGTTCATAAGGGTTGGGTTCCTAATACGGGTTATGTCAGAATTTTAACCCAAAGGGCCAACACGTGGCAACACGTGGCTGCCAAGTGGTCATTCGGTGTCATCACCCTGTGTGAGCAACACTAATTTTCCCAGAACAACCCCAACGACTCCTAGGGTTAGACTCTAATGCCCAAGTGGACAGGAGACTTTAGGGTTAGCCTAAGTCTCCCTAGAATGTCTACCCCAAAACCCTTGAGGGATAACTCTAGTTGACTTAGGGTCTTGCCCTAGAAGACCTAGACAGGCTCATGCCCTAACCCCCATCAAGGAGACATGTGTTCCACACATACCCGTGACATAGCTAAGGCATCGTCACTTACCCCTTGAGGAATCACCCTCAATCTAAGAGTACAACCCCTTTAAGGCGACAAGGGTACCCTGAACCACGACTAAACCCTAAGGGTTTGAGTGGCCAAGTCATACCCTAGACCTAGGGCTAGTACTTAGTGAGGACACGAGTGTGCATTGTAGGCGGACACGAGTGTTCCGTTAAGTAAACTCCTTAAAGCTAGGTTTGGGATAACCCTAAGCACATGACCTTGCGAGTGCCTCACGAAAGAGCTCCTGCTAACACGCTTAGGTTGTTCAATCCTTGAATTCCAAGGAAAACACTCCCCTAGCCAAGTGTGCCAAAGCACACCTAATTATGAGACCTAATCTCCCTTGAGCGGATGCCCAAGGCTTAGCACCCTAGTGCGAGCACAAGCATGTCTGTTTGTTAGAGTATCCAACCCCTTGGCGACAAGCCCATGACATAACCCCAAAGGGCATGCCTCGGGCATTGTACCATGTGACGTTTAGCCTAGTGTCACATCTCCATGTGACACTGCCTTCCCCGATGTGGGCTATCATGCCATAGCCCTTAGATTCGAGAGTTGCACCAAGTGCCACTAACGTGGCTCTTAAATGCCAAACTCTAGAACCCCTCAATTATCCCTCAAGACTCGGTAAGGAAACCCTGTCAATTAAGAACCCACAACCACAGTTGGACAGGGACATGAACATGCCCTGGTTAGCTGTGAGTGTTGCTCCTAGCTTGACGTGGAGGAGGAGGCTGGAGACAAGCTTCAACCTTTGCCTCTTGGAATGTGCATCCCGATGAGACCTCCCAGGCATGGATTCGCCAACGTTAAGGGTAAGCTACCCCGAGTACCCCTATCATATGGAAGTTAGGGCGGGTTGTACCTTAACGACACAAGCTAAAGCTTGCACCGGCAGAAGAGCAACGAACTCAGCCATGAACCCAATAACTCTCCTACGTATACTCTACCTTATTTATGTGACGGAGCCCCCCCCCCCCCCCCTGTTTCCTACATGAGTAAAGTGGCTGGCACAGAAATGCTAGCCCTTAGAGAAATTGAGTTGTCCTAACCTAACCCTAAATCTAACCCCTAGGGGGGTTTAGGGCGTGGGGTTAGGGCAACCCTAGGGTTAGGTCAACCCTAGGGGTGTCCCTAACCCTTATTTTGACAAGCTATACTTTGCAAAACCCCCTAACCTGGAACATCAAAATGGGGAGAGTTTTCTAAATGGAATGTTAGCTTCGCCTAGAGTTTCTTGTAAATGTCACGACCCGATACAGAATACAGGATTCCGGATACAGGACATGGGTTGCAGGACTTTCCTACAGGATTCCGAATACAGGATATGGGTTGCAGGATTTTCCTACAGGATATTCCTACCAGGATTCCGGACACAGGATTCGGTTGCAGGATATTCCTACAGGATATGCCACAGGATATGCCTAGAGGATAAGGGACATGTGGACTCATCTTAGCCTCTGCATGCATGCAATCACTTTTGCATGCATGCAACCACTTTTGCATGCATGCCTAGATTAGCTCTTGGAGTTGTGAGCATAAAAGCTCCGACCTAATTGTTGTACAATTAGTTATTATCAACACCAGTCTTACTACGATCAATCTCGTCTTGTCTTGTTCTTGTCTTGTCTTGTTTCCTGTCCTACTCCTGTCTCGCTCCTGTTTCCTGTCCTACTCCTGGATCCTGTCCTGCTCCTGTCTTGTTCCCGGATCCTGTCTTGATTCTGTCTTGTTCCTGGATCCTATCCTGCACCTTCCTGTCTTGCTCCCGGATCCTATCTTGATCCTGTCTTGCTCCAAGGTCCGTCCTGTTCCTGTTCCTGTCCTGCTCCTGAGTCAAGCCTTCCTATTCTTGGAATCTTGTTCCTTTCCTGTTTCCTGAATCGTGGCTTGATAGTTTGATAGTAACTGCTTCATAGTTCTCCGTTTTCCAGCTACCTTTTTCTTGATTCCTTTCCTTCATTTTCCTCCTTTTTTTTCTTTCCTAGATCATGGCTGATTTTGAGCGTTTTCAACACGAGCACCAAATGCTACTTCATGAGCTGGCCACTTTGCGCCAAGTGGTCACCGACCTGCAAGGTTCCACCACTGCGGCACATGCAGTTGCTGATGCATCCTCCAAGGCTGCTGCGCAGGCTCTCTCCCAAGCATCGGTGGTTCCCTCTTCATCAAACTTTTCTTCGGAGCCGAAAGTTAGCATGCCAGGAGAAGTTCAGTGGTAATCGTGCCGATTTCCAAGGTTTCCTGAATCAGATCCGGCTCTTGATCCGTATGCAACCACGGCGCTACTCGACTGATGCTCAAAAGGTGGGTCTTTTGGCATCCTTACTAAGTGGATCTCCACGGGCTTGGGTTGCCCCCTTGCTGGAGCGTGACGATCCATTGATGGAAGACTTTGAAGGTTTCGTGGCTGCCTTTGAAGCCTGTTTTGGAGATCCTGATAAGTACCGTTCTGCATGCACGAAGTTACGGAAGCTCACTCAAGGATCCCGACCAGCTTCCGTCTATGCATCCGAATTTCAGCAACTTTGCACGAACATTCCATGGGACGAGACTGCATTGATCGAACACTTCCGTTTTGGGTTGAGGGATGACGTGAAGGACCTTCTCCTTACGTTACCGGATGCCCAAACATTAGCGGAGATCATGCAACAAGCTGTTCGTTGCGACAACCGTTTGTTCGAGCGTCGTCAGGAAAGATCCCGTCAGCAGTTCCTGCAAACCAATCCTGCAGCTGTGGTACATGTTCCTGCACCACCTTCTGGAGTAGTTCCTATGGAGGTTGAGAAATCCAAGCGTGGCTCTCTTTCCGCTGCGAGAAGCAACGTCGTCGCAGTGAGAACCTGTGCTTGTATTGTGGTGGAGCAGGACACAAGGTGGCAGATTGTCCTATTAAAGCCAGGAACTTCAAGACGCGTGAAGTTGAAGCTGAAGTTCAGTCGGAAAACTCCAATGTCCACTTCGTCTAGGAGCCGCGAAGTTGGACGTAGGTGCAGGCTCCATTGGTGCTGCTCATACCATCCCATCACTTAAGTTTCCTGTACACATTCATCTTAATAATCGAGAGCTCATGGAGTTTGCCTTGTTAGACACTGGTGCAAATGCATGCTTCATGGATGACACGTTTGCAACTCAACATGGCATTTCGGTGGTGAAGTTGAAGCGTGCAGTTCCTGTAGAGGTGGCCGATGGGCGTCTAATTGCTTCTGGTGCAGTTACCCATGCTACCGAACCTCTCTCCTGCAGGTATGGCACATTCAACTGTTCAATTTCCTTCAACTTGATCAAGACTCGGTCGACTCCCATCATTTTGGGCATGCCATGGTTCGTTGTTGCAAATCCGCAGATCGACTGGAGGTCTAGGACGCTCACGTTTTCCTCTCCAACAGCTAGGATCAATCCTGTACCTTCCTGCGTGCAGGATACATCCTTAGTATCTGAGGCAGTACAAGCTACAGGATTGACCGTGCCTGTTCCTGTACCAGTGTTGAAGACTCCTCCTCGACAGGATTCACCTCATATCAGTTCCTCAGCACATCCGCAGGCTCTCTCCACTCCTGTAAGTTTGCGGTGTCCTGTACAGGGTTCTTCCAATCCTGTATCAGTGTCGAAGGTTCCTCCTCAACAGGATCCACCTCCTGTTGATTCGTCAGCACATTCGCAGGCTTCTTCCACTCTTGCGCAACCACGGACTCCTGTACAGGATTCTTCCAATCCTGTACACTCATCACCCACACAGGTTTTTTCCAATCCTGCTTCTTTCTGTTACCCTGCTTCTGTTCCATCCCCCAAGATCCTTCCTCTTTTTCAGTCACAGCTCCCTCCTTCTCCTCTCCGAGTTCTTACCACTACCATGCATGAACTCGCCACTGATCCTGCTCCCTTCCACCTTTTTGCCTTTCAAGTAACTCCTACGTCCTCTTCTACCTTTCCTGTATCCGACCCCTGTTTTTTTTTCTCCTTCTCCTTCTCCTTCTCCTCCTTCTTCCCTACCATCCAAGTACCACGACTTTAAGGACGTTTTTGACAAGCACAAGGCTGCAGTTCTTCCTGTTCACAGGTCCTACGACTGTCCTATTGATCTTGCGGAAGGAAAGACTCCACCATTCGGACCGATTTATGCATTGTCACCCACAGAGTTGGAGGTTCTTCGTCAGTACATCGAGGACAACTTGGCATCCGGCTTCATTCGTCACTCAAAGTCCCCTGCAGGAGCTCCTATCTTCTTTGTCAAGAAGAAGGATGGGAGTTTACGTTTGGTTGTGGACTACAGGGGTTTGAATCAAGTCACCATTCGGAATCGGTACCCGTTGCCATTGATCCCGGAACTTCTCGATCGGCTGCGAGGAGCAAAGGTGTTCACGAAGATCGACTTACGAGGGCCTACAACCTTGTACGGATTCGTCCCGGCGATGAGTGGAAGACTGCCTTTCGTACAAGGTATGGACATTTTGAGTACACGGTAATGCCTTTCGGCCTTACCAATGCCCCAGCTGTGTTCCAACACATGGTGAACGACATTTTCCGTGACTTCTTGGACCAGTTTGTGGTGATCTACCTCGACGACATCTTGATTTTCTCCAAGGACCAGGCGGCACATGACAAGCATGTACGACTAGTTTTAGAGCGGCTTCGCGAGCATGGCCTGTACGCGAAGTTGGAGAAGTGTTTTTTCGATAGGGATTCGGTGGAGTTCTTGGGCTACATCGTCTCTCCTGCTGGCGTTTCCATGGACATGCACAAGGTGAAGACCATCGTGGAGTGGGAGAGGCCCAAGTCGGTACGAGATGTACAATGTTTCCTTGGCTTTGCAAACTTCTACAGGCGGTTCATACAGGACTTCTCCAAGCGTGTACTTCCACTCACAGAACTCACCAAGCGCACAGGACTTTTCTCTTGGTCCGACAAGGCGGAACACGCGTTCACAACACTCAAGGACGTTTTCACGACAGCTCCGATTTTAGCACATCCTGACCCTTCTCATCCTTTCTTCATTGAAGCAGATGCCTCGGATTTTGCAGTAGGATCCGTCCTATCGCAAGTTGGAGAGGACAAGTTGCTTCATCCTGTAGCTTTTCACTCTCGTAAGTTCCTGTCGGCGGAGATCAACTACGAGATTCATGACAAGGAACTCAAGGCCATTGTGGATTCGTTTGAGGAGTGGCGGCATTTCCTGGAAGGTGCTGCACATCCTGTACAAGTTCTTACGGATCACAAGAACCTGGAGTACTTTCAAACGGCTCGGGTCCTCAGTCGGCGACAGGCTAGGTGGGCAGAGTTCCTATCACGTTTTGACTTCGTCATCGTCTACAGGCCCGGCTTTCGGAATGGCAAGGCGGACGCATTGTCTAGGCGCTCTTACCTTGCACCAAGCCCGGGCGATCCTGCATTTGACGGTCAAAGGCAAGTGTTGTTGGGTCCTGATCGTTTCCGGCTTGCGGCACTGCAGGTTCATCAGGCTCCAGCAAATTCAACACTCCTACAGGACGTCCGTTCGCAGTTGGCTACAGACGACTTGGCAAAGAATGTGTTCTCACACATTCATCCTGACGTTGCAAGTTCCTCTTCCTCCAGTTCCCGTCCAGACTACAACCTGTTCACCATACAGGATGGACTCCTGTACCGGGAAGGTCTCCTGTTGGTATTTCCAGGACTCGTGGTACAGGATTGTCATGATACCCCGGCTACAGGACATTTTGGTGTGGCCAAGACAGTGGAGTTGGTGACTCGCAACTATTGGTGGCCTGGGTTGCGAGGTTTTGTGGAGAGGTTTGTACGGAGTTGTGACACTTGTAGCAGGTCGAAGATGCCTCATCATGCACCCTCTGGTCTTCTTCGTCCTCTTCCTGTTCCGTCTGCTCCTTGGAGATCCATTTCTATGGATTTCCTCACAGATCTTCCTCCTTCTCGTGGATTTGATGCAGTTCTTGTGGTGGTTGACCGTTTCACCAAGCAGGCTCATTTCCTACCCTGCAACAAGACAGCTACAGGTCAGACAACTGCCGAGTTGGTGATCCGCGAGGTGTTCCGACATCATGGTCTTCCTGAGAGCATTGTTTCCGATCGAGGTCCACAATTCATGTCCAAGTTTTGGCGAGAGCTTCTTCGGAGTCTACAGGTCAAAGCGGATCTTTCTTCAGGATATCACCCACAAACCGATGGGCAGTCCGAACGCACAATTCAGACCTTAGAACAGTATCTTCGTTGCTTCATCAGTTACCAGCAGGACAACTGGTTGGACCTCCTTCCAATGGCGGAGTTTGCCTACAACAACTCCATCCACGCATCTACAGGACAGACACCTTTCTTTGCTCTTACAGGCCACCATCCACGTTTTGACTTTGCTCCCGCTTCTCCTTCTTCCGCTCCTGCAGTACAGGATCGTCTTCAGCATCTTCGGCAGGTACAGGATGATCTCCAGGTTCATCTTCAACAGGCACAGGAACGATACAAGCATCATGCTGATGCTCACCGTCAGCCGGCACCTGCATACAAGATTGGTGATCTCGTGTGGCTTCTTCGTCGACACATTCGCACCAACAGGCCTTCTTCTAAGTTGGATTTTCAACGATTGGGCCCTTATAGGATCGTGGCGGAGGTAAATCCTGTAGCTTTCCGACTCGAGTTACCATCCACGGTGAAACTTCATCCTGTGTTTCACACCTCTTTGTTGGAGCCGTATCATCCTTCTTCTCTTCCCGGTCGTGTTTCTTCTCCTCCCCCTCCTGTGGTCATTGACACGGAACCTGAGTACGAAGTGCAGCCATCCTTGACTCTCGTCTTCATCGTCACCAACTCCAATACTTGGTGGATTGGAAAGGGTACCTGCCTACTGATCGCACTTGGGAACCTGCATCCAACTTACTCCATGCTTCTTCCAAGGTTGCTGCCTTCCATCGGCATTATCCTGCTAAACCAGGTCCCAAGACTCGTGGAACTCGTCTTTAGGGAGGAGGTGCTGTCACGACCCGATACAGAATACAGGATTCCGGATACAGGACATGGGTTGCAGGACTTTCCTACAGGATTCCGGATACAGGATATGGGTTGCAGGATTTTCCTACAGGATATTCCTACCAGGATTCCGGACACAGGATTCGGTTGCAGGATATTCCTACAGGATATGCCACAGGATATGCCTAGAGGATAAGGGACATGTGGACTCATCTTAGCCTCTGCATGCATGCAATCACTTTTGCATGCATGCAACCACTTTTGCATGCATGCCTAGATTAGCTCTTGGAGTTGTGAGCATAAAAGCTCCGACCTAATTGTTGTACAATCAGTTACTATCAACACCAGTCTTACTACGATCAATCTCGTCTTTCTTGTTCTTGTCTTGTCTTGTCTTGTTTCCTGTCCTTCCTGTCTCGCTCCTGTTTCCTGTCCTGCTCCTGATCCTGTCCTGCTCCTGTCTGTTCCGGATCCTGTCTGATTCTGTCTTTTCCTGGATCCTGTCCTGCTTCCTGTCTTGCTCCCGGATCCTATCCTGATCCTGTCTTGCTCCTAGATCCGTCCTGTTCCTGTTCCTGTCCTGCTCTCGGTCCTGCTCCTGAGTCAAGCCTTCCTATTCTTGGAATCCTGTTCCTTTCCTGTTTCCTGGATCGTGGCTTGACAGTAAATACCTAATGACACCCGACCGGACCATCACTAGATACCCAAGTGCACTATGCGGGCATGTTTCTTCTACATCTAGGGTTCATCACATAATCCAGTAGGTAACAACAATCAACTTCCAAAGTAAAAGAGGAGTCATAGTAAAAACTATGACAGGTTACTTTACTAGATTTCGTGGGGTTTCCAGAGATGGGATTTTAGGGTTGGCACCTGGCAAGTCGCCTTTGTGGCACCAGGTAAAAACTCTAACATAACATGTGGCTTCCAAGTGACCATCTGGCATCAACACCATGTGTGAGCAAATTTTAAATCTTCCAAGACAAACCTAAGAATTTGACTCAGATGTCCAAAGAAGCATGAGACTTAGGGTCCTACCCTAAGTCCCCTAGAATGACTACCCTTTGATCCCCGAGTAAACTTTAAGATCTTACCCTACGAGACCTAGACATGCTTATGCCCTAACCCCACTAAGGAAATGTGTCCCACACATACCTTGTGATAGAGCTAAGGCATTATCACTTATCCTTTAAGAAATCACTCTCGTCTGGGAGTACAACCTCTTTTACCTTAACCCCTAGGGGTTTGAGTAGCTGAGTCGTACCCTAAACCTAAGGTTAATACTTAGTGAGGACATGAATGTGTGCCATAGGCAGACATGAGTGTTCTATTAAGTAAACTCTCCAAGTCTAGGTTTGGATAACCCTAAGTACATGACCTTTCGCGAATGGGCTTATTAACAAGCTTAGGTTATTCAACCCTTGGTTCTCAAGGAGAAGAACCCCCCTTAGCCAAGTGTGCCAATAGCATATTTAATTAAGAGACCTTACCTCTCTTGAGCGAATGCCCAAAGTTTAACATCTTAAAGCGAATGCACAAAGTTCAACACCAAGGAGTTAGATACTCTAACAAGCGTTAGAGTATCTAACTCCTTGGCGTTGAACCCATGAGACAACTCTAAAGGGCATGTCTCAGGCATTGTACCATGTACCATATAGCCTAGTGTTACATCTTTATGTGACACTATTTCCCAAAATGTGGGCTATTATGCCATAGTTCTTTAGATTTAAGAGTTACACCATGTGCCCGAACTTAACTCTCACATGCCAACTCTAGAACCCTCTGTGAACTCTCAAGAACTTGGTAAAGAAAACTTGTCAGTCAAAGTCCTATGCCCACAGTTGGACAAGAACATGTGCCATGTTTAGTTGTGAGTACTACTCTTAACTTAACATGGAGGAGGATAAAGACATGCCTCAACGTCTGACCCTTGGAATGTGCAATTCGACAAGACCTCCTAAGCATGGATTCGCTAATGTTAAGGATGGTGTCATAGTTTTTACTATGACTCAACCCTTTACTTTGAACGTTGATTGTTGTTACATACTGAACTATGTTGATAAGCCCTAGATGTAGTGAATAGTGCACTTAAGTGTTTAAGGGTAGTCCGACCGGTTGTCCTTAGATATTACAAGAAACTTTAAGCGAAGGTAGCACTTACCTTTTAAAAAACTCTTACCTTGGTTTTTTGTGTCCCAATTAGGTTTTTGGGTGGTTCCGGTGAGTTCGGCATGTTGGATATGAGTAGAAACACCCTTAGGATTGACCTAACCCTAGGGTTTCCCTAACCCCACGCCCTAAACCCCTCAGGTTAGGGTTTAGGGGTTAATGGGTCATTAATTAACTCACCAAGTATATTCCCTCAGGGAATGAGATTCCGTGCCAACCACTTATGTAAATAGGAAATAGGGGGAGGGAAGGGAGGGGGGGGGGGCTCTATCACATATATTAAGTAGTACATGTAGGAGAGCTCTTGGGTTCATGACTGAGTTTGTTGTTCTTTTACCGGTGCAAGCTCGTTAAGGCACAACCCTCTATTGTGCCGCAATAACTTCCAGATGATAGAGGTACATCCCACCTTCGGGTAGCTGACCCTTAATGTTGGCGAATCCATGCCTGAAAGGTCTTGTCGGAATGCACGTTCCAAGAGGCAAAGGTTAAGGCTTGTCTCCTCCATCAAGCTAGGTGTAGCACTCATGGGCAAACAAGGCACATCCGTGTTCTTGTCCAATTGTGGGCATGGGATCTTGTTTGACATGTTCACATTACCCAATTCTTGAGGGTTCACTAAGGGATTCTAGAGTTGGCATTTAGGAGCCACGTTTGGCACTTGATGCAACTCTTGAATCTAAGGGCTATGGCATGATAGCCCACATCGTGGAAGGCAGTGTCACATAGAGATGTGACACTGGGTTAGACGTCACACAATACAATGCTGGAGGCACACCGTTTGGGGCTGTGTCATGAGGTTGTCACCAAGGGGTTGGATACTCTAGTAAACATGCAGGCTTGTGTTCGTATTAGGGTGCTAAGCCTTGGGCATCTGCTCAAGAGGTTAGGTCTCGTAACTAGGTGTGTTTTGGCACACATGGCTAGGGGTGTTCTCCTTAGGATCTGAGGGTTGAACAACCTAAGCTCATTAACAAAAGCCCTATCATGAGACACTTGCAAAGTCATGTACTTAGGGTTATCCAAACCTAGCCTTAGGGAGTTTGCTTAGCAGAACATTCGTGTTCGCCTACGGCGCACACTTATATCCTTACTAAGTACTAGCCCTAGGTTTAGGGTATGACTTGGCCACTCAAACCCTTAGGGGTTAGTCGTGGTTCAAGGTACCCCTTGTCACCCTAAAGGGGTTGTTCTCCCGGATGAGGGTGATTCCTCAAGGGGTAAGTGACAATGCCTTAGTTCTGTCACGGGGGCATGTGTGAGACACATCTCTTTGTGGGGTTAGGGCATGAGCATGTCTAGGTCTACTGGGATAGGATCTTAAAGTCTACTCTAGATATCCTTTAGGGTTCAGGGATGGTCATTCTAGGGGACTTAGGGTAGGACTCTAAGTCTTCTATTTAACTAGGCATCTGAGTCAGACTCTTAGGGTCATCTTAAAAGACTTAGTGTTGCTCACACAGGGAATTGATGTCAGAAAGCCACTTAGCGGCCACGTGTTGCCACATGTTAACCCTCCGGTCAAAACTCTGACAGATGAGCTACCCCAAAAGTGAAACATACCCCTATTGTTTAGAAGTTGAGGCATCACAATAGAGGGTTGTGCCTTAATGACACAAGTTAGAGCTTGTACCGGTAAAGAATAACTAACTCAATTATGAACCCATGAACTCTCATTACATATCATACTTAATATATGTGACTGAGGCCCCTATATTTTCCTGTTTTGTAAAGTGGGCTAGCTATAAACACCACTACACAAAGCCACAAAACTTTAGCCAGAATAATAGAACATAATGAAAGAACATATATGGTAAGTGGCATTTAGATGTGTGAGTCCGAATCATGTACACATGTTCTTTTATGTCTTTTTCCAATTTAACCACTTCCCCGTGGGTGCTATGAGTTAAGTAAACAACTTTGTTCGTAGTAGACAAACAATACTTAATTATTATTATTGTTATTTATAAGAGTTAAAAATAATTCACATATTCTTAAAACATTACAAGATTTAAAAATAAATATTTATATATTCTTAAAAATCTATATATTTTGCACTTTATATTAATTATGATTCTTTTAAGATATTACTAATATAAGAGCTAACCTACAATATATAGATGAAATATACAAATGAATAAAATTAAAGAAATGAGCAAAGAAACAAACAAGAATAAGTTCAAGAAAAACATAAACAACAAATTCATTATGAAATCGTTTAGATCAAAATCATCACTAAAATATTCATTATCATTATGACATTAATGATAATTTAAAGTTTAAAGTATAAATTTATAAATTATTTAAATTTTAATTCTAATAATGACATTTCTATTTGGAGATGAAAAATCCACTTCAAATGCTAGAATTTAATTTTAAAGTTAGTAATCAACAATAAATTAAGTTTAAAATGTAAATTTATGAATTTTAATAAATTTTAATTTTAATATTTTATTTTAAAGATGAAAAATTACATTACAACTTTTTAAAATTTAATTTTAAAGTCAATAATGTGTTTTGATATAATTTGAATATATTATATAATAATATAATATTTAACTTGAAAGACATATATATGTAATTATGCACATATAAAACTATTAATAATATAACATAGAATTTAAAACATAGAAATGAAAATCACATAGTATATACTTTATAAATAGAATGAAAAGGGTCTTATGATGGATTACTGTTGGGAATTATATAATAGATCATCGCTGGAAGTGAAGTTTAAAGCATGTTGAAAATTAAAAGAAATGGTAATTTTTTTATTAAAATTATCTTATAGATATAAGTGAACATTGGAGGGCTTCCGTACGGGATCGCAGCCTGCGGCTTGGTAGTGAAAGTAAAATGAAAATCAAAATCATTATAAATGTTCCAATGCAAAAATGCAGTCCTATCAAAACTTCAAAAGCATAGTAGAAAACATATTATTAAAGTACATATAAAAATTACATTCAATATAGAGATTTAATAAAGATTGAATGTGTTATTAATGGTTATAATAATTTTTAAAATCTAATTTGACATATGCAATGCCTGCTACATTAAACAAACATGTTCAAAACCAAATAATTAAAGAGGATAAAAAGTTCCAATCTTATCAATTGAAGAGCACATGCAATGTTATATTAAAAAAGGCAGTAAAATCGAACAAAAAGCTTTAAATATTAATAAAAATGAATTTATAATTAATCATTGAGTTTGAATTCTTTCTTATTGTGATGTTTTACACAATTTGTAATTCTTAAGTATGAATATAATTAGTTCTATTTTAAACATTATTTTGATTTTATTAAGATTTCATTAGTTTAAATGAAAGATAATGAGTAACTTATAATTATTAAGAGTTATACATAACCATAAAATAAATATATTCATTTAAAAATTTTAAGAAAAAACTATCATATTTTAAGCTTTTACTATTAATTAATTATTTAATAAATTGCGATTTTTCAATTATATACAATTGTAAAATTGTATAAAATAATTAACCATTATTTTATTCAAGAACATGAGTTATGTAAATTAGTAAACAATAAATGGAATTTAAATTAATATTATTTAAAAAAATAAGAATAGTATAAATTCTATATTTAAATTTATTTAAGACAAGCTACCTTATTTTAAAATTTGCTATTAATTAACTATTTAATAAATTAAGATTTTCAATTATATTCAAGCTATTACAACTATATATGTATGAAATTGTATAAAAGAAGAATTAATTACATTATTTTATTTAATATTTCAAGTAAAAATGGGGATTGTATTAAATGAGAAAAAAAGAATATTAAAGCTATGTAAATGGAATTTACCTAGTGCAATATAAGTTTTCTAAATTAACTTTATATTAATTAATAATTTCTATTTTGAATCTAACTTTCATTATAATATACTCTTTGCTTATTATATTTTGAATTTCTTTTTTTCTACTTTTTTTATCATGTGTTACAACATTATTGTAATGTTAATTATTTGATGTAATTTGACAATATGCAATGGAAAAATTTTATTATTTAATTTATCAAACCTTACATATTTTATATCATATTAGATTTTTAAGGTGGGGTTAATTTGGATTTTGTTTGTGTGAATACTTATATATGTAAATTAATATTGTTATTTACCTATTTACAAGTGAAGGAATATTTACATGGCAAATACAGTCAGCGCAAACTGGTGCTCTTTTCATACATAACACATGGAATTCCTGAATGGCATGTGGCATGAGACATCTCCAGGGGCATCAGTATACGTAGCCATCTCCGTATACACACACAAGATGAAGATCAAAGATGAACGTTCATGTATCATTGTATATTTTAAGTTTTTTAAGTATATTCTTGAACTTGCTTATAGAATATACAAATTGTTATTTTGTTATTTGTTGTTGTGATGAAATACTAATACGTCCTCTCTCTCTCACACAGACGTACAACTAACACCATATGAATGAGTCAATGGTATTTTAAGCGTGGGCCCTTATGAAATGAAATCTACAAAGTCCATATATCTTGTTTGATACATTGTATAATAAAGAAAGCAGAAGCAAACAAAAAATCGTTATATTTTGGAAAGCTCACGGATAGTAGAAACTGGTCATAAGGAAGCAAAATAAGAAAACAGAAGAGGACGAATAACTCCTGCGGCAGCAAAAGAGGGATTTTATTTTGTAAAAGTCATGTTGGGCTTCAGTAGTGTGATGTGATATGTATTTGTCAACGTACTACAGTGGTGCCTATGAGGTTTTCGACGATTTATATGTTTTATAAATTAGTTAATGTAAAGGTTGAATAAGTTCCATGCAGTTGGAGGAGCTCATGGAGTCGAGCGGACCTTTTGTCCGAGACAGTGAGACCGGTTTGTCCATCAGTAATACATTCAACCAAGATGTAAGTGCTATTCATTAAGTTAATTAAGTACTTAATTATTGTGATTATCAAACAGGAAAGCACATTCTCCGGAAAATTGAAGGTGGGGCATTAATCATGGAATATGCACATTTTTTTCTACCTTTTATAATTGTTCAATTTTAGACATATTGGCACTCATGGATGTCAGTCAACCATTCTTGGGCATCAAAATGGTGGTACTCAACAGTTCACAATATCACAGCCGTTATTGGGGCCGGTGTTCTTTCTTTACATGCTGCTATGGTGGACTTAACTTGGTACAAAATTGTGTGTGTGTGTGGTGTATAGAGAGAGGAGTATAATCAAAATGTATAACTTACTATGTTATATATGCAATAATGCGTGTGTACGTGTGGTCATGAAATACCGAGGAAATATTGTATTTAATGTTTATGTAAAATAATATTACGTAAAGACTTCATGTTTCTTTAATATATTATGGTTATTTTCCAGGGCACCAGGAATATTCGTACTTTGTTTGATTGCAGTAATAAGCTTGAGCACTATGTGGCAAATGATAGAGCTTCACGAGTTTAGATGGGAAGCGTATGGACAGATACCACGAGCTTGGACAAAGGGCGTTCGGTAAAAAGCTCGGTTTATGGATAGTAGTACCTTTGCAGATGCTGGTCGAGGTTGGGTGGACACTGTGTACTTGCTTACTGCTGGTAAATCGTTGCGTAAAATATACGCCCTGGCTCACGGTTGCCATATACAAGACACAGAGCATTGCAACTTGGAGCTGTGGATATGTACCGTGTGTTTTGCTGCTCTACAGATTGTTCTCTCTCAGCTGCCTAACTTCACTTCGATCACCTGGGTTTCTATTATTGCAGCATTTATGTCTCTGGGTAACACTTGCATGCGCGTGCTCTGTGCTCTGTGTTGAGAGAGAGAGACAGAGAGAGATGATATGATGGTATAGTTAACACAACCCACACACACAAATAAGACGTATATGCAGATACTCGACTATTGCGTGGATTGCAACACTCTTACAACATAGAGGTCCCAACGTAAGCTACAAACCACATCCATCTTCAAGTTCAACGGCTGCAGATGTTTTCGGAGTGATAAGCTCACTAGGCCAGATCTGCTTTGCATTTGCAGGTCACACACACACACACACAATAAATGGATGTAGGTGTATATACAAATATTCCATTTGCAGGTCACAATATAGTTCTGGAGATTCAAGCAACCATTCCATCCACAGCAGAGAGGCCATCCAAAGTATCTGCATGGAGCGGTGCATTAGTTGCTTATTTGATGACTATAATATGCTATTTTCCAAATGCATTAATCGGATACTATGTGTTTGGGAATAACAAAACCGATGATATGCATGTTCTTGAAGCTTTAAACAGGCCAGTAGGGCTTGTTGCCCTCGGTAATGCCATGTTGGTTCTTCATATGTGTGTGGCTTCCAGGTACATTGTACGTCTGTGTGTGTGTGTACATATATAACACAGATACACATCATATACATTAGTATGTTAATGTATGTTAATGTAGATTTTTGCTATTCCACTGTTCAACAACGTTGAATTATTTCTTATTAAGTCTTGTAAATTCAAAGAAGGTTTGCCTATGCGACTGGTGGTGCGGACACTCTACGTTGGTAAACTAGTAGATTCTACACATAATTTTAACCAAAATTTCGTAAATAATATTATGCAGTTTGCTTTCTTGCTTAACATTTCCCTTCTTTGGAGATTTACTCACTTTCTTTGGAGGAATTGCCTTTGTGCCAACCACATTCCTGGTAAACTTCACACACACAATTAACACAGCTGGTATATAATTTACTTGGATTATTTAGTTGAAAATGTGAATGGAACGTACTTAAACAACTCTCTCTCTCTCTCTTCTCTCTCTCTCTCTCTCACTCACACACACACACGACTACAATACGCAATGCATCTATAAATAGCAGATATTATTATAGTTACTAATATTTGGTTTTTGCAGTTACCATGTATATCATATGGCATATTATTCGTAAACCAAGACTATTCGAATTGCCTTGGCTCGCGAACATGGTAAGTTTGGTTCTCTTTTAACGACATACACAGAGTATGCAGATACTCAAGTAGAGTTTCTTTGTGAAGGCATGCATTGCGGTGGGTATCTTCCTCACCGTAACCTCTACTGTTGCTGGATTAAGGAATATCATAATCAAGGCGTCATATTACCATTTCTACCGATGAACTGTAAGTGCGTGTAAAATGGTGTATTTATAGTGAACAAAATAGTCAATAATGTTATAAGACATGCATGGTATAATATCTATGGTAATAAACTGTTAACTGCGTTTCTGTTGCAGATAATAAAAATGCCATGAGGTCACCCTGAACGCATACATAGCAGAAGCTCTCCTAACAAGATCTTGATATTATACACGGATATCGTTCAGATTAGATATATGTATATGTATGCATTTCAAGTATGTGCTATCGTTTGCCTCTTTCATTTTACTACACTACACTACACACACACACAGTATCTAACGTGTTGCCTGAAACATACGATATAACCAACCAATATGACAGCATCCGTACACTGTATATAATTCTGCTGAAAATTTGGTTATATATATATAAACTATATTCAGCAATTCTCAACTTTATTCTAACTTTATATACATATGGATATATATGAGACTGCATAACTCTTCTGAAATTGGAAAGGGATATATATTTATTTATTTAAAGAGATTTTATTACCATCACCTAATTTAAAAACTATTCAAATATATATCATTATATTTATTATAAAATAATATATTATTTTAAATAAAATATAATTTAATTTATAAATTAAAAGATGAAAAATAAATCACATATTGAAAGATGATACAATTGCAAGACTCTATAGAGTATGGTATATACATGTGTATATATACTGCGTGTCTAAATTAGTTAAATTCATGAGAAAATTACATTTATACCCCTAAAATTTATTATATACATATATACCTTAGAAGTTTTATATTTACATTTTATCCCAAAATTTCAATTTAAAACTTCATAAATTTCAAAATTAGAAATTAAAAAACATTTTAAAATTTTTTATAAAAAATTATAATTAATTTACAATTTTATATTTAGGTCCAAAATACAACCTATTAAACATATATATCACAATATAATATAATTATTTTTTAAAATATTCCATTTTTTACTATGACTTAATACTTAATAAACTTCAAATTTCATTTACAATATATTATGAATTAAAAATTTATTTTTAGTTATTTATTATTTTAAAAGTTAAAATATTACGATTGAAGTTTTTTTCAAGGTATATATGTAAATTTAAAACTTGTAAAAGTATATATATGTAAATATAAAACTTCTAAAGGTATATATGTAAATATGATAAATTTCAAAGGTATAAATGTAATTTTCCTTAAATTCATTTGTATTTTTCTATCAAACATTATAGTTCATTATTTTGAATGAATATTTAGTGACGATGAAGGTCCACTTTAATTGCTTTTTTTTTATTTACCAATATCTCAAGTATCATGCTTATCTATATAACATTCACTTCTTATCTCGATACGGGAATTATCTCAATAGAAGTGAATGTTATACCATATATGCTACTGAAATTGCATTTTCAAGGTTGTGGGGTCCACATTGTGGGCAATATTTATGAACTTTTCTAATTCTTGTTTATATTCTCGTTAATAAGTTAAAAAATCAACAAAATCACATAGAGTGAATCATAACCATGATTGTTGCAAATGACTTTTCATGAACAAGTATCCATTTTGAAAACATGTTCTCGTGTTTTACTTTGATTTTAAATTTAAAATTATTTTATTTTATTAATTCTATTTATAAATGACAATTTGAAATCCCTCATTATTCTCATAAATTCACTTAATCGATGCTCATGATGGATGTTAGGGTTGTTTAAGATTTTTTAATTTTGTATTTATGAGAAATTCTCATTTTCAATAAACGCATTCATAAACATTCATATATATTATTATGAACGCATTTGTTGGTAATCATGATTGAAATAATGTAGGTCAACCTAATCAAGTTCTATTCAGCACTAACACATACATGGCACACATAAGACATCTACCTTGAATTGACAACCACCACATCTAGGTTGATGATTGTCTCAGCAAACTATTTTTTATGGTTGATAGGTATCTAATGACAATAGCATTAATGATATAACACCAAAAGGATCTACTATAAGAAATGAGTAACCACACATAAGACATAAGAATCCTATGTGATAGAGACTTCATACACATTAGGGTTGGTAAGTTCTAGTTTTTACTTCTGTTGCAAAAGTGTGTAAAATTGACTATTTTAGTTGATATTCATTATACTTTAATAATTAAAATCGCTCCAATGATTTATTATTTCCCTCAAATATTTTAGTTGTTATTAATATTATGAGAGCTTGGAATATAAAATGTGTATATTGTATTAGCCTAAAACTCTAGCTTATATACAGGAGCGAATGGTCCAAATTGAAACCAATCCAATAGCTATCAAAATCCACTATGCTAATAATAATATGTGTGCATGTAGTCGTACATGTGGACCTTACATCATTCCCTCCTCTCGAAAGGATGGAAGGTGGTTAAGGTTCTTTGGTATATGGGCCTAAATGTAGAGGAACATTAGGAGGAGGCACTAGTGGATTTGTAGGCGGCACAACTTGTTCCTGACCCTGTTGTACAAAAACACTTCGCACATACACAATCTCTAAATGATTGGGCTGATGTTGTGTTGAACCTTATAAACTTGCGGTCTTACCTACCGCATCACTTGATATGGTTCCTTCCACTGAGGAGCAAGAAGACTCTTTGCTAAACCATGTATTGTAAGCTTGGGAAAACGAACCAACACCAACTCATCCAATTATACTTTCTAGGTGGATGATGATGAGAGTTGTAACGTTGTTGTTGTCCCACTTGTATCCGGCCCAAGTGTTTTACAGACTTTGCTTGAACCAATGGAAGAACACTCGTCAAATATTGATACTAGGACTTAGCATCGGCAACTCGTAACAAGTGAGAAGGTAGATCAACTTTGTCAGCAACAACAGGTCATGACCATATAAGAACTTATATGGTGAAGTACCAATGGAACTCTGTATTTTAGTGTCATAAGCATATTGGAGAGATGGCAAATAACCATCCCAATCCAAATGTTGAAAGTTCACATACTTTGCGATCATCCCTTGAAAGTCCTGATGAGCTGTTTCACCAAACCATCTAAGGATGATAAGTACTTGTGAAGGTGTGTCGTATCTCCAGCCGAGATGTTAAGACATGAAATGCCTCAGCCATAAATGCAGGACCATTATCAAAGAGAATATGCTCCAAACAAGAATGCTAGAACAAAACCTAATTAAGGAAAAACTAGTCAATAATAGAGGCAATCGCACTAATAAGAGCACCAACTTCCACCCAACGAGTTAGGTAGTCAAAAACAATAATAATGTACTCATTGCCAACAGTCGACTGCGGAAAAGGTTCCATCAAATCAAATGCCACCAACTCAAACAAACAAAAAATTACAATTGACTCCAATCGTTCTTCCAAAGTACACATGAGAGTATTATGGGCTTGGCACCACACACAACTATGTACATACCAAATCACATCTCCTCGCAACTCTGGTCAATAGAAAGATCTATGCAGCTTCTCAATCACACGACGATGTTCCATATGCCCGCCGAGAATAAGAGAGTCATAATAAGTGTGGAAGAAGTGTGGAACAAAGACCAAAGGTACCACCAACTGGAAATGATCACCCCACAAAATAAAGAAGGTCATTTTAAAGATGATATTGGGAATATAAGTCATTAGCAAGTGATGCAGGATTGTCAAACCCATCACGAAGCCTTTCAATCCATAGCTCAACCTTTTAAACTTCCTGAACCTTATCTAAAAATGGCAAATTTAACTATGCATCTTGTGGATATTAAAATAAGCACAACAACTGTTGATAGTATTAAATCTTCGTTCAGAAAATCCATTGATGCTGGAATAACTAGTTCCTTAGGAACAAAAGAAGAGAGAGAGCTTGAGAAAGAACGTCAGCATCAATCACAGAACTCTCTGAGCGATGAACAATCTCAAAGTTGTAAATCTGAAGCTTTAAGACCCACCGAGCAGTACGACCAACTAAATTCTTTACAACCAAGTGACTGATCACCTTCCAAGAGTGTTCGAGAACTATGTAGGTAAGCATGGAGCTTCTCAAAACCTCAAACCATTGCTAGACACTTCTCTGTCATGGAGTAGTTCAGTTCTATTGGTTGCAACTTACAACTGATGTACGCCATTTGGGATGTCATTGACCAGATACACTCGTACTCTTTTACATCAATACTCCCTCAAGACCGATGTTAGAAACATCCACATGCAAAATGAAGAAAAAAGTGTAATTAGGATACGCCAAAATTGGAAGAGTTGTCAACAACTCTTTAAGATTTGCAAATGCTTGCTTGTTATCCTTAGACTAGACAAAAGATGATGTAAACGACTTTAGTAATGCCCACAATGATGTAGTAGAATCTGAAAAATGATCCACAAAATGGCTAAGATATTGTAAATTCATGGTTTCACTATTTATTTAAATAGTACTCTTATATAATTTACATATATATTATACATCTAGACCATTGTTAATCTACTAATGACTTTACTTATATTTTAAATTACTTTAAAAATATTGATCCATTATTTATGAAAAGTCTTAGACTATTTTTTTAAATAGACATATAATTATCTTAACAACTTTGATCTACTTGTAGTGTTAAACACAAAGCAAATAAAGCATATATATATAAGTACATTAAATAAAAAATTTCCCCATTTAAATTTTAATCTTTGTATTTATTTATTTATCTCCTCTCTCTCTCTATATATATATATAAAGGCAATTGTAAACCTTAAACTAATATATTACAATTTTGTTAAGATATTATGTTAAACCTCCCTTAATAAAAATTAATAATGTTGTGCACATGCTTGATTTGTCTAAAACTTAAAAAATTATAAAATTAAAATGTAATATTCATATAATATAAAAATTCAATAAGTTAAATTAAATTATAATTAAGATAGATATAAAATATATTATGATTGCAATTTATAAACTTGAGTGGCATCAACATTATAAAGCTATATATTTATTATATCAAAGAGTGAACTTGTTAATTGCATAATACTATAATATTAATATTTTGATTATTTATTGTTGTTTTCCTATTATGTAAAGTTGGTCAAAACTAGAAAATAATAAAAGAGACCTAAAATTTAAATGCACCACTTTATTTAATATACACATAAAGATTCATACACAGGCACATAATTACATGGATAACACCTTTCTTATAATATAAATATTTTTTATTAAAATAAATGTTACCTTTTTATTATAAGTAGAGTTTATAATAACTATTGCACTTAGTATAAATAATTTACATTTATTATAAATAATTAAAATTCTATATGCCTTATTAGCATCATGCATGTGGTAGATTAATAATATAATAAGTTAATCAGTTACTAATTTAAATTCTTTTTCTTCATTATCATTGAATTTTTTTTTAAGTCTCATTGAATTTATCCACATATTGTTCTACTTATTAATGAATAACTAACATGTTAAACTTGGCATAAATAAGAGGTTAGATACTAACTCTTTATAGAAAATTTATTTGAATGATTAATATAGAATTATATTAATAAAGTAAATTATTATTGTGTATTTCTGCACTATGTTTGTGTATTTTAAAATATTGGTGTAGATTTAACATAAATAATCATAAATCTAAATTTAGTTTAAGTTTGATGGTGGAAATTAAATTATTTATAGTTATTGATGGGCTACCTCACACTCACATAATAATCTTATAATTATTTTATAAAGAAAATGTAACTTTTACAATAAGTTTCACTTTTATTAACTATTTAAAAAATTAAATTTTTTAATTATATTAAAGTTATTACAATGATTTTATTATTTTATTTAAAATTTAAAGAACATGTGAAAAATGATTTTAAATGTAGAAAAGAGTGGAATTTACTTAATGCAATACAACTTTTTTAAATTAATAAATTAATAACCTTATTACTTAATATAAAATGATATATAATGAAGGGATTTTGAGTATATCTAGATTGGCACTATTGATATAACTTATTCCAACTTTAGATAATATTATAAGTAAATTCAAGGTTCATGTTATAAGTGTACCATTTTGAATTAACATGTATATTAGTGTTTCACATCTTATTTGATCATTTTCAAGTGCATTTTAGTTGATTTTTTTTTTTTTTTGAGTGTATAATAAGTATTTAACTAATGCATAAAAGTACATAGTAAATATAATGTACTGTATGTATATTGTTTATATTAGATAGATATTATTAAAATATAATATTATAATTAAAATACATTCTCATCACAGTGAGAATTTAATTGGTATGAACATTGTAATTAAAATGAGAATGTCCATAGTCCCATTTTTTAATAATTAATTATTTATTTAATTAGTAATTTTAATATTAAAGATTTTTTTAAAAAATAATATATGTTTAAGAAGAAATATATACTTAAAAATATTAATACTTAATTAATTAATAATTTATTTTATATTCTCATTTTAGTTATAACATTCATTGGTGTTCTTTTCATTTTTTAGATTAAAAAATTATGTATTCTTATGGGTGAAATGAAATGAAAAATAATATTTATTAGAAAATCTTGAAGGTCGTAATTGTATTATGTGTCTCACCACTGAGGATACAAAGATACAAGTAAATCAAGCTAAAACGACTATTCTATAAATAAAATTAAGAGCCATTACGAGATGAAGATGAATATGAAACATGTATAATAATAAAAAGTAAACATATGAATAAAGAGGTAAGGAAGGCATTCCATGTTGTATTAATAACCTCCTATATTATTGTTAGGCACACTACATACAAACTAGAGACCCTCACAAAACCACTTGACCTCCCCCGAGCTGCCTCTAGTCTTGCTGCTCTCCAAAAAAGGCACCCTAATATATTAGGGTGCCTTCCTTCTTTATATCTAGGTATATCTCTTCACGAATATTTTGGCTTATACCTTTCTGAGTAATATGCTTTGATTCGTTATATGGATCATAACAATCCTCCCCCCATTAGCAAGTCCTTGTCCTTAAGGGCAGTATAACTTACTCAACTGGTCCTGTATCATTAACCTCCACAAAGAATCTACTTGGGACTCGTTCCTTGTGAGTACTGTTTTTAATTGGCTAACATGAAACATTGGGTACACCTTCACTCCTTCTGGCAGCCGTAGTTGATATGGCACTTTACCGATACGCTCCAAAATCTCATAAGGACCTGAGTACATGTGTGGCAAATACCACTCGAGGATATATATAATCTCCCACTTGGAACTCTCAGAAGCTTCTGTGCTCATTAGCAAACTTGATAGCTAAGCTCTAAGCTACTTGTAAGTTCTTCTTGCACAAAACTCTGAATGTTTCCAAGCTCAACACTTAGATCTTTAACTTCCTCATCCATGTTGTCATGACCCGATACATGATACAGGATGCAGAATACGGGATACAAGATATGGGATACAGGATATGCCCACAGGATATGCCTATATGATATACCTATAGGATATGCCTATATGATATACCTACAAGATATGCCTACAGGATATGGGACATCATTTTTAGCTCATGACTAGATTAGCCCTTTGGAGTATATTTTTAGCTCATGCCTAAATTAGCTCTTGGAGTTATGAGCATAAAAGCTCCAACCTAATTGTTGTCAAATCAGTTACTATCAACATCAGTCTTTTTACGATCATTTTTGTATTATTCTTGTCTTGCTCCTTGCTTCATGTTCTCGTCTTATTCTTAGTTCCTGTCCTGCTCTTGTTTCGTTCCTAATCCTTGTCCTGCTCCTGAGTCAAGCCTTCTTATTCTTGGATCATGCCTTGACAGTTTGATAGTAACTACTTTCATAGCTCTTCGATTTCCAGTTATTTTTTTTTCTTGGTTCTTCTCCTTCGTTTCCTCATTTTTTTTTCATATATCATGGCCAATTTTGAGCAATTTCAACACGAGCATTAAATGTTGCTTCATGAGCTTGCACCAAGTGGCCACAAATTGCAAGGTTCCACCAACGTGGCGCATGCAGCTGCTGATGCATCCTCCAAGGCTTCTGCACATGCTCTCTCTCAAGCATCCGTGATTTCCTTTTCATCGAACTCTTCTTCGGAGCCGAAGATCAGTATGTCAAAAAGTTCAATGGCAATCGCACCGATTTCCAAGGTTTCCTGAATCAGATCAAACTTTTGATCCCCATGCAACTACACCACTACTCGACTGATGCACAAAAGGTTGGCCTTTTGGCATCCTAACTAGTTGGATCCCCACGGACTTGGGTTACCCCTTTTTTGGAGCGTGACGACCCATTGATGAAAGACTTTAAAGGATTCGTGGCTGCTTTTGAAGCCTGCTTTGGAAATCATGATAAGTACCATTCCACATGCACGAAGTTAAGCAAGCTCACACAAGAATTCTGACCAGCTTCTGTTTATGCATCCAAATTTCAGTAATTTTGCATGAACATTCCATGGGATGAGACTGCATTGATCGAACACTTTCATTTTGGGTTGAGCGATGATGTGAAGGACCTTCTCTTTTATGTTATTGGATGCCCAAACCTTAACAGAGATCATGCAACAGATCGTTTGCTGCGACAACCGTTTGTTTGAGCGTCGTCAGGAAAAATCCTGTCAGCAATTCCTGCAAGCCAATCCTGTAGTTATAACACATGTTCTTACAACACCTTCTGGAGTAGTTCCTATGGAGGTTGACAAATACAAGCGTGGCCCACTTTCAGTTGCTGAGAAGCAACGTCGTCATGGTGAGAACTTATGCTTGTATTGTGATGAAGCAGGACACAAGGTGGCAGAATGTCCTGCTAAAGCCAGGAAGTTCAAGACATGTGAAGTTGAAGATGAAGTTCAATGTCCACTCCGTCTAGAAGCCGCAAAGTTGGACATAAGTGTAGGTTCCATTGGTGCTACTCATACCATCCCATCAATCAAGTTTCCTATATACATTCGCCTCAATGATTGAGAGCTCAAGGAGTTTGCCCTGTTAGACACTGGTGCAAATGCATGCTTCATGAATGACACTTTTGCAATTCAGCATGGCATTTTGGTGGTGAAGTTGAAGCGTGTAGTTCCTGTAAAGGTTGTAGATGGTCATTTGATTGCTTCTGGCGCAGTTACCTATGTTACCACACCTCTCTTTTGCACTCATTGCGCATTTAACTGTTCGATTTCCTTCAACTTGATCAAGACTCGGACGACTCCCATCGTTTTTGGGCATGTCATGGTTCATGGTTGCAAATCCTCAAATTGACTGGAGATCTAGGACACTCACAATTTCCTCTCTGATAGCCATGATCAATCCTGTGCCTTCCTGCGTGTAGGATATGACCTTAGTGTCTGAGGCAGTACAAGCTACAAAATTGACCGTGCCTGTTCTTGTATCAGTGTTGAAGTTTCCTCCTCAACAAAATTCACCTCATGTCAGTTTGTCAGCACATCCGCAGGCTCTCTCCACTCCTATAAGTTCATGGATTCCTGTACATAGTTCTTCCAATCCTGTATTAGTGTCGAAGGTTCCTCCTTAACAGGATCCATCTTTTGTCAGTTCATCAGCACATTCTTAGGCTCTCTCCACTCCTGTAAGTTCACGGATTCTTGTACATGGTTCTTCCAATTCTGTATTAGTGTCGAAGGTTCCTCCTCAACAGGATCCACCTCCTGTTAGTTCGTCAGCACATTCACAAGCTCTCCTCACTCTTGTGCATTCATAGACTTCTGTACAAGATTCTTTCAATCCTGTACATGTCAACATCCGCACAGGTTTTCCCTAATCATGCCTCTTTTCATTACTTTTCTTTTGTTCCATCCCCCAAGATCCTTCCTCTTTTTCATTCACAGCTCCTTCCTTATCCTCTTCGAGTTCTTACCACTACTATGCATGAACTTGCCACTGATCCTGCTCCTTTTCATCTCTTTGCTTTTCAAGTAACTTTTATGTCTTCTTTTACCTCTCCTGTATCTGGCTCTCTTGTTTTTCAATTCCCTTTTCCTCCTTCTACTTCTTCCTTGCCATCCAAGTATTACTCCTTTCAGGATGTTTTTGATAAGCACAAGGCTGCAATTATTCCTATTCACAGGTCCTACGACTGTCCTATCGATCTTGTAGAAGGGAAGACACCACCGTTCAGATTGATTTATGCACTGTCATCTACTGAATTGGAGGTTTTTTGCCAGTACATCAAGGATAGCTTAGCATCCGGATTCATTCGTCACTCAAAGTCCCCTGTAGGAGCACCTATCTTTTTTGTCAAGAAGAAAGATGGGAGTTTGCGTTTGGTTGTGAATTACAGGGTTTGAATCAAGTCACCATCCGGAATCGGTACCCATTGCCATTGATCCCGGAACTTCTCGATTGGCTACAAGGAGCAAAGGTGTTCACAAAGATCAATTTACAAGGGGCCTACAATCTTGTACGGATTCGTCCAGGCGATGAGTGGAAGACTGCCTTTCATACAAGGTATGGAGTACACAATGATGCCTTTCGGACTTACCAATGCCTTAGTCGTGTTCCAACACATGGTGAATGACATCTTTTGTGACTTCTTGGACTAGTTAGTGGTGATCTACCATAATGACATTTTGATTTTCTCTAAGGACCAAGCGGCACATGACAAGCATGTACGACTAATTCTACAGAGGCTTTGCGAGCATGGCTTGTATGCAAAGTTGGAGAAGTGTTTTTTGACAGGGATACTGTGGAGTTCTTGGGCTACATCGTCTCTCCTGCTGGAGTTTCCATGGACATGCACAAGGTGAAGACTATTATAGAGTGGGAGAGGCCCAAGTCTGTACGAGACGTACAATGTTTTCTTAGTTTTGCAAACTTCTACAGGCGATTCATACAGGACTTCTCCAAGCGTGTACTTCCACTCATGGAACTCACCAAGCGCACAGGAGATTTCTCACCAGGCGGAACATACATTGCACGTTGTAACTAAAGTGGGCATGATACGTGAAAATGGGAATATAAAATAAATTACTAATTAATACTTAAGTTTTAATTATTAATTAATCATTTAATTAATATGTAATTAAGCCTTAAATATTAATTAATTAATTAATTAATCCTTCAATAACCTTACTTAGTAAGGAATATTCCTAAAATATCTTAGAATATTCATATTATTCTAAAAATAGTTTACAATAATGAAGAAATACTATCAAACATAATTACAAATGAAATCATTTTCTTATCAACATGTTAATTTTTTATAAATACTTTCTTTCTCATACAAAGAAATCTTTTCATTTTGTCTAAATCATCACTCTCCGGATTAATCAAATCATTTTGGTCAATATCTTGATGTTGTTGCCACCACTTAACACTCTCACGAATGCAATTGGGAGTTGCCATCCTTGTTAATACATAAGATGTATAAGAGAGGTCTGCATAAAGGCTCATCTAAAAACTGACGTTCCTTAAGAATAATATTATAAAGCGCCCGGTTGCTATCCTTCATTTTATAAAATTCAATATCACGAGAAAGAAAAGCTTCAGGAAATGTATGATACGGTGGATACTGCTCACAAAAATTTTCGAGATTCTTCTTTCTGAGGCACGTATCCAAGTAGTTCACTAGCTCATCCATGATATCGATATCAGAATATGGATCGAAAGTGATTGGATGAATACAAGCAATGTTTTGGTTGAGCATAGCCTTCTGAGGAGAGTCGTCTACTACTAAGATATGTGCATTCTTCGTTATCCTTAAGCGACTGATCTCCCCATGAGTCCCAATTATTCTTTCATTCTTGAAGAAGTATGGCTTGCTTTCCTTTCTATATTGTGAAATTCGAGAGGTTTATAACATTCGCTGGTCAAAAATCCAATCTTTACGAATCACCTCTTCTGCAACACTACAATGTTTCTTAAGTAAACTCAACAGCGGTGTTAAGTTATGAATCTGCATGCATGACCAAATCCCCACAAGCGCACCCATCTCCTTAAGCTTTTGAAAGAGACGATCCAACCCTGGACGAAAAATAATATCATATCGAAATTTACCATGACAAGGAATGAAATCTCCTTGTTTGATTTCTTTTTTTTCTATCCTCGGGCCTTTGTCGATGAAGCAGAACACCATTGACATCCAACAACACAATATGGCCATGAGTAACATGAGATAGCGTTGCCTCTTGAATACTTTGCAAATCACTTGTTTGCTCCCTTTCACATTTATCCGTTGCCACTATTTCGTTGCCTATCCCTTCATCATTTAATTGTACATCATCCTTACAAGATTCAGATATTGCATGCGCTGAAGAAATTGATTTCGGAATGAAGCCAATAAAAATGATGATGCAAAAACTGAAGTGGCCCCCATGGTAACGATGTTTTGAGCTGCATTATTATCCATTTCCTGCATGAACTCTGTCATTCTGACATGTGGCACAAAAATTGTCGCCAAACCCCTCTCTTACCTCATGGCAATGCTGAAAATCCATGTTCTCAATTATTTCATTACATCTGCAAAATGATAATTAGCTGACCTTAAAATTATCAAGGTATATTATTTACCTTGTTAATGTGTGACCCATGTTTGAACTAAAAGCTTCATTAATCCTTGAGAATTTATTTTCTGTACAAATATAAAAGAAATATACAAAAATGCCTTATGTTACACTCATTTACAACTATTCATCACTCTATCAATTCATTATCAATTCTTCTTCGCTATTACCTTCTGAATGAGGCGAAGAAGGTCTAAGCCGCTTGTGAGATGGTTCAAGATCTTCTGCATCTTCTATTGATGTTTCCATGGGTCCTGGAGTGTGCGAATGTTCTGTACTCCTCGAGATAACTTCCGGTCTAATATCTGATTGAAGTTCGTTCTCAGACTCCGAGATTGAACCAGATTCACCTTCAGAGCTATCGCACTTATCTGGAGGGAACTTTCTCAAATACGCCTTTATGGAATCGTTGGGGTACTCAGTTGAGACCCAATCTATCCACTTGTTCAGGTCCTCAACCATGGTCTTATCTCAACGGCAAACACACATGTATGCCGAAGGTAACACTCCTTCAAGACGGACCCCCTAGTGCAGTAGTCAAAAACCCACGCATCACTGTGAGGACCCCTGATCAAGTTGACGATGCTCCGTGCCGCTTGACTTGTAATGTTTGGATAACGTACATTGCCGAATACGTCACTCATACCTATCGGTGTATCGGATGGAGGTTCAGGGCCGTTGGAGTGCAAACAGATGCCTGGCCAGTCATTTGGAAGCTTGAAATTGTTTGGCGCATTCCTAACAACCAAGTGAACAACAGTATCAATGCACTTGGGATTAGCATCGTTCATATAAAATCCTGTCCAACGATGTCTATTCTTCTTGGCGAAGGCGAAGGCAAAAGTATCGGTGACATGAGCAAGAATCAAGAAATAAATACCTGAAAAAAGTAGGTATCAGTGAAGAGCGCAAGCATGAATTCAATAATAAATACCTTCTATGTATATGCTTGCACGGCTAAGTTTCTCCACCAGATCCTCTAGTGCCCTATCTGTCGAAAGATTTTTTGACACCCGCCGATCCATCACGAACAATTGAAACGGTTTCCTACAAGCAGTGATGTTACCCCATAAAGTCTCCGAATCTAACAACAAACATCTGTAGGGCTTGTCGTGATTCGTAGCATCCTCCTTTATAAGGTTCAATTCGGTTCTCCGCTGCTGAAGGACTGCCATAAGAGAAGGCGTCATCCCAATGTTCTCCTTTTTGGCGTTGGCGTGCAATAGATTCTTGCCTAGATCTTCCGATTGGTTCACCCATTCGACAAGCATATCATCGTTCGTCACATGCAAATATTTGCTGACCTCTTCATATGTTGAAGTCGAGGTCCAACCCAGTTTGTGGCAGTGTATTCCCAACCACTCCTTGAAATGCCTGACCGTCTTCAACTCCATTGCCTTGAGATGAAAAGGAGAGGTTGGGCTGCTGTTATTAATTTGTAGTTTGCCATCGATCACCAAATCAGCCAAGACTTCCATCTCCTCCATCGTTGTTCCATTTAAAGGCTTCAACCATGTGAGCTTGAAATCGTTGTCTACATCCTTTGTAGATTGAACAGACTTAGCCTTCGGCGTCTTACTGGGTTTCTTTGCAGACTTTTCTGAGGGCTCCCCTTCACTTGTCTGCTTCTTCTTCAGTGTTCCTTTTGAAAAGGATTCCATAATCCCCAACCATTTGGCAAAGATCCTATCTTCGGGGCAAGAAATCAACATCATCAGAAATGATGTTTCCTTCCCGCCCACCTGGGCAAAATCAACTGCTGCAATTTCTTCAACTCTCTGAGGAAAAAGACAGATTAATATACCGGCGAGATAAATCCCGCCCAAACAATTTGCTTACCCGGTATTCCGCAGATTGTGTATTCCCTGCGGTAGCTCTTTGTGGTCGCTGAAGAGATTCCCACACGGCTCGCGTGTGTTTAAACTTCTCCCATATTTTGCTGTTGTAGTGGTTGGTGTCGGCAGCGTCCCATTCCGCCGATAACTTATGGTACTGCTCGATTGTGAGATTCGGCTTAGCTAAAAACGCCGATCTTTTTGTCAGCTTCTCACGGGTATGCTCGGAAAGTTTTGTTGCCATCGTTCCTTTGTTGTGTTCATCGAGAAGTCGTTGGGCTGCCGTATTGTGTGCTGGCCACTAATGATGTAGTACTTGATAGATTTTTATTCTCCGTCTGAATCTTCATGAGTTGTTCTGGTGTTGTGATCCAGACTTTGTCAGCACCCTTCCTTCTTTCATAGTATGGACACAAAACAGCATTATGTGGAACGGTATAAGAATTGTCGTCCTTCATCTTCTCCATGAGCTCAGCTACACGTTCCTGGTTGAGTGGCCTGTAATTGAAGTTTGGGTTGACGCTGCAATATTTAACCCTACAAGGATAAATCTTATCATCCAACATCATTTCCTTGTGACTTATTGCAGCATGAGATGCCACAGGTGCAGCTGACAAAACGATTGATGATTTTCTTTTGCGATCCGAATCAACATGTGTGATCCCCGACTGCAGCTGTTCTAGTGTTCTCGGCACACTCTTCCAGCTCCCGAAGCTTCCTAAGCAAATTGAACGTGATCTGTAGAGAACCTGAGACCGAGCCACCTTCTCAATCTCCCTTATGATGTCGCTGTGTTCTTCTTCAATGTGAAGAGGGAAGATTGCTCCACTTGCTGATTTTCTGTATTGTGAAGCAATATCTCCTGACAATACACCTACTCGATGAGTCTGAAGATCTTCGAAGTAGACATCCAGATGGATCCCCTCCATAGATGGGCTTTCGTTGAGTTGAAGAAGAACTCCAAGGTCAACATCATTAGTGAACACGTGAACGTCATTATCCACAAGTCGACAAAACCACCCGAATTAATGTTGTAACTGACGACCTCTGGATCCGAGAACGTGACATTGGATGGAACAAGGCATATCTGTCGAGCATCGTCCAATCTGGGTTCGCAGCCTGCTTTCGGGTGCTTGACTAGCGAATCTACTTTCCATTGTTTTGCTTGTCCATGAGATGTGACAGAGGTTAATTTGACAGCAACCATGGTTGCTCCAATGCGCTTCCCATTTATCTTAAAATATGGCCAAGTTGATTCCAGAATCCCCCTGCCCATCTCTTCTCCTGCTCTTGTCTTTAATGTCACCTCAATTCCACATCTGAATACAAAAATGATTAGTTCAAGTATCCGAGTATAACAGATTTTATTTTAATTCTTACCCAGAATTTGACGACGACTCCATACTAATGACTCGATCTCCTTGTTTGATCAAATCGTCCTTCTGCAAAATAATACACTATAATATAAATTATATAAAAACGCACACACACTTGTATAAACCCGAATATACAAAAATAATACACAGAGAGAAGTAGACGTAATTAACTGTCCGAAGCTCACATTTGTGTTAGTGCAAAAGAAAGATAACATTTCGTTTTAGAACCACCACAAATGTGAGCTCTGGACAGTTTTACATAGATTCCTAGCTTTTACTCGAAATATTATGATAAGATGATAAAAGTAAATAAAATGAGATATGCAACTTATATATACTAATACACATATATATTCACATGGAAGGTGCGGCGGGATTAATCTCGCCACCCCTTCAATGCCTCCTGAAAGAGTGGGCGGGATTAATCTCGCCACCTTTCTGGAGGCCTTGAACGGGAGTGCGGAATTAATCTTGCCACCCTTCTCGGTCTCAGAGAGAACTGGGCAGGATTTATTTCTCACACCCCTTCAGTGACTCCAGAAAGGAGGCGGGATTAATCTCGCCCACCATGTAAGGGATGGTTAAATGAATTTCCCCCCTTCCCAGTTCTCTCCATTGGTATGTTGAAACCTTCTACGTCTCAGACAGAAACGTTTGGGATTGGTCCGACTCACCAATGGAGAAAAAAGGAAGGGTGGCGGATTCATTCCTCCAACAGGCATTGAAGACTCGGCGGGATTAATCCCGCCGCCCAGGGCCTTCACTCGGTCCCTATGCGGCGGGATTAATCCCGCCGGACGCCAATTCCCTGCGCGGAATCGGGCGGGATTAATCCCGCCGCCTAGGCACTTCAGAGGCCAATGGCGGCGGGATTAATCCCGCCCGATTCGAGCAGGGAATTGGCGTCCGGCGATTAATCCCCGCCTCCCAGGCCCTTCACTCGGGCCTTAGTCGGCGGGATTAATCCCGCCGAACGCCAATGCCCTGTGCGAAATCTTGCGGGATTAATCCCGCCGCCTAGGCCCTTCAGGCAGGCCAATGGCGGCGGGATAAATCCCGCCCGATTCCGCGCAGGGCATGCGTACGCGGCGGGATTAATCCCGCCCACCATGTAAGGGATGGTGAAATTAATCCCACCACCCTTCTCGGTTCCCTCCATTGGTATTTTGTAAACCTTCTCCGTCTCAGACAGAGTTAGTCGGGATTGATTCAACATACCAATGGGGTAAATGAAGGTTCGGAGGCTAATCCCGCCGCCCTCTCGTAAATCATGCGCTCACACATATATATTGGCTGCGGCATTTTTGAACAGGGATGGGTGGGGGCGGGATTAATCCCGCCGCCCAGGGAATTCACGCAGGACATGAACGACGGGGGATTAATCCCGCCGCCCTCCGCGAAGGGCATGAGCGTGGGGGGATAATCCCGCCGTTCATGTCCTGCGTGAATTCCCTGGGCGGCGGGATTAATCCCGCCGCTCTACGACAAACCGAAGAGCGGCGGGATTAATCCCGCCGCCCATTCCCTGTAAATGCCCTGCGCGGAATCCGGCGGGATTAATCCCGCCCATTAGAACCTTCACACAGGCCATTGCCGGCGAGATAAATCCCGCCGCATTCCGCGCAGGGCATGGATGAGCGGCGGGATTAATCCCGCGCCCATAGCCTGCGTGAAGGGCCTCGGCGGCGGGATTAATCCCGCCGCTCACCCATGCCTGAAGGGCCTCGGCGGCGGGATTAATCCCGCCGCCATGGCCCCAACTATATAGCGGCGGGATTAATCCCGCCGCTCGAGGGGCTTAGCGAGATAAAAACACACACATATATATGTGTGTGTGTATATATATATGTATATGTATGTATGTATAGGAGTGTACGTGTGTGTGCAAGAGATAGATAAATAAATAAACTTATACAGTACTGGTACACCTAATATATGTGTGTACATAGGTATATATATGTGTGTATATGTATATCGTGTGTATGCGTGTGAGCGAAACAAATAAAATCATACAGATAAACAAACACACACACACACATATATATATACACAGGAGTGTGCGTGTGTGTGCGAAAGATAAAACTAATAAATAAATAAAATTATACAGATAAACACACACATATATATGTGTGTATATAGATATATAATCTATAGAGAAAGAGAGAGAGTCTGTGAATATATAAGCATATATATAAACTAGTGTTGTATGTATGTATATATGTATATAGGTATATATATATGTGTATATGTATATTGTGTGTATGCGTGTGTGAGCGAAACAAATAAAATCATACAGATAAACAAACACACACACACACACATATACATACACAGGAGTGTGCGTGTGTGTGCGAGAGATAAAACTAATAAATAAATAAAATTATACAGAAAAACACACACATATATATATGTGTGTATATTATGAATATATAAGCATATATATAAACTAGTGTTGTATACTATTTGTTAATATGCATTGATTATATATATATATATATATATATCTGTGTGTGTGTGTGTGTGTGTGTGTAAAGCAGTGCGCGTGTGTGTGGGAGAGATAGATCAATAAAAAAAAATTTACAGATACTGGTACACATAATATATATATATATATATATGTGTGTGTGTGTGTGTGTGTGTGTGTGTGTGTGTGTGTGTGTAAAGCAAGATCAATAAAAAAAATTTACAGATACTGGTACACATAATATATGTATGTATATATGTATATAGGTATATATATATATATGTGTATATGTATATCGTGTGTATGCGTGTGTGAGCGAAACAAATAAATCATACAGACACATATACATACACAGGAGTGTGCGTGTGTGTGCGAGAGATAAAACTAATAAAAAAATTATACGCACACTCCTATACATATATACATACATACACACACACACACACACACAGATCTCACCTGTGTGCACAGCCGCCGCCGCCGATTTCACAGCCGCCGCCTCTTGAAACCCTAAGAATATACCTAAACCCTAAAGGAATTAAATATATATATCAACCCTAATAGAATATTCCTTCTGAGAATATACTTAAACCCTAAAAAGAATAAAATATAGATTCGCCCTAAACGAATATTCTTTCATTATATTATTAGCGCGTGCGTGTGTGTGGGTGTATCACATACACCTCAAAAATATAAATCATGCAGGGATTTAACATGTGTGTGTCCATGAGAGTGTTAAAGTTTCATGTGTACACATTGCATATATTAATACACATAATATATACATACACACGTGTATACACACAGACATACACACATATTACATGGGTTTAGGGTTTAGGGTTTAGGGTTTTGGATTTAGGATGGATCATGCATGGTGTGTATGTATGAGAGAAGAGAGAGTGTTGAAAAATTATTTTTGTACACATTGCATATATTAGTACACATATATACTTACACATATTATACACAGATATACATACATAGTATATGAGAGAAGAGAGACAGTACATATTAATATGGATCATGCATGGTGTGTATTATACACACAGACATACATACATATTAGTACATAATATTAGAGAGACCGAGTACATATTATAGATCATGCATGGTGTGTATGTTTGAGAGAAGAGAGACAGTACATATTAACATGGATCATGCATGGTGTGTATGTATGAGAGAAGACAGAAAGTACACATATATACATACAGAGTACACATATATACATACAGAGTACACATATATACATGCACACGTGTATACACACAGACATACATACATATTACATGAGTAAATTCATTGTGTTACATATTAGGGTTTAGGGTTTAGGGTTTAGGGTTTGCTCCCAACAAGCTTAATATAAATATTACACATGTAAATTCAATGTGTTACATATACACAGATTGAGTACATATATCATACATGCGTTGAACATGATGTTTTCAATAAAGAAGCAACATATTTCTTCAGTTTGGTTTAGGGTTGTGCATGTGTGTGCATATGTGTTTTTGTAAGTTCTTGTAATGCGTGTGTAAATTTATGATTGTGTTTATATATGTGTGCAAAACAAACATCGAATAATTAAGAAAATAAAATTAATAAACACACTAGGAACATATTTTAAATTATACATAATAATATATGATTTTATCTAATATATAGCCATATATAGTTTTTAATATATATTAATTTAATATTGATAAAAAGGTTTAACATTGAAATATTCTTGAAATAATAAGAAATTAATTGAGAAAATCCCATTAATATATACAAATGTAAATTAAGTACTCAAATAATTAACTAAATTAATTATCATAATCATGTTTAATATTGGAATATTCTTGGAATAATAAGAAAATAATAAAGAATATCCCATTAATATAAAGAAGATTAATTACTCAAGTAATTAAGGAAATGATATTAATATATATATTATTAAAACTATATATGACTATATATTAGATAAAATGATGTATTATTATGTATAATTTAAAATATGTTCATAGTGTGTATTAATTTAATATTGATAATAAGGTTTAACACATGAATATTCTTGAAATAATAACAAATTAATTGAGAAAATCCCATTAATATATACAAATGTAGAATAATTACTGCAATAATTAAGAACAAGACTAATTTAATTATGATAATCAGGTTTAATATTAGAATATTCTTCAAATATTAATAAAATATTAAAGAATATCCCATTGATACTAGGAAATGAAAACTAAATACTCGAGTAATTAAGAAAATAATAATAATAAACAGACTATGAATATATTTTAAATGATACATAATAATATATCAATTTATTTATTGTATAAGTATATATATTATATATATATATATATATATATAAATATACTTGAATACTAAGAATGTAGAATATAGTCTAAAATTTCGTAATATTAAACAGCTTGAATCACTTGAATAACATTAAATGCAATTTTAAAATACTCATTGGAACTGGAGAGTATATATGTCAGAGTGTCGGATATTTGTGTCAACTCATCTTAAATTTTATTTTCTGTTCTTTTTAAAAAATTTGAATTTCTGACATATGTATTGTCGGTCTGACATGTAAATTTGAAAATGCATTTAATTTCCCACTCAAATTCAGATCTGGTTCTTTCTCCGGCAAGGGTTTCTTCATTTCTGTATTTTTCACTCTTTAGATCTTCTTTTTTCTTCATAGTGATCATCTCAGGAGCGAGATTAAATTGGGTGCTATTCTTTATAGGAAAGCACGGCGCCTTCAGTGCTGTTTACAAGTAAGTATTATAAACAAATTTAAAAATACTTATTAAGATTCACTCTCTTACATTCTCTCTTAAAATTACAATTTAGGGGTTTAGAAATGCATTAGGATTATAATATATTCCGTTAGGGATTTATCACGTTTAAATATCCTTTTAACTTAATATTCTAGGTTAACCGGGGCGGCGGGATTAATCCGGCCATTTCTTTTTCGCCTCTTTGAAGAAGTGGCGGGATTAATCCCGCCACCATCTCCCGGGCAATGCTTCTCCGCCACTGAAAAAGAGTGGCGGGATTAATCCCGTCGATAACCTTCTCAACTGATGAAGAGTTACCAGAATTTATTAGAAAGAGTTGTCGGCGGGATTAATCCCGCCAACCATTTTAGGAGGCAGGGAAGGGGTGGCGGGATTAATCTCGCCACCACTTCACTGTTTTAAAGATTTGGGGACAGGATTTATCCCGAGATCTCTTTGAAATCATAGTTTTGGAGAGAGTTATGTGCGGGTTTAATCCCGCCACCCATTCCCCGTCGTAAGAATTGTGGGCGGGATTAATCCCGCCTTGGACTCCCTCCGACAAGGAAGAGCCGGCGGGATTAATCCCGCCGCCTCTTCCTCCGACGAGGAAGGGAGTCCGGCGGGATTAATCCCGCCGACTCTCTCCGGCGAGGATGAGTCGGCGGGATTAATCCCGCCGGACTCCCTTCCTCGTCGGAGAGAGTCGGCGGGATTAATCCCGCCGGACTCCCCCCGAGGAGGAAGAGGCGGCGGGATTAATCCCGCCGGCTCTTCCTTGTCGGAGGGAGTCCAAGGCGGGATTAATCCCGCCGACTCTCTCCGAAGGGGTTGAGTCGGCGGCGGGATTAATCCCGCCGGACTCCCTTCCTCGTCGGAGAGAGTCGGCGGGATTAATCCCGCCGGACTCCCCCCGAGGAGGAAGAGGCGGCGGGATTAATCCCGCCGGCTCTTCCTTGTCGGAGGGAGTCCAAGGCGGGATTAATCCCGCCGACTCTCTCCGAAGGGGTTGAGTCGGCGGCGGGATTAATCCCGCCGACCGTTCCTCGTCGGAGGGATTCGTGGCGGGATTAATCCCGCCCATCAGTTGTATTAATCAAACATGAGATATTATCTCTAAACATAATTATGTATTATTGCATATGCATATTATTAAGTAACCGTAATTCAGATTTCTTAAAAATATTGCATAAACAGATATCATAAATAATACAATTATTTATGTGCAGGACAATATGTTTAATACTGGAGATAAAGTATGTCTTCTTCGGAACAACGAGATAGTTGGCACTGGAACTGTGGAAGTTCGAGATAATAATGCATCATGTCACAATATTTCCCAAGGATCTTGTGTGTACGTATGGGTGAACACCATTTTCAAGCATGTTGAGGTTCTGGGAATGGAATTTGAGGAGGGTTCTCCTGTATTGTGGAATTTGGATGAAGTCAAGGCTGACACAAAATATGCAGAGTCACAAACAAATAGTAGCACGAGTTTACCAGATGATGGCTTGCCTGCTGTGATGGATGAGGTGATTCTCTTTCTTCGTGAGATTGAAGTCGGAAGAGGCATCATCACAGCTATAAATCCAATGGAAGCAGTGTCAGAAGAGAAACTAGGGTCCGACTTCGTGGGTGTAGTTGTGACAGAGGTTTCACCTAATGGCACATTGTATCCTGGATCCCTCGTGAGGTGGCGAACATCTGAATTAAGACGGCAAGATGGTTCAACATATTCTGGGTTGGATTTCAATAATAACAACCCGGAAGAACAACTCATATTTGAAGAGGTTCCTTGCATTGGTCCTATTGTAAGAAAAAGGCGATTCATGGGTTGTAGATCTTCCCCTGCAAGTTTCAGCAAGAGGGTAAAGATGGATCCTACATCTTCCGAAAGTGTTACGAGCATTTCCACGATTGACTGTTGCAAGAAGAAGTGTTGTCAGATGGCAGACCGGAATGAAATTACCCAATGTAGACATGTCTTTCGTATGCTCACCCAAAAGCAAAGGCATGAGTTTGTATATGCTGCACTAACTGGGTGTATTGATGGAATGGCCTCGGACACAGGTTATCAGAGTACATCCATGGTATTTAATAAGGTGGCCATCTGCTTCAAAGCTTGGTACAGTATATACGGGATCCCAAAGACCACGTTCTACCGTCGGAGGGATGAGTGGCTAGATGGAGCGCGAACCTCAGTTCATGGGAACACTGGCTTGGTCAAAACCCGCTCTCACATCATGGCAGCCATAGAGATACTCAAGGCTTTTGTGGAAGCAAATGCAGACAGGATGCCTCACAAATGCCGAACCACAAATGCAGGGGTCAGGGAAAATCTCAAGGTTTTACCTTCAATCTACACTCAATTGAAACTGTGTGAACATGTGAACAAGTGCCTCAGTTTGATGGGGCTCCAAGCAATCTGCACTGGTACCTTCAACAACATATGGAATACTCATTTTAAGGATGTGGAGATTGCAAAACACTCTAGCTTTTCTAAGTGTGACACTTGTACATCATTGAAGGCTGCAGAGGCTTGTGCAAAAACCTTGGTGGAGATCACTACCATTCAAAGGAAGATGGAGGCCCACATGATTGCACAACAAACTTGTCGGTCTCAGTACTATGCACACCGCATGCTTTCTGTGTCACGCCCATCAGAGTACCTGTGCTTGATCCATGACAAGATGGATCATTCAAAGACCAGCATTCCAAAGCTCTTTGCAACACCAAAGTGCCTTGGAAATGTCATGAAACTTCCGATTTCTTTAACAGGTGTGCTAACACATGGACACGGTTGTGAGTCATATGGACACTTTTCACTTCCACATTGGTCTAGCGACTCCAATTTCACTATTGGGTCGTTAGCCATGTGTTTCAGAAACCTTGAAGCCCACTCACAGACAAATCCTATCAGTGATCTCAAAGTGAAGAAACAACACCTTCAACCTTTACATAATGCTCTCATGAACACGTCTGCACTTGAGGCTACTTGGGAATATGAGAGGCATTGTCAGCAACCTGCACAAAAAACAGATGGCCCTGTTGAGAGTTCAGGTTCAGTGGAGGGATCTAGCTCAAATAGTGTACATGTGTCCTCAACATCAAATAAGCTTCCTCGTCATTTGCTTTTACAGATGGATAATTGTGCAGGCGAGAACAAAAATAGGTAAATCATTTTACTTAAGGGTTTCTCAAGCTCATACTTACTTTTATTTTCTAGATATGTGCTAGCATACTTGTCAATGCTTGTTGCCAAAGGTGTGTTTGAAACAATCACGCTCAGTTTCCTTATGGTTGGTCACACTCATGAAGATATTGATGCGTTCTTCAGCAAGGTCTCCAACTCTACAAAAAGGACAAGTGCACTTACCTTACCGCATATGATGAATCTTTTTGAAAATTGCATCTCCAAAAAAAGTTGTGCTTTGCTTGTGACTGAGGTGCCAGACTTCAAAAAATTTCTCAAGGAGTATATAAAAGAAGGGAGTGATTCTTTAGTTGGTCACCTTGTGCCGCTACAATTCTTTTTCTCCATACGAGATGGTATACCTATTATGCAGTACAAGTTACGGCCATCAGAGCAGGAGTGGTTACCGAAAGAGGGCTTAATGCTCTTCAAAAGTGGAGAGGATGGAAAGCCACTTCTCCCAGAAGGACAACCAGACCCTATTCCATTGAGTGCCCAGCTCAAGGAACAAGAGGTTATTATTGATGGCATCAAAAAATATGTGGCATGGGTTCAAAAATCGATGCCAAAGAATTCTGATAAGGCAACTGGTTACTCAGAACTATATAAGCATGTGGTCAACTATTGGGAGACTGTTGTTCGAGAGTTGGAAGGGCCTACTGTCACAAGTACAGAATTGCAACACCCTTTCTGGCCTAAAACAAGGTGGCGAGAGGAGATTGAAATGACATCACTGAGCACAGACGACATAGAAGCCAGTAGTGATGTGGAAGTGCAAACCCCACACTTTGTTGGACAAAGGAACCAAAAACCTAAAGCATACTTTGATTGCTGCAAGGATCTTCAAAAACTAATGATGGTTCTCATTACTCCAGATGCGTCATATAATCAGCCTATTTGGATGGGTCAAATTATCGACACACCTGAAGTAATCACAAAAAATAGTATTGTTAAGGTTGCATGGTTCAAACCACAAAAAAGGCGACACGAGAAGGAGAGCGAAAGATATAATGGATGCCTAGAGAAAACATGGTCTCCCAATCAAAAAGACCCAGCATGTTTTATAAATGTTAAATCCATTCGATATGGGTGGATGTCAAGAAGCGTTGATAAAGTCACGATTAACAAAACTGCAAGGGAATGTATGTTTTCTGAAGCTTAAAGCAATTACAAAATTATAAAATATCATATATTTAATATTCATAATTATTATAAACTCTTTAATAATAGTACCAAATTGTATACTTAACTATATAAATTTAAAAAATGATATGGAAGATTGACTATATTATTATAGGATTTTATATATATATTATTACTACTACAAATTTTTAATTAATAATGTTATATTTAAATATTAATATTTTAATAACAACATCAATATTTATATAATGTACCTCTTATGCTCTTCCTTAATTGTTATATTAGGCAATATATTATATAATTTAATACATTCTACTTTTTAATGTTATTAATTTTTGTTCAATGAATGCTATAATTTATTAAAGGGTAGAATACAAAATAGAATATTCTAAAGAATATTCTCTTTTCAAACATATATTCTAAAGAATATTCCTTTAATATTAGAAAATGCTAATTAAATAGCTAAAATTGCTAATTATTAGGAAATGGGACTATAGCCATGCCCATTTTAGTTACAACTTGCATAACATTCACAGCACTCAAGGACGCCTTCACAACAGCTCCAATTTTAGTACGTTTTGATCTTTCTCGTCCCTTCTTTGTTGAAGCATATGCTTTGGACTTTGCAATAGGTTCTATCTTATCACAAGTTGTAGAAGACAAGTTACTTCATCCTGTAGCCTTTCAATCTAGTAAGTTCCTTTCGATTGAGATCAATTACGAGATTCATGACAAGGAACTTAAGGCCATTGTGGATTCGTTCGAGGTGTGGCAGCACTTCCTGGAAGGTGTTGCGCATCCTGTACAAGTTTTTAATGGATCACAAGAACATGGAGTTTTTTCAAACGGCTCGAGTTCACAGTCGGTGACAAGCTAGGTGGACGGAATTCCTATCACGTTTTGATTTTGTCATCGTCTACATGCTTGGTTTTCGGAATGGCAAAGCAGATGCATTGTCTAGGCGCTCTTACCTTACACCAACCCCGAGCGATCCTACATATGACTGTCAAAAGCAGTGTTGTTGGGTTCTGATCAACTTCGGCTTGCAGCACTACATGTTCATCAGGCTCCAGCAGATTTAACACTTCTACAGGACATTCGTTTGCAGTTGGCTACAGACGACTTGGCAAAGAATGTGTTCTCACACATCAGTCCTGACATTGCAAGTTCCTCTTTCCTCCAGTTCCCGTATAGACTACAAGTTGTTTGCCATACAAGACGGACTCTTGTACTGGAAGATCTCCTGTACATTCCTGTTGGTGTTTACAGGACTCATGTGGTACATGATTGTCATGATACCTCAGCTATAGGACATTTTGGTGTGGCCCAAGACAGTTGAGTTGGTGACTCCACAACTATTGGTGGCTGAGTTGCAAGGTTTTGTGGAAAAGTTTTTTACGAAGTTGTGACACCTGCAACAGGTCAAAGATGCCTCGTCACGCACCCTTTGATCTTCTTCGTCCTCTTCCTGTTCCCTCTACTCCTTGGAGGTCCATTTCTATGGATTTCCTCACAGATCTTCCTCCTTCTCATGGATTGATGCAGTTCTTGTGGTGGTTGACCGTTTCATCAAATAGACTCATTTTCTACCATGTAACAAGACGGCTACATGCCAGACAATTGCTAAATTGATGATTCACGAAGTGTTCCGACATCATGGTCTTCCTGAGAGCATTATTTTTGATCGAGGCCCACAATTCATGTCTAGATTTTGGACGAGAGCTTCTCTGAACTCTACAAGTTAAAGCGAATCTTTCTTCAAGATATCATCCACAAACTGATGGGCAATCAAAATGCACAATTCAGACCTTGGAGCAATATCTTCGCTGCTTCATCAGTTATCAACAAGACAACTAGTTGAACCTTCTTCCTATGGTGGAGTATGTCTACAACAACTCCGTTCACGCATCTACAAGCCAGACACCTTTCTTTGCTCTTACAGGCTACCATCCACATTTTGACTTTGCTCCTCCTACTTCTCCTTCTTTCGCTCCTGCAGTACAGGATTGTCTCCAGCATCTTCGTTAAGTACAAGATGATCTCCGGGTTGATCTTCAATAGGCATAGGAATGGTACAAGCGTCATGCTGATGCTCATCATCAACCGGCATAGCATACAAGATTCGTGATCTCGTGTGGCTCCTTCGTTGGCATATTCACACTAATAGGCTTTCTTCTAAGTTGGATTTTCAACGACTGGGCCCTTACAGGATTGCGGCTGAGGTCAATCCTGTAGCTTTTCGACTAGAGCTACCATCTATAGTGAAACTTCATAATGTGTTTCACATCTCTTTGTTGGAACCGTATCATCCTTTTTCTCTTCCTGGTCGTGCTTCTTCTTCTTTCCTAGTCGTGCCTCTTCTCCTCCCCATCCTGTGGTCATTGACGATGAAACTTGAGTATGAAGTTGCAGCCATCCTTGATTCTCGTCTTCATCACCGCCAACTTCAATACTTGGTGGATTGGAAAGGTTATTTGCTTACCGATCGCACTTGGGAACCTGCATCCAATTTATTTCATGCTTCTTCCCAAAGTTGTTGTCTTCCATTGGGCGTTATCATGTTAAATCAGGTCCCAAGACTTGTGAAACTCATCCTTAAGGAGGAGGTGCTGTCACGATCCAATATAGAATGCATGATGCAGAATACTGGATATAGGATGGAATACAGGATACATGATATGCCCACAAGATATCCCTACAGGATATACCTACAGGATATGCTTACAGGATATGTCTACAGGATATGCCTACAGGATATATCTACACGATATGCCTACAGGAATGGAACATCATTTTAGCTCATGACTAGATTAGCCCTTGGAATATATTTTAGCTCATGCCTAGATTATCTTTTGGAGTTGTGAGCATAAAAGCTCCAACCTAATCGTTGTACAATTAGTTACTATCAATACCAGTCTTTTTACAATCATTCTTGTCTTGTTCTTGTCTTGCTCTTAGGACAAAGACTAGGAACAAAACAAGAGTAGGACAGGAACTACGAACAAGACGAGAACATGAAGCAAGAAGCTAAGCCTCCTTGTTCTTGGATCATGGTTTGGTTCCTAGTTCCTGTCCTGCTCTTGTCTTGTTTCCTAATCTTTGTCCTGCTCCTGAGTCAAGCCTCCTTACTCTTGGATCGTGGCTTGACACATTGTTGTCTTGAGCTTCTTACTTGTTAAACCCAGCTCAAAAGTGTCTTGGGATGCCGTCTAAACATAGCATAGTTCCAATGCCACTGTGCTGGCTATTATTATAAGCAAACTTGAGTAATGGAATATACTTATCCCACTGTCCTTCCTTCTGATTAGTAGTGCACCTTAGCATATCTTCTAGAACTTGGTTCACCCTCTTTGTTTACCTATCTATTTTAGGATGATCTCCATTACACAGCTTAAGCTTCACTTCCATGCACTTAGAAAAACCTCTCCAAAAGCTAGAAGTGAACTTGAAGTCTCAATCACTTACAATATCATCTGGAAATCCATGGATAGGAAATACATGTTGTAAATACATCGTAACCAGCTCGGATGCATTCACATTCTTCCCCAAGGAACTAACTTGACAAACTTTGTCAACCTGTCCACAATGACCCACACTTGTTCATTCTGCCTCTGTGTCCTTGGCAAATGAGTAACAAAGTCCATAGAGAATACTGCTCCCGCATGTCTGGAATAGGCAATGGTATTGATAGCCCACCTGGTTTCTCCTTGGGCATCTTTACTTGCTGACACTTATCATAAGTCCTGAATACTCTATGATATCAGCTTTCATATTCCTCCAGTAGAACCTCTTCTTAATCAACTCATACATTTTTCTCCCCCTAAAATGACCAGCCTCCGGGCAATCATGATGGAAATATAGTACCTGGTTGATCAAATGGTCCACACAAGGAAGATACACACAGCCATTGTAATACAAAACTCCATCCTAAAATGAGAATGGTGGCTCTAGCTGTCCCCTTGAGCTCTTGCACCTTAGCGTCTGTGCTTTGAGCATGTTGAACTACCTGGCTAAAACTCACTGACCATCGTTGTTAATGCATTACATAAGCGTGTTTGAATTCTTCAACCACTGTGGCTCTCCTAACACGTGACAAAGCATCTACCACCACATTAGCCTTTCCCACGCATGCTCAATAGAAAATTTGCCAAACTTCATGAGCTTAACCATCCAGCGAGCTTGCCGAGAGTTTAACTCTTTTTGTTTGAACAGATACACCAAAGTCTTGTGATCTGTAAACACTTTGAAACTTGCATCATAAAGATAGTGCCTCCAAACTCATAATGCATTAACAATAGCTAGTAGTTCTTGCTCATACGTTGAGTATTGTCGCTTTGCAAGATTCAAGTACGACTCTTATATAGGCCTTCCCTCTTGCATAAGTACAGCTCTAATGGCCACTCCATTTGCATCACATGATAACCTCATAAGGCTTAAAGGGATCTGCAATAAATAGACTAGTGCACGTATCAAAGCTTGTTTCAAAACTTGGAAACTGCTCTCCTCTGAAGCACTCCATGTAAAGGGAACGTCCTTCCTTAGTAACCTAGTTAACAGAGAAGCTTTCTTGGCATAATCCTTGACATACTACCGATAATAACCAGCCATGCCCAAGAAACTCGTAACTCTTGTACATTACTAGGAATTGGTCATTGCTCCACTCAACTCATCCCATTATGAGGTCCACATGCACTAGCTCCGCAAGAAAGAAAGTCTCCATCAGCTGGGTTTTGCTAACCTCTAGCTATAACTCCTTCACATAAGCAATTTAGCTCTGTGTGACAACTGAGCCCTCAATCTCGTATTGAGGCACAATCTTCGCACATCTCCACCAACTGGGTTTTGCCAACCTCCAGTTGTAACTCCTTCACACAAGCACTTTTGCTCTGTGTGACATTTGAGCCCTCAATCCGTATTGAGGCATAATCTTCATGCAACTCCACCAATTAGGTTTTGCCAACCTCTAGCTGTAACTCCTCCACATAAGCATTGTAGCTTTGTGTGATAGCTGAGCCCCAATCTCGTATTGAGGCATAGTCTTCGCGTAGCTCCACCAGCTAGGTTTTGCTAACCTCCAGCTGTAACTCCTCCACACAAACATTGTAGCTTTGTGGATAGTTAAGCCCTCAATCTTGTATTGAGGCACAGTCTTCGTGCATCTCCACCAGCTGGATTTTGCCAACCTCCAGCTGTAACTCCTCCACACAACACTTTCGCTCTGTGTGACATATGAGCCCTCAATCTTGTATTGAGGCACAGTCTTTGTGCAGCTCCACCAACTGGGTTTTACCAACCTCCAGCTGTAACTCCTTCACACAAATACTATAGCTCTGTGTGATAGCTAGCCCTCAATCTCGTATTGAGGCACAGTCTTTGCACAGCTCCACTAGATGGGTTTGCCAACCTCCAACTGTAACTCCTCCACACAAGCATTATAGCTCATGTGATAGCTGAGCCCTCAAATTTTGTATTGAGGCACATTCTTCGGAGACAAGCTGCACTCCTCCACTAACTTTATTGACACAAAGTTATTGCTACTCCTGCTATCCACAAAGACTCGCACTGGACATTCACTAAGTTGTCCCTCCACCACAATAGCACGTGTATGTGGCTCCTTTCGTGCCATGCAGTTTACATATTGAGCAAGAACAAACAGAAATTTACCTTGGGGAAGTCTCCTTTGTGCTCCTCTCCACGCTCCTCTCCTGAAGCTTCTTAGCATCTACTTGTCCTTGCCACCATGAAACCCTTCCTTGGACAATTTACCTTTCAATGTCTAACATCTCCACACAAGTGGTTATTATCCTTTCCTTCCCACCAGGCACTCATCTCAAACCTTGCTCTGGTACCAATTGTTAGGCACCACTACATATAAACTAGAGACCCTCACAAAACCACCCGACTCCCCTAAGCTGTCTCTAGTCTCCACACGCTACTCTAATAAAAAAGGCATCTAATATAAGGTGCCTTCCTTCTCTTAGATCTAGGTATATTTCTTCACCAATACTCTAGCTTATACATTTCTAAAGAATATTCTTTGATTCGTTATATGGGTCGTTACAATCTTTTGGTATGATATATTATTATTTCATTTTTTTTATTACTACGTTGAGCTCCATATTCTTTGCATTTGGTATGTTTGTGAGTGAATTTAAGCATTCACCAATTTTATTATTTTCTATATGTTATATTACTACATCGTTTGCATGTAAGATTATTGGCTTCTAATGTTCAATGGGAGATATATATTTTAACATACTACTTAAGATATAACCATGTGCACATGAAGCATGCACACAGATATACTCTAATATGTAGGTATATCCTGTCTTAAGATATTTTATATTTAAGGGGAAATTTATGCTTAATTTCATCTGCTAGCGAAGGAACAGAAATGATAAATAATTTTATGTAATAATAAAGTTTTTGAAAGTTATATGTAAATTTAAAACTTCCAGGGATATACATGCATTATGCCATGTTTTGACTATATAAGAAGATAATAAACATACAAATATAATACTGTATAGGAACTACAGTTTACAAGTAAGCAATATTTGCATGGCAAAAATACAGTCAGCAAAACCTGGTACACATGGAATTCCTGAATGGCATGTGCCATGACACATCTTCAGGGGCATCAGTACACGTAGCCATCTCCGTATAAACAATATACACACGCAACTTGACAGCTGACGATCTGCTAAATATTCTTCTTAAAGATGAATATTCATACTATCATTGTATATTTGAAGTATATTCTTGAACATATATAAATTGTTATTTTGTTATTAGTTGTGATGAAATACTAATCATACACACACACGCACACGCGCGCGCACACACACACAGATATATACATCCCCAACTAACACCACATGAATGAGTCAATGATATTGTAAGCACGGGCCCTTATGAAATGAAACCTACAAAGTCCATATATCTTGTTTGGTACACTCATATGATAAAGAAAGCAGAAGCAACGAGGAAATCGTTATATTCTGTAAAGCTCACGGGTAGTAGAAATTGGTCGTCGCTTGTCCCACAAGGGAACAGGATAAGAAAACAGAAGAGGACGAATAACGTTGCGACAGCAAAAGAAGAATATTATTATGTAGAAGTCAAGCATGTTGGGCTTCAGTAGTGTGATCTGCATGATGTGTATTTGTCAATGCGCTACAGTAAGTTTTCCATGACGGGCTATGAGGTTTTCGACGATTTATATGTTTTATAAATCATATAAGGTGGGATAAGTTCCATGCAGTTGAAGGAGCTCATGGAGTCGCGTGGGTCTTCCGTCCGAGACAGTGAGACCGGTTTGTTCACCAGTAATACATTCAACCAAAATGTAAGTGCTGTTCATTAAGTTAATTAAGTACTTAATTATTGTGATTATCAAACAGGAAAGCACATTCTCCGGAAAATTGAAGGTGGGGCATTAATCATGGAATATGCACATTTTTCTACACTAGGATAGACTTTCTTACCTTTTATAATTGTTCAATTTTAGAAATATTGGCACTCATGGATGTCAGTCAACCATTCTTGGGCATCAAAATGGTGGTACTCAGCAGTTCACAATATCACAGCCGTTATTGGGGCCGGTGTTCTTTCTTTACATGCTGCTATGGTGGACTTAACTTGGTACAAAATTGTGTGTGTGTGTGGTGTGTGTGGGTGGTGTGTGTGTGAGAGAGAGAGAGGAGTATAATCAAAATGTATAACTTACTATGCTATCTATATATGCAACCATGTGTGTTTATGTGTGGCTCATGAAATACCGAGGACCAGTAACTTTAAATATTAAAATATTCTATTTAAGTTTATACTACACTATGTTTGAAATAATTTTACGTAGAAAGTGGTACTCCTCAAACACTTCATGTAAAAAGAAAGGCTTTTTTTATTTGTTTTAATATATAATGTTTATTTTTCCAGGGCACCAGGAATATTTGTACTTTGTTTAATTGCAGTAATAAGCTTGAGCACCATGTGGCAAATGATAGAGCTTCACGAGTTAAATGGGAAGCGTATGGACAGATACCACGAACTTGGACAAAGGGCGTTTGGTAAAAAGCTCGGTTTATGGATAGTAGTACCTTTGCAGATGCTGGTCGAGGTCGGGGTGGACACCGTGTACTTGCTTACTGCTGGTAAATCGGTGCGTAAAATATACGCCCTGTCTCACGGCTGCAATATACAAGACACAGAGCATTGCAACTTGGAGCTGTGGATATGTACCGTGTGTTTTGCTGCTCTACAGATTGTTCTCTCTCAGCTGCCTAACTTCACTTCGATCACCTGGGTTTCTATTATTGCAGCATTTATGTCTTTGGGGTAACACTGTGCATGCGCGTACTGTGTGTGTGCGAGAGAGAGAGAGAGAGAGAGAGAGAGAGAGAGAGGATACGATGGACCACACACACATTGCATAAAATATTGCAGATACTCGACTATTGCATGGATGGCTACACTCTTACAACATAGAGGTCCCAACGTAAGCTACAAACCACATCCATCTTCAAGTTCAACGGCTGCAGATGTTTTCGGAGTGATAAGCTCACTAGGCCAGATCTGCTTTGCATTTGCAGGTCCTCACAACACACACACACACACATACACAATTAGGTGTATATACAAATCTTCCATTTGCAGGTCACAATATAGTTCTGGAGATTCAAGCAACCATTCCATCCACAGCAGAGAGGCCATCCAAAGTATCTGCATGGAGCGGTGCATTAGTTGCTTATTTGATGACTATAATATGCTATTTTCCAAATGCATTAATCGGATACTACGTGTTTGGGAATAACAAAACCGATGATATGCATGTTCTTGAAGCTTTAAACAGGCCAGTAGGACTTGTTGCCCTCGGTAATGCCATGTTGGTTCTTCATATGTGTGGTGGCTTCCAGGTACATTGTACGTCTGTGTGTGTGTGTCCATATATAACACAGATACACATCATATACTTTAGTATGTTAATGTATTTTAATGTAGATTTTTGCTATCCCATTGTTCAACAACGTTGAGTTATTTCTTATTAAGTCTTGTAAATTCAAAGAAGGTTTGCCTATGAGGCTGGTGGTGCGGACACTCTACGTTGGTAAACTAGTAGATTCTACACATAATTTTAACAAAAATTCATAAATAATACTATTATGCAGCTCTTACGTGCTTTCTTGCTGTAACATTTCCCTTCTTTGGAGATTTACTCACTTTCTTTGGAGGAATTGCCTTTGTGCCAACCACATTCCTGGTAAACTTCACACACACAATTAACACAGCTGGTATATACATTTACTTGGATTATTTAGTTGAAAATGTGAATGGAACGTACTTAAACAACTCTCTCTCTCTCTCTCTCTCTCACACACACACACACACACACACGACTACAATACGCAATGCATCTATAAAATGCAGATATTATTATTATAGTTACTAATATTTGGTTTTTGCAGTTACCATGTATCATATGGCATATCATTCGTAAACCAAGACTATTCGACCTGCCCTGGCTCGCGAACATGGTAAGTTTGGGTTCTCTTATAACAACACTCACATATGCAGATACTCAAGTAGAGTTTCTTTGTGAAGGCATGCATTACGGGGGTATCTTCCTCACCGTAACCTCTACTGTTGCTGGATTAAGGAATATCATAATCAAGGCTTCAGATTACCATTTCTACCGATGAACCGTAAGTGTGTATAAAATGGTGTATTTATAGTGAACAAAATAGTCGCGGTATAATATCTATGGTAATAAAAACGTTAGCTGCGTTTCTGTTGCAGATAATAAATATGCCATGAGGTCGCCTTGAACACATACATAGCAGAAGTTCTCCTATATACACGGATATACATGTATATATATGTATTGATGGATGCACAACATGCACAAGGAAGACTTGTGGGTAGCAAATGCTAGATAGATAGATTTGAAGAGAGAGATCTTAATTATGTATATTTATGTTTGTGCGTACGAGTCAAATGTGAAATAGTAAGCAGCTGTGGCTCAGTGGATAGAGCGTCTGTTTCCGGAGCAGAAAGTCTCTAACCAGATAGGTTCGAACCCTATCTGGTGCGAACTCTTGTATATATATGTGATATATAAGAATAATCATGCTATTGTATAACACACGTGTTCTACATACAAACAGTCTACATATTGTTATATATATGATAAATAAATGGAATGTCAAGTATATATATACGTCTTTTTTATTGAATATATATATATTTTTATGATACATTTATCAATATATATAGCAAAATATATATCCATATGTTACATACGTATATATCTACATATCTATTTGGATACTTTCAGCACTTTTTACGTAGTGTTTATAGAAGTTTCCATCTTGACTGTTGATTTATCTTTACTATGGCTCGCATATATGAAATAAAATCTTCGCATCCACCGTGTACATCTCAATCTCTCTCTTTATGTGGTCGAAAGTCACGAAGAATACAATTTATATATATATATATATCCATGTACGGTAAACTTTGTAAATCACACCTTCCACTTGATAAGCACTGCTACTGGAGCCTCAGAAGGATTCTCAAAGATATCCTTGAACTCCTCACTCTGGTTAAACAGGGCAGCTTTGAGGAATGCAACAACCACGCCAGCTGAGAATCTCCTCATTGGTTCCCTGTTATGGTCGGCAGTTTGCTTACAACCAGTGACGTACACGTTCTGTCCATCCCAGATGCTCAAGTCATCCACAAAATCCATGTGACCGTACTCCAGAGCTGTAACATCAAATGCTGTGTTATAACACTCATTGAAGAACTTGAAATGCCCAAACTTCTCCGGAGCACAAGCTGGTAGAAGTGGTAGAACGGGTCTGGGTCCAAGTCCGGTACCAATCGTTAACACAGGAAATGGTAATTCGAAAGCACCTGCATAAGTGTTTAGCCAGAAGTTGAGTTAAAACCAACACTAACCTGTGTTTAGAATTGGAGGTTTAGTCTGTCCTGAGCTTGTACCATCAACCGGGTCCAGACCAACAAGAGCAGAAAATGGGGAGCTCACATTTGAGTGTATCTTTAAGGCTAAGGCAAATGCTATCTTACCACCTTTACTGTGTCCAATGAGTACGAGCTTTTGCAAATCTGGTGTGACCTTGGCCCATTCCGACGGAAATGAAGCACATAAGTTGTCACCAAGCCATTGATAACATTAGCTGCTAGTTGGATATCTCTTGTTGCGTCTGTGTTGAATATGGACTCCGATCTCTATAAATTAATATATATGTATTGAGTCTTTATCCAGTTAGAACTGTTAAAATATATATTTGAGATGCCCATTGTGGGCATATCAGGTGGTATTAAGAACACTATATGATATACCCAAAATGTGTGCATTTCTATCTAACCTGTGGTGCAACAATGATGTAACCATGGCTGGAGATGTGAGTGAGGAGCTGAGAAAAGATTGTGTTCTTCAGAAAGCAACCATGGTGGAAAACGATTAAAGGGTACTCTCCAGCTTGCCGAGGGGCAAAGACCACGAGTGGTAAGGGGCTTTGCTTGTTGCCAATGGAAAAATTGCCAACATCAAAACTGCCTTGTTCATATACGGAATGACTCAGAAGTGGTTCCCTGATTAAGTAATTCTCGTGTGTTCTTGCAGCTGCGAGAGCGGCAAAGCCAAGAAGAATCTACAAAGAGGCATGTTAGCTGTACTACACATATATCGTGCATCTGTGTACATACCAACAAGGTATACATCTGTAAGCACTTGACAGATAGAGTAATCAATAAGATTGGTCTTCAACGCTAGAATATAATACAATACTGAACACCATTTAGAATATATTAAGATATGTAATGCCGGAGATGTTCACATGTATGGTGTGAACGCACCTTTTTATTAGCTACAAAACTGTCTGGTGTCTCGTTTTACACATATATACTCAGGAAATATTTAAAGGTGGTGATGGCATTATTAAAATATGAGTTATTGTGTACACTTAATTTTATTATATTATCTTTGTTTTCAATATAACGATAAAATATTATCTCTTTCTCGTGTGTGCGTGCGCGCGCGTGTTTTCATATTTTCATGCCACACACACACTTATATTGTGTGTACAAATGGTTTAAAATATAAATTGAAGTAAACTTTAAAGTGATACTAATAAACAATATATATATTTGATATTCACGAATAAAACATCGCATGTAAATAATTTACAAGTTACAAAAGAATGTGCACCAGTCGACTTTCTGCTCCGGAAGCAGACACTCTATCCACTGACCATTTGCTGCCCACAAGTCTACCTTGATAGTTCCCCCTCTTCTTGCATGCTATACAATGCATTCATCAATACATAACCAGGTGCAGCATCTCTTCTTGTACCTTACCAACGCATCAAAAGCAGCCTTGCCAACTTCCACATTACTCACACGTCTACACGCCCCTAACAAAGCTATCCAAACAACACTGTCAGCTTGGAAAGGCATCGTCTTAATGAGTATTAATGCTTCTTGCAACCTATTAGCTCTTCCCAACATATCAACCATACAAGTGTAGTGTTCCATTGTTGGAGTAATACCATACTTAGACATAGACGCAAAGCATTTCTTACCTTCTTCCACCATTCCCGCATGGCTGCAAACGGTAAGAACAGATACCATTGTGACCTCATTCATATGTAAGCCAACTTCAAGCATGTTATTTACCAATCTAAACACCTCAAATACTTCCCCAAGTGCACTATATCCGGCTATCAAAGCAGTCCATGACACTATGTTATGAGAATGCATTTTACTTAACACTTCCTCAGCCACAACCAAGCTACCACACTTTCCATAGAAGTCCACTAAACTATTAGCTACTACTTGGTCTTGCTCTAATCCAAGCTTACATACCTGAGCATGGACGCTTTCTCCACCTGTTAACTCCCCTATACTCCCACATGCCTTTAATGCCACAACATATGTAAGAGAGTTTGGTTCACAATCCATTTTCATGTACAACTCCATAGCTATGGATCCCTCTGCATTCTGCACGTATCCAAGCATGAGCGTGTTCCACAAAACCACGTTCCGATGACGATTCATATTTTCAAAGACGGCTTGAGCTTGTTCCATACACCCCCATTTACTGTACATGTCAACTAAGCTAGTTGCCACAAACACGTCTCTATCCAATCCCAATTCCTTGGCACGTTTATGAATCCTATCGCGTCATCCATACAAAACTGTTTGTCCATTTACTTGTTAAACCTGATATTGCCTTGAATACAACTAGAAATGTAACCGAGTTCGGTTCACAATCCATGCTCATAAATACATTTACAACTTCTAAGTTATCATCATTCTCCACGTACCCAGAGATGAGACTGGTCCATGAAACAACATTATGGTTGTTGATACTGTCAAAGACAGCCCTGGCATGAACCATACTTCCACACTTCCCATACAAGTCTACCAAGGCATTTGCAACAAATATGCCAGTGTCAAGTCCATGCTTTCTCGCTTGTCTATGAATGCCCAACACCTTTTCCAATACAAACTGTGTTGTAAGCTCCTCCTCGCTAAGCAAAGCAGCACATATCTTGAGAGAAACCACAAATGTAGTAGAATCAGGCTTACAATTCATGCTTGTGAATAATTCCATAGCTAATGAGCTTTCTCTATTCTCCACGTATGCTGTCCATGAAACAACATCCCAATGAATCATATTATCGAATACCGCTCGAGAATAAAGCATACTCCTACACTTGCTGTACATAGATATGAGAGCATTTGCTATGTATATGTTGTTGTGGCAGCCAGCCTCAATCGAACTGGAATGGAGCATTTTCCCCTTATGCAAATCCCCTTTCTTACCACATTGTTTCAATGCAGTAACTAATGAAGATAAGTTTGTTGTATGTGTTATCTTACCATCCATACATGCAAGACTACATTCCTGTCGTTGGGATGCATATGTCCACAGCGTTTTACGTGCATACTTGTATGCTAAGTAAGTGCACATTAATAAAATGTAAAAAGAGTGCAAAATATATATATATACTCGAATTCTTTCCCCACATTCAAGCATGTTGTTCTACTCATTACCGAGCATGTTGTTCTGCTTAATATCTGTGATATCCTTAGCAGTTGAATATTCTTATAAAAGGTTATTATCCTTTGAAGCCCTTTTATATTTTGTCATCCAATTCACACACACACACACACAGGGTATGATGCGTGTCTTCAATTCTTCTACACAAACTTCCTAGAAACTCAGGACATGATATATTTCTCTTCCCTCAAGACATGCACTGTTAAGCTTCTATATTCATAGTAGTACAGTGTATATAGCGGTACCTAAGGGCACATCAGCATACTAGCAAAGTATACTTCTCCATTTGCTGCATCCCTGCACTCAAAACCAAGAACATATCAGTATATCTATAAACACAGCACAAAGAACCGGGATATCTCTCGGTATACAAGCACATCGACCGCCTCTCCATCTCCACACGGTAGTTCCTGTAAAAAATCTAAGCTTCAATGCACCAGAAAGAAAAATCATTAATAATAATAAAAAAAGCTTTATATAAAGTAGTATCAGGTCCCTCCCTGTAGAAGAAACTCCTGAAACTTATGTAAAGAACATCAATAGATAAAAGAAAGATAACTATAAAACAGAATACTTCCCAGGTTGTATAATCGGAGGCATCACCATGTTCGAAGTAGACTCCTCCAGGATCCTTAATCTCCACCTTGGCCTGTCTTAACAGCGTTTTCGTTTGGTCCCTCAATGAAAAGGTATAGCTTCCTCTCTCCAGGTCCAGGATTCTTTCCAGGTGGGATATACTGTCCCCTTGTCGTAATAGCTGCTCCAGTGAAGTCGTTTATCTGTCCCAGTGCGTCCTTGTGTGTAACCTTCCACCGTGCATGCTGTGGGAAATCATTGATCTCCAGCTCCGCCTCGTACCTAGCCCCCGTCTCCTGTGCAAGCTTCTGTATGCTCTTCTGCAACTGCTTAGCCAGTTCTTTTGCTTTGTTTGCTGCATCTTGCATCTGCTGTGATACACCCTGAGCTTGCAAGTGGCTAAGTGCATTCCCAATAGCCTGGTTCGCAGCATCCGTGCCGGCTTTGCGGATAGTCGGGTCCCGATCCTCCTCAGAGTCCGACTTCTCATCCTCCTCAAACCCATACTCTTAGCCTGTGCCTTCTTCACCTGCCTGATTGCCTCCTCTCTGCCTCGTTGAACTTGAACCCGCTCCCTCCAAAACCGCTACCGTGCACTTTCTCACTTCCGGACTTCACCTTTCTCAGAAAACTGTCAGCCAGCTTCTGCAGATCCTCGGGCACAGGCTGCTCCGAAAGCGTCAAAGCCTGTACAAGGTCTGGGGCGTACCTTTCGTCGTCTGGAGATATAAAAGTTACCGCATGTCCCTTCTTTCCCGCACGTCCAGTCCGCCCTACACGGTGCACGTAGTCCTCATAGTGGTTCGGAGTATCGAAGTTCACCACCAGCTCCAGATCCTTCACATCAAGGCCCCTGGCTGCTACACTTGTTGCCACCAAGAGATTGCAAACGTTTGACTTGAAGTCTGAGAGAGTTGACTCACGGTCCATCTGATCCTTCGCACCGTGGAGCGAGAGGCAAGCATATCCAGCCTTGATAAGGTCCCGGAACAAAGCATCACATTTGTCCTGCTTGTCCACGAAAACCAGCACCTTCCCTTCACGTACCACTCCCCAAGAAGCTCGAGCAACCGCAAGAACCGTTCGTTCTCAGGCCGGACTTCCACGATCTGAGTTATATCCTTGTTCACGACACTCCGGCCTCCGACTTGGATCTCAACCGGCCTGTCAAGTACCTTCCTAGCAAGGAGCTCGACCGACTTTGGAAACGTAGCCGAGAAGAGGACAGTTTGACGATCTGGCCTCGTGTTCTGTACAATCTTCGTGATCTGTGGCTCAAATCCCATGTCAAACATCCGGTCTGCCTCGTCCACGACCAGGTAACTCACACGTTTCAAGTTGGTGATCTTCCCTGCGCTTGTGCAGAGTATATCGATCATCCTCCCAGGTACAGACCACGATCTCCACCCGCGCTTAAGTTCGCTTATCTGCTGGGCAACTCCGGAACCACCGTAAACAGGAACACACGTCAAACCGAGTACTCTTGCAAACTTCTTTATGTCACTGTGTATCTGCTGCACGAGTTCTCTAGTAGGAGCCATGACCAGACCGATGGGACCATCTCCCTGTTCAAGAGGAGCCTGGTCCTTGATATGCCTCAGCATTGGAAGCACAAATGCTAGAGTCTTGCCCGAGCCTGTCTTGGCAATGCCAATGCAATCCGTCCGCTCATGATAACTGGAAGCGCCTGAGCTTGAATAGCCATCGGCTTCTCAAACTCAAATTTCTTGATCATCTCCAGAATCCTGCTGTTGAGACCTGTTTGGTTCCAAGTCTTTATGGGCTTGGGTACGTCCTTACCCCGTACCTTGAGCTCGAGCTGCTTACGGTATGCAATTACATCCTCCTGGGTCATCCTCTGTATCTCCTTCACTTCCTTGTACAGATTCTTCTAAACGGGGCATAATCCACCTTCGAGTGGTCCACAATTGCAAGCTTCTCTGCCTTTGTCTTCTTCACCCTCTTGATAAACTCCTCGTCGTCTTCTTCAACGCCTTCTTCATCCTCTTCCGCTTCGTTATCAGACTCTGGCTCCATCTTTTTGTTCGGAAGAGTTGAAGCAGCCTCTGCAACTGGCTGTTGTTCGAGCTTCTTCACCTCGGGAATGACCATCGCGTTCATGAACGCGTCAAGTGGATCGACTTCTTCCTCCATGGGCTCCACAGCAACGTTCACGTCCTCGTTTGGTGCTTGATCTGCCTCTGCCATTGAGGCATCACCATTCTCCTCATTTTGCTCTTTGGGGGAATCCCCTTCTTCATCGGATTCCCCTTCTAGTGTCCAAGCCTTCCATTCTCGAGAGCAGGCTTGCCCTCTTCTTCCTCCTTCTTCTTTCGTTCCTCCTCTTCCTTACGCTTCTGCTCTTGCCACTCCTGAACCTCCGTCTTCGCTTCTCGGCATCCTCGTTCAGCTTTATCTGCTCTGCTTCTGCAATCCGTTTCTTCAATTCTTTCTCATCCTCCACCATAGAGGGAGCTCTCTTGGGTTCCTCGTCCTTTCTGACTCTCTTGGTATCCCGCTCATCGTCATCCTCTTCATGTTTGCTTCTCTCCCGCTTTTCACGGTCACGATGCCTGTCTCTATGCTCTCTATGCTCCCTGTAGACACAAATCATTAGTATGTGTCGGACATTGAGAGTTTGAATACAAACCTGTGGTCTCTGTGTCGGTCTCTGTGATCTCGGTCCCTGTGATGATCCTGGATCTCTCATCCCTGTCCCTATCTCTGCGATCTCTCTCACGATCTTTGTCGTAATCCTCTCCCTCTCACGATCTCTGCTACTACGCACCTCATCTTTGTGGTGATCCCGGTCGCGGTCACGCCGTGAGCGATCCGACTTGCGATCGTCGCTCCTCCACTCGCGCTCACGGTCCTTTCCCATTTCTTTTTAGAACCCTAACCCTATGTCCCTGTTACCCCAATCTTATCAATATATGGAGCCTTTTCTGACCGTCTAGATCGACGGCTAAGGCGCCCCCACGTTATAACCTCTAAGCCTCCAGCATTTTTCACTTTTGACCTTCGATATCGCCATATAAAATCTCTTATTAAGATAAAGAGTTGTGTGTACATATTATACGTATCTGTATGTACCGGTGCATTTAACCACATAAACCATATTGAAGTTCAATAGTAAATATACAGCAATTATGTCTATTAACAAATAAGAATGTTATAATCCTTGTGAATATTCTATTAAATATACTAAATACTTTATTAAATTCTCTATTTAGTGACAACAAACGAAACTCTATAGTGTTCTCTCTTACACACACCCACGCAATATATCAATGTAAAAGGAAAAGACTTTGTGAATTTGTGTACCACGACAAACCCAAAAGCTTTCAACCATTTCCATTGGGTTGGCACATAGATATGCGACCATAGACACGTGTGTGTCTATGCATATGTGCGTGTGTGGGCCTACGTGTGCTTTTCAACGTACGTGCGCCACTATATAAGATCTTTAACCTTTAGGGTTGCTGTGGGCAAGATGAATAAAAAGGGGAATGTAGCGTACAATCTAATGGAGATAGCGAGCGGGGACACACTCGGCAACATTTTGTGCCGTCTTGACGCCAAATCTCTCACTAGATGCACATCAGTCTGTAGAGCGCTCTGCACCTACATTAATTCGTCTCATTTCCAAGAGGTATCACTGCAAAACGGCATATGTTACAGTCTGATTTTACTGGAGAAGAGCAAATTCTACGTTCATCACAAGTGGAGCCCCAGTAGTGAGGAAATCTCTACGTTCCATTTGAAACCGTTGTCCAAATTCCTAGGGATTGAGATTCTCGCGTCTTCGTGTGGGCTGGTTTGTGCCAGGGCTTCTGTTCGAGGGAAAGTTGGGGTTCGCTTGCTTGTGGTTGGGAATCCTCTTACAGGAGATTGGGTAGAACTCCCTGGTTCTGAGGTAATATACTATTAGTGATTTAGAAACTCTAACTAATTCCACTTTCTTTTAAGGAGAATGATTTCAACCCAGCTTCCATATATGTTCACTTCAAGATGGCGGTGACGAACAAGCGTTGTGGATCGTATAAAGTAGCAGCGTTTGTGGACTATAAGCGTCCCTGGAAGGTATACGATTCAATTACGAATAAATGGTATGAATCCCAAGGCGATTCCCCCTCGCCGTGGTGCGGGAATATCACTCTGGATAAAACTGAGTGGGTAGTCTATATAGGAGGATGCCGGATTGCAGTAAAAAAAAGTGAAGTTTACCATATTCTTGTACGTAGGAACTTCTGTGTTTGGAAATACGGTACACAAGTCTTTTTGGGAGGTGAATCCAGTGAAATTAGGCAAGGCGGGCCAACTGGTTCAGGACTGGGTTCAGGACTGGGAGTATGGAGAATCGTTGAAGGCAATCTTATTTTAGTCAATGCAGTGCACCGCTGTGAGGTTTGTAGATAATATGGTTCAACAAAGTATACTAATTAGGATGTTTCTTATTGTTTAGATCTTACCATCAAATGCTATTGTGAAAAACTGTAATGGCGATGGAAATCTCGTATGCTTCCCAACTGATAAGTGTAAGTATGCTGTATACGATCTCTGTAGGGACAAGTGGAGTTATTTGGAGCTCCAATACAATCGAGCAGTTACGTATCAGCCATCTTCCATTCGACCGCATCAACCAGGGAAAGAAGTTAGAGGAGACGTGGAAACGATCCCTGAAGCATAATTCAACACTATCCAGATGGGGTTTAGATAGAGAGATGTGGTTAGGAAGGATTTAGAGGACGGTTGGAGTGGAATGGATTATTATTTCAATGAGCATGTTATGTTATTATATTGCATCTGCCCAATTTCCCTTTAGAATGCCCTTGTTACCCCTTTTCTAACCGTCTAGATCGACGCCTGTGGCGTGCCCATGTTATAACCTCTAAGCCGTCGATTTACTCTAGCATTTTTCGCTTTTGACCGAAGTATGAGTAAGCATCTCTCTTAAGATAAAGATTACATGGATAATGTACGTAAATGTGTATATATCCATAGAGGTCATCTGCTGAGCATTTTAACACATAAACCATATTGAAGTTGAATAGTAAATATATGCGTGCAGAGTCTATTAGCGAATAAGAATGTTATAATCCTTGTGAAACACTACATATTATGTTAAATACTTAATTAGATTTTCTATTTATTCTATTTTATGACACATTGGAAACTCCATAATGTCCCTCTCTCTCAGCCACATAATAATTTGCATGTACGCTTTCAAGGTGAACAGACACTCATACATATGTCTATAGACAAGTTTAGATATACACAAACTGATATATCTAAAACACATATATACTCATTTTTGTATCTACGCACGCACGTATAGGCATATACATAGTAGATACTTAATATCTGTGTATTATATATATTTATACATAACAAAAGACTATGTATATATCAATGTCAAAAGGAAAAGACTTTGTGAATTTGTGTACCACGGACAAACCCAAAAGCTTTCAACCATTTCCATTGGGTTGGCACATAGATATGCGACCATAGACACGTGTGTGTCTATGCATATGTGCGTGCGTGGGCCTACGTGTGCTTTTCAACGTACGTGCGCCACTATATAAGATCTTTAACCTTTAGGGTTGCTGTGGGCAAGATGAATAAAAAGGGGAATGTAGCGTACAATCTAATGGAGATAGCGAGCGGGGACACACTCGGCAACATTTTGTGCCGTCTTGACGCCAAATCTCTCACTAGATGCACATCAGTCTGTAGAGCGCTCTGCACCTACATTAATTCGTCTCATTTCCAAGAGGTATCACTGCAAAACGGCATATGTTACAGTCTGATTTTACTGGAGAAGAGCAAATTCTACGTTCATCACAAGTGGAGCCCCAGTAGTGAGGAAATCTCTACGTTCCATTTGAAACCGTTGTCCAAATTCCTAGGGATTGAGATTCTCGCGTCTTCGTGTGGGCTGGTTTGTGCCAGGGCTTCTGTTCGAGGGAAAGTTGGGGTTCGCTTGCTTGTGGTTGGGAATCCTCTTACAGGAGATTGGGTAGAACTCCCTGGTTCTGAGGTAATATACTATTAGTGATTTAGAAACTCTAACTAATTCCACTTTCTTTTAAGGAGAATGATTTCAACCCAGCTTCCATATATGTTCACTTCAAGATGGCGGTGACGAACAAGCGTTGTGGATCGTATAAAGTAGCAGCGTTTGTGGACTATAAGCGTCCCTGGAAGGTATACGATTCAATTACGAATAAATGGTATGAATCCCAAGGCGATTCCCCCTCGCCGTGGTGCGGGAATATCACTCTGGATAAAACTGAGTGGGTAGTCTATATAGGAGGATGCCGGATTGCAGTAAAAAAAAGTGAAGTTTACCATATTCTTGTACGTAGGAACTTCTGTGTTTGGAAATACGGTACACAAGTCTTTTTGGGAGGTGAATCCAGTGAAATTAGGCAAGGCGGGCCAACTGGTTCAGGACTGGGTTCAGGACTGGGAGTATGGAGAATCGTTGAAGGCAATCTTATTTTAGTCAATGCAGTGCACCGCTGTGAGGTTTGTAGATAATATGGTTCAACAAAGTATACTAATTAGGATGTTTCTTATTGTTTAGATCTTACCATCAAATGCTATTGTGAAAAACTGTAATGGCGATGGAAATCTCGTATGCTTCCCAACTGATAAGTGTAAGTATGCTGTATACGATCTCTGTAGGGACAAGTGGAGTTATTTGGAGCTCCAATACAATCGAGCAGTTACGTATCAGCCATCTTCCATTCGACCGCATCAACCAGGGAAAGAAGTTAGAGGAGACGTGGAAACGATCCCTGAAGCATAATTCAACACTATCCAGATGGGGTTTAGATAGAGAGATGTGGTTAGGAAGGATTTAGAGGACGGTTGGAGTGGAATGGATTATTATTTCAATGAGCATGTTATGTTATTATATTGCATCTGCCCAATTTCCCTTTAGAATGCCCTTGTTACCCCTTTTCTAACCGTCTAGATCGACGCCTGTGGCGTGCCCATGTTATAACCTCTAAGCCGTCGATTTACTCTAGCATTTTTCGCTTTTGACCGAAGTATGAGTAAGCATCTCTCTTAAGATAAAGATTACATGGATAATGTACGTAAATGTGTATATATCCATAGAGGTCATCTGCTGAGCATTTTAACACATAAACCATATTGAAGTTGAATAGTAAATATATGCGTGCAGAGTCTATTAGCGAATAAGAATGTTATAATCCTTGTGAAACACTACATATTATGTTAAATACTTAATTAGATTTTCTATTTATTCTATTTTATGACACATTGGAAACTCCATAATGTCCCTCTCTCTCAGCCACATAATAATTTGCATGTACGCTTTCAAGGTGAACAGACACTCATACATATGTCTATAGACAAGTTTAGATATACACAAACTGATATATCTAAAACACATATATACTCATTTTTGTATCTACGCACGCACGTATAGGCATATACATAGTAGATACTTAATATCTGTGTATTATATATATTTATACATAACAAAAGACTATGTATATATCAATGTCAAAAGGAAAAGACTTTGTGAATTTGTGTACCACGGACAAACCCAAAAGCTTTCAACCATTTCCATTGGGTTGGCACATAGATATGCGACCATAGACACGTGTGTGTCTATGCATATGTGCGTGCGTGGGCCTACGTGTGCTTTTCAACGTACGTGCGCCACTATATAAATCTTTAACCTTTAGGGTTGCTGTGGGCAAGATGAATAAAAAGGGGAATGTAGCGTACAATCTAATGGAGATAGCGAGCGGGGACACACTCGGCAACATTTTGTGCCGTCTTGACGCCAAATCTCTCACTAGATGCACATCAGTCTGTAGAGCGCTCTGCACCTACATTAATTCGTCTCATTTCCAAGAGGTATCACTGCAAAACGGCATATGTTACAGTCTGATTTTACTGGAGAAGAGCAAATTCTACGTTCATCACAAGTGGAGCCCCAGTAGTGAGGAAATCTCTACGTTCCATTTGAAACCGTTGTCCAAATTCCTAGGGATTGAGATTCTCGCGTCTTCGTGTGGGCTGGTTTGTGCCAGGGCTTCTGTTCGAGGGAAAGTTGGGGTTCGCTTGCTTGTGGTTGGGAATCCTCTTACAGGAGATTGGGTAGAACTCCCTGGTTCTGAGGTAATATACTATTAGTGATTTAGAAACTCTAACTAATTCCACTTTCTTTTAAGGAGAATGATTTCAACCCAGCTTCCATATATGTTCACTTCAAGATGGCGGTGACGAACAAGCGTTGTGGATCGTATAAAGTAGCAGCGTTTGTGGACTATAAGCGTCCCTGGAAGGTATACGATTCAATTACGAATAAATGGTATGAATCCCAAGGCGATTCCCCCTCGCCGTGGTGCGGGAATATCACTCTGGATAAAACTGAGTGGGTAGTCTATATAGGAGGATGCCGGATTGCAGTAAAAAAAAGTGAAGTTTACCATATTCTTGTACGTAGGAACTTCTGTGTTTGGAAATACGGTACACAAGTCTTTTTGGGAGGTGAATCCAGTGAAATTAGGCAAGGCGGGCCAACTGGTTCAGGACTGGGTTCAGGACTGGGAGTATGGAGAATCGTTGAAGGCAATCTTATTTTAGTCAATGCAGTGCACCGCTGTGAGGTTTGTAGATAATATGGTTCAACAAAGTATACTAATTAGGATGTTTCTTATTGTTTAGATCTTACCATCAAATGCTATTGTGAAAAACTGTAATGGCGATGGAAATCTCGTATGCTTCCCAACTGATAAGTGTAAGTATGCTGTATACGATCTCTGTAGGGACAAGTGGAGTTATTTGGAGCTCCAATACAATCGAGCAGTTACGTATCAGCCATCTTCCATTCGACCGCATCAACCAGGGAAAGAAGTTAGAGGAGACGTGGAAACGATCCCTGAAGCATAATTCAACACTATCCAGATGGGGTTTAGATAGAGAGATGTGGTTAGGAAGGATTTAGAGGACGGTTGGAGTGGAATGGATTATTATTTCAATGAGCATGTTATGTTATTATATTGCATCTGCCCAATTTCCCTTTAGAATGCCCTTGTTACCCCTTTTCTAACCGTCTAGATCGACGCCTGTGGCGTGCCCATGTTATAACCTCTAAGCCGTCGATTTACTCTAGCATTTTTCGCTTTTGACCGAAGTATGAGTAAGCATCTCTCTTAAGATAAAGATTACATGGATAATGTACGTAAATGTGTATATATCCATAGAGGTCATCTGCTGAGCATTTTAACACATAAACCATATTGAAGTTGAATAGTAAATATATGCGTGCAGAGTCTATTAGCGAATAAGAATGTTATAATCCTTGTGAAACACTACATATTATGTTAAATACTTAATTAGATTTTCTATTTATTCTATTTTATGACACATTGGAAACTCCATAATGTCCCTCTCTCTCAGCCACATAATAATTTGCATGTACGCTTTCAAGGTGAACAGACACTCATACATATGTCTATAGACAAGTTTAGATATACACAAACTGATATATCTAAAACACATATATACTCATTTTTGTATCTACGCACGCACGTATAGGCATATACATAGTAGATACTTAATATCTGTGTATTATATATATTTATACATAACAAAAGACTATGTATATATCAATGTCAAAAGGAAAAGACTTTGTGAATTTGTGTACCACGGACAAACCCAAAAGCTTTCAACCATTTCCATTGGGTTGGCACATAGATATGCGACCATAGACACGTGTGTGTCTATGCATATGTGCGTGCGTGGGCCTACGTGTGCTTTTCAACGTACGTGCGCCACTATATAAGATCTTTAACCTTTAGGGTTGCTGTGGGCAAGATGAATAAAAAGGGGAATGTAGCGTACAATCTAATGGAGATAGCGAGCGGGACACACTCGGCAACATTTTGTGCCGTCTTGACGCCAAATCTCTCACTAGATGCACATCAGTCTGTAGAGCGCTCTGCACCTACATTAATTCGTCTCATTTCCAAGAGGTATCACTGCAAAACGGCATATGTTACAGTCTGATTTTACTGGAGAAGAGCAAATTCTACGTTCATCACAAGTGGAGCCCCAGTAGTGAGGAAATCTCTACGTTCCATTTGAAACCGTTGTCCAAATTCCTAGGGATTGAGATTCTCGCGTCTTCGTGTGGGCTGGTTTGTGCCAGGGCTTCTGTTCGAGGAAAGTTGGGGTTCGCTTGCTTGTGGTTGGGAATCCTCTTACAGGAGATTGGGTAGAACTCCCTGGTTCTGAGGTAATATACTATTAGTGATTTAGAAACTCTAACTAATTCCACTTTCTTTTAAGGAGAATGATTTCAACCCAGCTTCCATATATGTTCACTTCAAGATGGCGGTGACGAACAAGCGTTGTGGATCGTATAAAGTAGCAGCGTTTGTGGACTATAAGCGTCCCTGGAAGGTATACGATTCAATTACGAATAAATGGTATGAATCCCAAGGCGATTCCCCCTCGCCGTGGTGCGGGAATATCACTCTGGATAAAACTGAGTGGGTAGTCTATATAGGAGGATGCCGGATTGCAGTAAAAAAAAGTGAAGTTTACCATATTCTTGTACGTAGGAACTTCTGTGTTTGGAAATACGGTACACAAGTCTTTTTGGGAGGTGAATCCAGTGAAATTAGGCAAGGCGGGCCAACTGGTTCAGGACTGGGTTCAGGACTGGGAGTATGGAGAATCGTTGAAGGCAATCTTATTTTAGTCAATGCAGTGCACCGCTGTGAGGTTTGTAGATAATATGGTTCAACAAAGTATACTAATTAGGATGTTTCTTATTGTTTAGATCTTACCATCAAATGCTATTGTGAAAAACTGTAATGGCGATGGAAATCTCGTATGCTTCCCAACTGATAAGTGTAAGTATGCTGTATACGATCTCTGTAGGGACAAGTGGAGTTATTTGGAGCTCCAATACAATCGAGCAGTTACGTATCAGCCATCTTCCATTCGACCGCATCAACCAGGGAAAGAAGTTAGAGGAGACGTGGAAACGATCCCTGAAGCATAATCAACACTATCCAGATGGGGTTTAGATAGAGAGATGTGGTTAGGAAGGATTTAGAGGACGGTTGGAGTGGAATGGATTATTATTTCAATGAGCATGTTATGTTATTATTGCATCTGCCCAATTTCCCTTTAGAATGCCCTTGTTACCCCTTTTCTAACCGTCTAGATCGACGCCTGTGGCGTGCCCATGTTATAACCTCTAAGCCGTCGATTTACTCTAGCATTTTTCGCTTTTGACCGAAGTATGAGTAAGCATCTCTCTTAAGATAAAGATTACATGGATAATGTACGTAAATGTGTATATATCCATAGAGGTCATCTGCTGAGCATTTTAACACATAAACCATATTGAAGTTGAATAGTAAATATATGCGTGCAGAGTCTATTAGCGAATAAGAATGTTATAATCCTTGTGAAACACTACATATTATGTTAAATACTTAATTAGATTTTCTATTTATTCTATTTTATGACACATTGGAAACTCCATAATGTCCCTCTCTCTCAGCCACATAATAATTTGCATGTACGCTTTCAAGGTGAACAGACACTCATACATATGTCTATAGACAAGTTTAGATATACACAAACTGATATATCTAAAACACATATATACTCATTTTTGTATCTACGCACGCACGTATAGGCATATACATAGTAGATACTTAATATCTGTGTATTAATATATTTATACATAACAAAAGACTATGTATATATCAATGTCAAAAGGAAAAGACTTTGTGAATTTGTGTACCACGGACAAACCCAAAAGCTTTCAACCATTTCCATTGGGTTGGCACATAGATATGCGACCATAGACACGTGTGTGTCTATGCATATGTGCGTGCGTGGGCCTACGTGTGCTTTTCAACGTACGTGCGCCACTATATAAGATCTTTAACCTTTAGGGTTGCTGTGGGCAAGATGAATAAAAAGGGGAATGTAGCGTACAATCTAATGGAGATAGCGAGCGGGGACACACTCGGCAACATTTTGTGCCGTCTTGACGCCAAATCTCTCACTAGATGCACATCAGTCTGTAGAGCGCTCTGCACCTACATTAATTCGTCTCATTTCCAAGAGGTATCACTGCAAAACGGCATATGTTACAGTCTGATTTTACTGGAGAAGAGCAAATTCTACGTTCATCACAAGTGGAGCCCCAGTAGTGAGGAAATCTCTACGTTCCATTTGAAACCGTTGTCCAAATTCCTAGGGATTGAGATTCTCGCGTCTTCGTGTGGGCTGGTTTGTGCCAGGGCTTCTGTTCGAGGGAAAGTTGGGGTTCGCTTGCTTGTGGTTGGGAATCCTCTTACAGGAGATTGGGTAGAACTCCCTGGTTCTGAGGTAATATACTATTAGTGATTTAGAAACTCTAACTAATTCCACTTTCTTTTAAGGAGAATGATTTCAACCCAGCTTCCATATATGTTCACTTCAAGATGGCGGTGACGAACAAGCGTTGTGGATCGTATAAAGTAGCAGCGTTTGTGGACTATAAGCGTCCCTGGAAGGTATAGATTCAATTACGAATAAATGGTATGAATCCCAAGGCGATTCCCCCTCGCCGTGGTGCGGGAATATCACTCTGGATAAAACTGAGTGGGTAGTCTATATAGGAGGATGCCGGATTGCAGTAAAAAAAAGTGAAGTTTACCATATTCTTGTACGTAGGAACTTCTGTGTTTGGAAATACGGTACACAAGTCTTTTTGGGAGGTGAATCCAGTGAAATTAGGCAAGGCGGGCCAACTGGTTCAGGACTGGGTTCAGGACTGGGAGTATGGAGAATCGTTGAAGGCAATCTTATTTTAGTCAATGCAGTGCACCGCTGTGAGGTTTGTAGATAATATGGTTCAACAAAGTATACTAATTAGGATGTTTCTTATTGTTTAGATCTTACCATCAAATGCTATTGTGAAAAACTGTAATGGCGATGGAAATCTCGTATGCTTCCCAACTGATAAGTGTAAGTATGCTGTATACGATCTCTGTAGGGACAAGTGGAGTTATTTGGAGCTCCAATACAATCGAGCAGTTACGTATCAGCCATCTTCCATTCGACCGCATCAACCAGGGAAAGAAGTTAGAGGAGACGTGGAAACGATCCCTGAAGCATAATTCAACACTATCCAGATGGGGTTTAGATAGAGAGATGTGGTTAGGAAGGATTTAGAGGACGGTTGGAGTGGAATGGATTATTATTTCAATGAGCATGTTATGTATTATATTGCATCTGCCCAATTTCCCTTTAGAATGCCCTTGTTACCCCTTTTCTAACCGTCTAGATCGACGCCTGTGGCGTGCCCATGTTATAACCTCTAAGCCGTCGATTTACTCTAGCATTTTTCGCTTTTGACCGAAGTATGAGTAAGCATCTCTCTTAAGATAAAGATTACATGGATAATGTACGTAAATGTGTATATATCCATAGAGGTCATCTGCTGAGCATTTTAACACATAAACCATATTGAAGTTGAATAGTAAATATATGCGTGCAGAGTCTATTAGCGAATAAGAATGTTATAATCCTTGTGAAACACTACATATTATGTTAAATACTTAATTAGATTTTCTATTTATTCTATTTTATGACACATTGGAAACTCCATAATGTCCCTCTCTCTCAGCCACATAATAATTTGCATGTACGCTTTCAAGGTGAACAGACACTCATACATATGTCTATAGACAAGTTTAGATATACACAAACTGATATATCTAAAACACATATATACTCATTTTTATCTACGCACGCACGTATAGGCATATACATAGTAGATACTTAATATCTGTGTATTATATATTTATACATAACAAAAGACTATGTATATATCAATGTCAAAAGGAAAAGACTTTGTGAATTTGTGTACCACGGACAAACCCAAAAGCTTTTCAACCATTTCCATTGGGTTGGCACATAGATATGCGACCATAGACACGTGTGTGTCTATGCATATGTGCGTGCGTGGGCCTACGTGTGCTTTTCAACGTACGTGCGCCACTATATAAGATCTTTAACCTTTAGGGTTGCTGTGGGCAAGATGAATAAAAAGGGGAATGTAGCGTACAATCTAATGGAGATAGCGAGCGGGGACACACTCGGCAACATTTTGTGCCGTCTTGACGCCAAATCTCTCACTAGATGCACATCAGTCTGTAGAGCGCTCTGCACCTACATTAATTCGTCTCATTTCCAAGAGGTATCACTGCAAAACGGCATATGTTACAGTCTGATTTTACTGGAGAAGAGCAAATTCTACGTTCATCACAAGTGGAGCCCCAGTAGTGAGGAAATCTCTACGTTCCATTTGAAACCGTTGTCCAAATTCCTAGGGATTGAGATTCTCGCGTCTTCGTGTGGGCTGGTTTGTGCCAGGGCTTCTGTTCGAGGGAAAGTTGGGGTTCGCTTGCTTGTGGTTGGGAATCCTCTTACAGGAGATTGGGTAGAACTCCCTGGTTCTGAGGTAATATACTATTAGTGATTTAGAAACTCTAACTAATTCCACTTTCTTTTAAGGAGAATGATTTCAACCCAGCTTCCATATATGTTCACTTCAAGATGGCGGTGACGAACAAGCGTTGTGGATCGTATAAAGTAGCAGCGTTTGTGGACTATAAGCGTCCCTGGAAGGTATACGATTCAATTACGAATAAATGGTATGAATCCCAAGGCGATTCCCCCTCGCCGTGGTGCGGGAAATACTCTGGATAAAACTGAGTGGGTAGTCTATATAGGAGGATGCCGGATTGCAGTAAAAAAAAGTGAAGTTTACCATATTCTTGTACGTAGGAACTTCTGTGTTTGGAAATACGGTACACAAGTCTTTTTGGGAGGTGAATCCAGTGAAATTAGGCAAGGCGGGCCAACTGGTTCAGGACTGGGTTCAGGACTGGGAGTATGGAGAATCGTTGAAGGCAATCTTATTTTAGTCAATGCAGTGCACCGCTGTGAGGTTTGTAGATAATATGGTTCAACAAAGTATACTAATTAGGATGTTTCTTATTGTTTAGATCTTACCATCAAATGCTATTGTGAAAACTGTAATGGCGATGGAAATCTCGTATGCTTCCCAACTGATAAGTGTAAGTATGCTGTATACGATCTCTGTAGGGACAAGTGGAGTTATTTGGAGCTCCAATACAATCGAGCAGTTACGTATCAGCCATCTTCCATTCGACCGCATCAACCAGGGAAAGAAGTTAGAGGAGACGTGGAAACGATCCCTGAAGCATAATTCAACACTATCCAGATGGGGTTTAGATAGAGAGATGTGGTTAGGAAGGATTTAGAGGACGGTTGGAGTGGAATGGATTATTATTTCAATGAGCATGTTATGTTATTGTATTGCATCTGCCCAATTTCCCTTTAGAATGCCCTTGTTACCCCTTTTCTAACCGTCCAGATCAATGGCTATGGCGAACCCATGTTATACCTTCTAAGCCTTTGATTTGCTGCACTACGAGTAAGCATCTTTCTAAATAACATATTAGATGGATATCTACGTTACTCATAGAGGTCATCTGTCGGGCATTTTAACACACAAACCATATTGAAGTTGAATAGTAAATATACAGCAAATATATTATTTTGTGATACACATGTACAATATGCGTGCAGGGTATTAACCACGGTAAGAATGTTATAATCCTTGTCAAACACTACATATTAAATATACTAAATACTCTATTAAATTTTCTATTTAGTGACAACAACCAAAGTTTAGATATACACAAAATGATATATCTATATATACATAAACAAAACCATAGGTACTCTACAGACACATACATAATATACATAGTAGATACCTAGTATCTATGAAGTGTATATAATTATACATAACAGGTCTACATATAAAGAGTATGTAGTAGTATAAAATGTATATGTGTGTGTGAAAAATAATGAATTTGTGTACCACAACGAACCCATAGGCTTTTAACCATTTTCATTGCTTGTGTATTTGAAGTTACTTGGCAGGTCATTTTCTTTCAGGGTTTAGAAGTGCATGTGTGGGAATGTGTTGGCACGTAGATATGTGGCCGTAAACAAGTGTATATAGTGCGTCCGCGTCGTTGTGGATCGTATAAAGTAGCAGCTTTTGTGGATTATATGCGTGCCTGGAAGGTCAGTTGCAAACAGATGGTGTGAATATCCTGATGCGGGAATAATAAAACTGAGTTGGTAGTATAGAGGATGCCAGATTACGAGAGAACAGACTCAAGTTTACGGACATAGGAACTTCTGTTTTGGAAATATGTACAGAAGTCTTTTCGGGAGGTGAATGGGATAAAATTAGCCGGTGGTTCAGGACTGGGAGTCTGAAGAATTGTTGAAGGCAATCTTGTCTTACTCAATGCAGTGTCCCGACGTGAGGTTCGTAGATAATATGGTTGAACAATAAGTATACTAATTAGGCTATTTCTTATTGTTTAGATCTTACCATTATCTGCTATTGTGAAAAGCATTAGAAATCTCGTATGCTTCCGACCGATGAGCATAAGTACCTCTGTAAAGACAAGTGGAGTTGTTTGGAGCTCCAATATAATCGAGTAGTTACGTATCAGCCATCTTCCTCAACCAGGTGAAGAAGTTAGAGGAGACGTGGAAATGATCCAGCTTCATTCTCCTGAAGCATAATACAACACTATCCAGATGGGGTTTAGATAGAGAGATGTGGTTAGGAAGGATTTAGAGGACGGTTGGAGTGGAATGGATTATTATTTCAATGAGCATGTTATGTTATTATATTGCATCATATAAGGACACAGAGTATATGTCAAATATATATACAATACTCATCTGAGGTTCTGGAGGTCTCCAGGCTTAGCGCTATGTTCTCTCTCTTGCTTCCTTGTGGCTACCAAATCGGCCATCTCTTTTGCTATTTTCTCAAGCCGAGCTCGATTCCTGGCTGCAACTTCACACTCGTCCCTATTCATGTAAGTGTAAGGATTGTCGACAGCCGAAGCTCTCCTTGGAGAAGCCACTGACCCCGATGCAATCCCCGATATAGTTTCATCAACCTGCTACGATTGAAACTTTATGTTAATGCATATACATACGGATATATAAGTGCATGTATGCAAAATGTACTAATGCACACACTCTCTCTCTCACACAAACACGCACGCGCGTACCTTGGCACGGGTCAATGCGGCACTCCTCTGTTCTTCAGCCTTGTCTTCTTTCATCATTCTCTCAACACGATCTCTCTCCACATGAGCTGTTGCTTCTGCTCCTGCAGCCTCCACTTGCACTCCACCCACGTCGGCTTCTTCGGCCTCCAGTGTTGATCTCCACCCTGCTTCCTCGCTCCCTCCTGTCGCTTTCTCATTCGAGAAATCCATTTACAGGTAGTTAGGGCTGCCCTTCTTCAGCTTCAGCTGAAATAGGACGTGGCAACCGCTAACGACTATATACATTCCCATATGCGTACACTGGGTGCATGTATATGTGTGTGTGTCAGAGAGAGAGAAGAGAAGAGGAGAGAGAGACTTCAACATGGTGTTTTGGGTGGGTGATCACAGAACATGTACTCGTCCGTGTTTACACTCGGAAATGTAAAATACTCATGTATATATTTGTGTACTCTGTACGTATATACCAAGAGATCCAAACTAAACTTTCATGTGTAGTCCAGGGCAAAGAAAATTGGAACAGAAGTTTTCCGTCCACTAAACAAAAGAAGAAATAAAATTAAATACTTATCACAATAAGTTAATAATTAGATTTTTATATAGTTAATGGATAAAAAAAAGGAATGAATACTTGCATATGTACGTATAAGTCACCTGTTTTCCAAAGTAGCTGCTGAACACTCGAAATGCGGGGTCCCTCTCCGCAAGATATTGATCGTATGCTCTCTGTTGCTCTTGGACATGCGTATGGAAACCAGGGTCATCCCGAGCATTTAAAGAATTTAAAGCAGCCAAGTGAGCATTCACATAGTCCACATATACCTTGTACATTCCTCCATTTGGTACCTACAAACAACATAGAAAACATCACACACACACACACACACACACACACACACACACTATATATATATATATATATATATATATATATATAATATTGATATGTAATATCAATATATCATTTTTACCTCAAGTTCTGGATCTGACGGACCAAGACTCGATCTAAAGAAGATCATTTGCTCGGATGCAAACGTATCTTTGTCAAAGAATCGATCTGACATAACAGTACAGTATGAAGCGAAAGGCTCCCGAAGAGGAGCTAGCGGACGAATATACTTCTCAATGTACTCTGGATTTTTTGAAAGAGGTATAAAGTCAACTACACAAAGAACTCTGTTGCTTCCAAACGAGAGCAAGTCTATTCCCAGCAATGGTATGTCGTACCTGCACGTATAAGTTTACATATACGAGTGTGTGTGTGTGTGTGTGTGTGTGTAAAGCATACAACAATGGATAATATAGCGTTATCTTAGTCAGTCGTTACAGAAATACATGTATATAAGTTGATCATACAGCTTTATTTGCAAAGTAAATGTGTATGTGTATGTGTGTCTGTGTATGTGGGTGTGGGTGCCTGTGTGAAATAAGTACCTAATATCAGGATATAGAAGTGCATTGAAAGCTTGACAAGACCTTCCTGCGTCAAAATATGTTATCCTTAAACGCCTAAGCCTTTGGCTACAATAAAGCCAATTGTAGACCTTTGCTCCCTGTGAAGATTTTTCTGAGGCTTTTAATGCAATTTCCCCTTCAAAAACCACATAAATTTAAACACACATATATGTACATATAATGTGTGTGTACATATGTGTGGGTGTATGTTTGTGCGTTTTACCATCCAAAGGAAGAGGTGCCAACCCCGAAGCTGACTCTGAAAGAGCTACACACAAATAGTCAAGATATGGTTTGTACAATAGCGTCGTATAGTCGCCTTCTACTGGGTCATCCATCTTCATTCCGGGGAGTGCCTGCAGTTATTACTAAACACACACGCGCACACACAAAGTATACGAATGCAAAGCTCAAACATACATATATGCACCGTATGCTATATGTAACTTAATAATACGTACCATATGTGCTCGTATATATGGAAGGACAGATAATAAATGGCTGGTGGCATTTATACATACCAATTGTTTTATATTGACTCATGTTGTAATGATGCATATAGCACAGAAACAAGCGTGCACACACACACAAATGATGCAGTGTTATATATATATTGGCAACTGCATTATATTAGATTAAATATTATTTAACTAATTAATTACCTCAACCACATTTTGCTCAGCGCTGCACCAATAGACACGCTGAAGCTGGACTAGACCACAATTCGACCTTAATGGCCTTTTCCTCCAAAGCCTTAATGCCCTTTTCTTAAAGCCGTAGCAAGAATATAAAGAACCAAAAACACTAGCCATGAAAGCACAGGCAATTCACAAAGACCAATGTCCTCTAAAGATTAAGCCCTTATACATGTGTCTATGTATGCTTCTGGTACTTAATTATACTCCCTTTCAAGTAAAATGACCCTTACTTGCAAGAGTAACTTGGTATGCGCTCGCGCTCGCTCGTGCGCGCGCGCGCGTGTGTGTGAGAGAGATGGGTGTATTGATACCAAAGTATACTCTTTCTACAATCTAATATTATAACATGGAATCCTTGTCAATTACAGCGCGTATACATTTTTCCATATATGTACATTACACAGATTATAAGTTACCTCTATAGAGTTAGTTAGCAACAGCCAGTCAAAACACAATAATTTTTACCTGGAAATTTTCTCTTATCAATTAATGAATCTGTAAATAAACACTCACTCGGTCTCATGTGCTTTTTCCTTTACCATCTGCAGAAAATTTGTCAATTATAATATATACATATCAATGTGTATATAAAACAAGGCTCAACAGTATCATCTACGTATGAACAGATTTTTCGTGCACAGAGAGAAAGAGAGAGAGGTACACACATACCTTTAGTCTCACCCTTTGGATTATCGCTCTGAGTTGCATCTGCCTGTGGAGCCCAAGGATATCCGTATACAGGAGCTTTAAGAACAAAGCCTTCAGGAAGAACGGGACTTAGAGGAGCTGGTAAGCGACCAATGGAGTCTACAAGCGGTGCAATCTTGGGCTTGGGTCTTGCTGCCTTTGGAAGTAGACGCCCCTTCTTCTTAAACCATAGTGGATCGATTAGTGCTTTCAAACCCAGCTTGTTGTAGTGTACTTTCCTCACTGTTCCCCCTGCTGCCTCTATTGCCTCCTTTGCTGCCTTGGTACACCTACTCACCTGTTATTACATACACATATCATCCGTCAGAACTTATATATACATCCGCATGCTGACACAACTCAACCCCCTCGCTAAATTGCATTAATAATATTTTGATATAAATAACCTTAATTTAACATATTAAACATAACAAAATAGTGAAAATCTACTTCTGATGTCGATATATATATATATATATATATATATAATATATATATATAGTGCCAAGTATATAGAATTATATTATTAATGAATCTAATGTATACTATATTTTACTGCATATTTTAGAAATGTAGTATCTTAAACAAGAGGTCGCAAATTTGATCGTGCATACCTCAATGTGAATAGGAATGTCGAAGTTCTTCTGACCACGACCAAGTAGCAAAACTCCATCTTGTATGTACTTGCCTGAGCACCGAGTGTCCTGGACATCATATGGTGTATATAAAAGATACATAAATATCACACACACACACATCATATATATCATAATACATATGGCTATATATATATGTATAAAATGGGAATCTTACATGGAGTGTCTTCATAGTAATCAGCTTGCTTGGATCAATCTTTTCTTTCTCGATAAACTCTTTAATCTTGTCCAAGCCAACTTCCTGTAGAAAAGATCAACTATAAATAGCATATTTCCTGTATATATACTATATATGTATTGGAAAAACTGTGTGTGGGTGTGGGTGTGTAAATGTTAACAAATAAGAACCTTAAACTGCAGTTCAAATGGACTCTTGCTCTCGTGTTTCTTGGGAAGTCGGACACGGAGAGGAGTCTGACCACCTTCGAAACCCAACCTTGGCTTGTGACCTCGACGAGCCTTTTGTCCTTTCTGGCCCCTTCCACAGGTCTTGCCCTTTCCGGAACCAATGCCTCTACCCAGCCTTTTTGTGGTCTTGCGTGAGAATGGATTGTCTTGTAGATTCCATAAGGGTAAAAATCCACCTTCTGGAATCACTATTGGTGGTGGCCTTCCTTCTTCTTCTGTGTCAGTCTCCAATTGTTCCTCCTCTACAGCACTTGCAATTGAAACTAACCAAGAAAATCAGATTACATATGTATTGTGCATATATGTGTGGTGCGTGTGCGTTTATATGCATATACATATATAGATATTTGTGTTTGCATAGTGTATAGTGTATTATTAACTAATGTAATGGCTAATATCGTCGCATAATATGGTAATGAACTAGAAAGAAAATGTAGAGATGCGAGAGAATGTAAATAACGATTTAAATAAAAAGTGAATCAGGTTCTTGAAACTAATATTCAATACTGATGATGATAATGATTACTGAAAGGATGTAAAACAATCACATGGTTCACTCTAAGGCGCTCATCATCAATATTGCATGTAACGCTAAACATGACACTTATAGAGAAACGAGCGCGCACGCGCGCGCGTGTGAGAGAGAGAGGGATTCATTCAGCCCGTATGGAACAATTAAGTTTTACACACACATATAACAGGTGTGTACATATATGCATAGTTACTAAGCAGATTCTTCAGATTATATATGTGTATTAGAAGTGCATATGATTAATGTAAATTTTTCTTGGGGCAACCTCAAACAAACAGCATTATGAACAGTCTTTATGTGTATGTGTGTAGGCATACGTGAGTCTGTGTGTATATATATACGCGATAGGAGAATTTATTTTCACTTGTTCATTTACTACCGTCTCGGTTGAGACGTAATTACGTTCCAAGCAAATATTATTATTTTGTCAATTTTCGTATGAATGTATATGTATGTAATTCATAAAGACATCTGTATCTTTATGTAAACTTGTGACTTAATAATATACATATATACATACAAATAATTCACAGATTAATAGCAATGTAATCCCACAATAAGAAATGAGCAAATCTCGCATATATACGAACATACTCGGACATACCCCATGTATATAGACAAATTTTTTTCTTTATTCTTTTCAATCATACACACACACAAGCACACGCATACGTATATTATTACATTCACTGTGGTTTACACATAGCTAATAAAGATACATACACAGATGCATTTATACATACAAACAATCTTATACTAGTGAGGTTTATTTGGAACGTACTGCATCTCAACTGAGGCAATAGTATATGAACAAATGGAAACAAATGTCAGTCTTTAAGGCAGATAAGAATATAATATCTGTCTGTGTGTGTTGTATGCATGTATATTGAAATGATGCGTGCATGTAATATGTGATAGTGGCATCTTCATTTTGTGGATTAGTATCATTCTGTCAAGTATTGTTATAGTTTGTTATCTATATGTTACTCAAGAACTATGTCATTATACAAACATAACATTACCTGAGCAGAATAGGAATGTAATCCTACAATAGCAAGATATGTAAAAGATGTCACTATCACATGCGTACAAGAGACTCTGATCACGTGGGTGTGCGCGAGTCTACATATATATGGATGTATGTACGTGTGTTAATACGACTGTATACCTGGTTCTGGAGAGGATCCTTCAGGCTGTTTGGCAGCATCCCTGAGGCGCTTGAGAAGATAAGGATTCTCCTTAAACAAGTGACCAATGGGTTTATCGCGTGCCCAATGTGGTCGCTGCTCTGGATCTTCATCCTCGGGGCGCCTTAGGAAGTACTGCTGCACAATAGGCTCAAATTTGCGAGGCTCAGGGCGAGGGCCGATCAGCCTGGGCGGTGCAAAGAATGCAGCGAGAGACACCCCATGCTGCCATCGCTTCTTCCCAAACATACCTCTCACCTGCATTGCCGTGCCCATTCTTCTTCCTCCTCCGCATGAACCCTAAACCCCTGCTCTGTTTAGGGTATCCGTAGGGCTGATAAATGTGCCCTTCCTCTGTTTTAGGGCTAGTGCTGACAATGGTGAAGGAAGCATTTCAGCTCCTTCTGGAATGCCCATTGCCTTTGCGTCGTTCTCGGGTGTAGTAATTTCTTGTTTAATTTATAAATTCCGTTATATACATTTTTTATTATATTTAAAGACTGAATTTAAAATGTTTATATTTGTAGGTTTCTGTCGATTTTTCAAGTGCATACGATCGCAAGCCGCACCAAGAAGCTCTTCTCGAAGGATCAATAGACGAGGTATTTAATTATGTGTTTTATTATATTACATCTTTTGTAATAGAATATAATATTCTATACAAACATATACTGGACATACACACTAGATATATATTTGTGAGTCTGTGTGTTTGTATTTTGTATATATCTTAAAATATTCAATCGTACGCGCACGCACACACACACATGTTTATGTACAGGTATGGGAGCAGCGATGTAACGCAAATCCATCTCTTTTCAATGCTACCAAGTTCAGAGTAAGATTTTAAACTTTAAAATTCTAAACTTTTCAAGATCAAACGGTGTACCTCGTTTCCCAGTACGGTGGTTATTCAGTAACAAGCTCTGAACAAGTTTGCCTGCATCTTGGCCTTACAGATTACAAGTATGTTATACAATTTTATATAGCGTGCGCGCTTACACACACACACACAGACAATAACAAGGATTTAACTTTAATGTTTAATTATTATTGTTATCAGGACGTTTGTTGGGACCAATCTGTCTCCAAACTGGGAGAAGTTCATGACAGAAAGTTCAGGTGCATATATATCTCGCAGTTTATATGTTATACACACAAAAGACTTAGTTATATGTATTCATTATTTAGTAATAGATGATATTTTACGGTGTGAGCACACCTCTAGTCCTCTTGGAAATGGAGCAATTGTTGAGACAGCCGATTCACGTATAATTGTGTTGCAAAGGAGTTCAAATGTGGGTGAGTTTCCTGGACATCTGGTATTTCCTGGTGGTCATTCTGAGGTATGTGTGTGTATACATGTTTGTGTTGTACATACATACACATACACAGGATTTATATGATACCTATGTGCATCATAGTCATTCTGAGGTAATTTTTGTGTGTATGTGTATGTGTATTTGTACATACGAGAGAGAAGAGAGGCTTAAGTGTATATGCTGATCTTTTTACTGCGTAGCCTGTGGCGGTTGGGATTCATGATCACGTAGAAGCGATATCTGAGGAGAAGAAGCTAAATGAGAAGATATCAGATGAGATGTTTAATGGCATCATTCGAGAGGTTTGCGAAGAGACTGGAGTTCCTGCATCCTCCCTAGTAATTTCAACCTTCACTCAGACTCACACACACACACACACGCATACACACACACAATCTGTATTGACACTATTATATGAAATGTTTTACTCTAGGGTGAAGCAGTCTTCATCGGTATTTCCCGCAGGATTGTGAATGCTCGGCCCACTGCCTTCTTTTTATATTATATGTACGCTTACTTCGGAAGAGGTTTTGCAGCGCTATCTAAATGCCACAGACTCTTTCGAATCTACTAAGCTGCTCTTCGTTTCCAAGGTAAGCTGGTTGAACATACACACACATTCTCTCTCTCTCTCTCGCATGCCCGCACGTGGACAGAGTAGATGAAATGCAGGAAGATTTACCTGGGGAGGCACTTCAGATGCCTGGCTGCCATCAAGGTGGAGCAGCATTATTTGCTGCCATGACAAGAGATGGGCTTTAGCGCCGAATATTCTAGGAATATATTTTAAATTGAAATTAACAGTTGTTATTCATGATGAAATTTCATATATAATGCAAGAGAGCATATTTCCGACATCAATTACAATCCTAATTCCGACGACGACTCGTGTTTTATATACAGTACGTAGGTAATAACATATACCACGCACGTAATGCAAGTGAAGTGAATTATTAACTTTTAAAATAAAAAGTATATTCATGAAATTCAAATAAAATATATTATAAAATAAAAATTCTAATTAAAAAAAAAATTTAAATATAAAAAAAAAAAATAACAGCTAGACAAAATGAAACTTTTACTTTTAGAATTTGTAAGACGATATTATAATTACAAAATAATATTAATGACAAAAATGTATAATTTAATAAAATAAGTTAATAAAGCACATATAACTATAAATTAACTTTTATTAAAATTACCCAAATCAAAAGATTATAGGTAGCCCTTAGTTAAAATTTATATTTCATAAACTAAAAATTATATTAATTTTTTCTAATAAACTATAAAGAAATTTTTAAAAATGTTAATGTTATTAATTTAAGATATAATACTAATAAGATTGTATTAATGTGTAAAATTTAGTATATTAAATGACTTTACAATAAAATAATACTATTTGATTAATTTCCAAGTATAATCTAATAAAACAACAATATATATAAAATATTATATAATACATGTACGAATGTTATTAATGTGACAAGATATAGTATATTATATGACTTTACAATAAAATAGCTTTTCTTTTATATATATATATTTACTTTATTTTATTTTTTATTGTTCATAGATTGTCACGTTTTTATTATTTATTCCTATAAAATGTATTATTTCATTTAAAAGTGTATTTTCTTTTGTATTTAATTCTTTTTTCTGTTTTCTCATTATTTCTTCATAAAAACAATTTTAAGCATTTTGATAAAATATAATTTTTATTTTTAGAGAAATATTTTTATTTTTAAATAAATAATTTTTGTTGTTTTTTCTTTTTATTTTTTACTTAAAATATGATTTATAATTTATTTCTAGTGACTCTCTATGTAAAATTATAATTTTTATTTATAAAAAACACATAAATAAATATATTTCCTTGTTTTATATATGGAAATAAGATATTTTATTTCTTTTAATGATATTATATAATAAATTATGATTTTCATTTGTAAAACATGATTTTATTTATAAATGGCTTTGATTTTTTTTACTTTTTCATTATTTTATTTGTTTTCGAATTTATAATATAAAATTGAATTTAATAATATAAATATAATCTTTTTGAAAAAGTAATTTAATACAATTATTTTTTTATTCTATATGATGCTTTTTGTAGTTATACATTATTAAATTTGATAATAAATATATGTTGAAATACATATATAACTAATATTATAGTATATTTTAAGTATTAAAAGAGTGTGTATCGTATATATTTAAATATTAAAAAGATATTTTTAATATATATATATATATATATTATATATATATATATATTATATATTTATATCTTTTTATTTGATTATTTATATTCATTATGAATTAATTATAAGAAACACTGTAAGATACTGTATATACGCATGTGTATATACACATGTGTAGTGACACATGGGTGGTGATCTAGCTCCCATGTGTCAACATCACGTGTTGCATCCACATGGCAAAGGGTCTCCTGTGTATAAGCAGGGTTTTTGTAGCTGAATAAATCTGACATTTCATTTTATATATTTGCTCTTTCAACATTATTAAGATAAAATAAAAGTCAAATTTTCATAAATATAAAAAAATGTGTTTTTTACAAATAAAAAAATAAGTTTTTCACCTAAACAAAAGAATTTCAAATAATTTAAAAAAATATAAAAACAAATATATATTTATGCATTTAGTAAAAACAAAAGTCTCATTTTGACAAAATGAGAAATAGAAAAGAAAAAATATGAACTTCATAAGGAAAATTAATTAAATTGTGTAAAAAATTAATTAATTTATCATTTAATTTAAAATCATATAATATATTAAATTTTGTTACATTGATAATAACACATTAATATTATACATTATTATTTTTTGGTATAATGTGTTGCCTATAAATATATATTAAGTAATAATTTGAAAAATGTAGAAAATTTCTTATCATTTATTAAAATTACATATATATTAGTTTTTGATATCAATTGATCAATTAAGAGATACTTATAATTGTTTTCATTTATAATTGTATTCTTAAATGCATATTTATTTTGTTAATTAATAATTTTCATAACTATAATAGTTCTTTAATAAAGAATGGTTGGTACAAGTCTTTTAATTTAAAATTTGTATCTTATTTGTATTATATTATCTTTAAAATTTTATCTTATAAATCTTTTATTTAATATAAATTTTTTTTATAACCTATATATTTTTTAATTAATTTGATGAATATATTTATATTTTAAAATTTAATAATCAAATTTAGCAAATTGAAAACTATGATCAATATTCTTACTTGTTAGTAAGTTTACTTGTTAATACAAATCTTTCATTAATAATTCATATAATTATCCACAGAATTATAATTTTCTCATTTTAATTTATATAATACTAATAAATAAATAATTAATAAAATATCAAAATTTATATAAAGTATCAAATTAATGAATATATAATTTATAATATTATGTTTTTACATTTTACTTTCAAAGTAGAATTTAAAAAATATAATATTATATGTATAATAAATTTTTGTTGAATATTCCCTGTGACATCAATGTCACATGTACATTCATTTTGAGTTAAACTGAAGTGATAATGTGTTATATATGTAATGGATTTGAACCACTGAAGTCCTTCATTAATCATCATTCTTTATTCTTATTGTCACACTATTAATTTGTGCACCTCAAGAGTCCTTTTTTAGAATAAATTGTTTCCATTCCAAATTGTATAATCCCCGTGTAAAATAACGTTACGATTGAAACACTTAATATTTATTAAATCTACTCTTCTTATTTTTTCGATCCAGGAGATGAAATCTCCATTTATAACAAAAGGATAATGCCATAATAATCACAAAACAAACTACAATGCTATTTGCTTACTTTGAAAAAAAATAAAATCAAATAAGCAAATATTAGTATAATTTTATAAGTAATTATATTATATTGTATTATGTGTGTGTGTGTGTGTGTTTAATTAGTTTTATTTTAAATTGAATATGAATTATAAATTTTTATATAATATTTAAAATTATATTAATATTAAAGTCACATGAATTTTTCCGGTAAAAACATTTCGCACATACTTACATGCTAACGCTAACGTTGACCAAACGTCCTAACGTTAGCACGTTAGCTAACGCGTAAGTTATTGTTTCTAACACGTTCGGATGTTACGGCTCACTTAATTAAAAAATCATTAAAAAATAATTATAATTTTAATTAATCTAAATGAAACAGACACATTCTAACGGTGAATTTGTGAATGATCATCATCATTTCAGCATGTGAAAGAATATGTGAGAAATCCATGGCCATGTCCGTGAATTGATTCACACAAATTGTGAAAATTACAACCGCGTGACATTGTAATTGCTTGGAGAGGCAAGCTGGAGTGGACAAGCAAAAGACAGCGTGCGCGAGACATGAAGAATGGCGGAGTGAATTCCATTGGTGGTGTGGTGGAGTGAATTCCACCGATGGTGTTGCAGATTTCTCAAAGATCTATAGTGTATTTTAAAGCATCTTACAAAGATGCTATTGCTGACGTGGCAAATACGTTTTGATTCTTTAGTATATTCTCAATAAGTGTAAATATTTATAAAACGTAAGAAATCACAATACATTATTTAAAAAACTTTGTTTTAAAATAACTATATTCAATAAAAGAATATTAACTAATCTCCTAGTTTATTATAATTCATTTTGTTGAGTTTAAGTTTAAAAATATTTTGACTCAAATTTATAATTAATCACACAAAACCTATTTGTGATATTATATTATTTATTTGCTTATATATTATATACCCATCCTTTTCGCATAATGCCCAATCTCTCGTTCACATTCTTGTATGTGCGTGTGAGTTGGGTGGTTCTAAGCTTCTCAAAGCCTAACATTCTAAAAATACCACTTGGACCTGCCTCACACGCTGCAGTTAGCATTTTCTTCAAGTATGGTCTTCGAATTGTATTGAACGGGATGTTCTCAACATAGAAAAACTCAGCAATCGCATCATTCAATTTCTCCACCTGATGCTCATCAAACAAAGGTTGTAAGTCATCATCTCTTGTTCTTCTTCGACCAATACTACCACTACTACCAATACTCCTAAGTGAAAGGCTCCCAGATGGCTCCTCAGCCACTTGACTACATCCAGTTTGCAATACATCATGGCTTGTAGATGCCATATGTAGATGCCCCAACTAGGCATCTGCTGTAACACCCTCCACATTAACAATTTGTGGAAATGACATCCTAATTCTCTCTCGTACACGGTACATCCAAAGGAACATCTGAAGCCTCGCACACAGCAATACCATGACCTCTAATGCTAGCTAAATGGGCTCTCACCCATTCTGGGCCTCCAGTAAATGTCTTATGACAAAACTTACATGTCCATTGACGAATCCCATGTCCATGTTCAAGGAAACGCCCCTTTTCTACGTATTGCGAACTCCAATCCTCTTTCATCTCTTAATTTGACATACACTTGCCCATATACATTTACCTAAATATGTTTGCCCTAATTAGTCAAAATTAAATCTGATCAAACATAAAAAGATTCTTTTGATTAAATCTGATCAAACATAAAAAGATTCTTTTGATTTTCTTTAGGGTTTCTTTTCAAACCCTAATTTTAACACGTGTTAGCTAAGAGACGGTTCACATGTGCCCTCACCCTCAGGAATCTTTTTACCCTCACGAGGTCACATGTGATATTTTACCCTCACCCTCATGAGGGTCTTGAGGGTATGGCTGCAAATATATCCGTATTTGATTTAATTCCCTCACCCTCGTGAGGGTGAGAATATACTTTATTTTTGCCACGTGTCTTTCTAAAAATATATGAAAATATATTTTACTGTGTGGCGGCTCGTAGGTACAGGCGGCTAGGGTTTATCTATTCTTGTCACGGCTATGGAGAATTCACTTGTGAATTGGGAAAACAACGAAGAAGATGATTGTGAAATAGTGCCTAATTCACAATCGGGAAATCCCAATTCGTTACAAAGGTAATTTTTTATATATATGTTTTGAGATAAATTTCTTTTTACAGTTGCCAATCTAGCAAGATTTTCTCTGGATCTTTTATTCCAAAGCTTTCTCACAGAGATATCTTCGGAGCTTCTTCAGACACAGGAATATCATCAAAGAAACAAAAAGTATCACAATCTCAACAACCCATATCTGCAGCTAATTCTCCTTGGACTCTCGACGAACTTTTGATTTTAAATGAAGGTAAAAACAAGATTTCTTTAATCAACAAAGAGGAACTACTCAAGAACGACATTGCACTTCAAATGAACGGTGGCACAAAGTCTCAGAGTAAGTACTTATTATATTTGTGTTTAAAGTATGTTTGTGTGTGTGCACTTTATCACACACACACATTCCATGCACATTCCTCTTTTTCACACAGAGATATCCCATGCACATCTCACACACACACATCCCATGCAGATTCCCTTTGTCACTCACACAGAGACATCCTGTGCACATTTTCATTGTCACACACACAAACAACCCATGCACATCACACACATACACATATCATCTTATGTATGTGGGCTTAATTATATAAGTGTATATTTGCAGGTATTGTAAGAGGTACAATGTATATAGAAGTGCTACACAGTGTAAATCTTGTTGGGAAAGGCAAGTAACTGATTTCAACAAGTTGTATCAACATGACTCTCATAATCCTACTGGAGCAAGTAGAATATGGATTATGGATGCTCAAGAAAGGAAACAACATAGGTTACCTGTAAGATTTCACGAGCGTATGTACAATGCTATGCGAGAGTGGATGGGAAAACGACCAAGTGTTAACTCAGGACCTTTTGCATTTGAGACTGAGGATTTAAGGGGGCCAACACAACACACACAACCACAGCAAAAATCATTTAATGGAGAGGATGGTATGTTTTTTATGTGTGTGTGTGTGTGTGTGTGTGTTTAAGTTTATATATTTAACAGGAGAGGATTATTATAGCTCTGGCAGAAAGAAAAAGAAAACCAAAACTGAGAATATTGAACTTTTATGTTCTACACTTAAGGAAAGTGCTGAAGCAGTTGCTGAAATTACAGAAGCTGGAAATATGAAGAGACATGAGGCAAGTTTAGAAGTAGATTTTAAAATAGTTAATATTTAGATAAGTTGGCTGATAGTTTCTTACTTATTAGTCAAAGCATGATAGCTAAGAAGAAGTGAAAATATAGTATTGCACAATCTTTTTTTATATATAAGTACATGTGAGTGTGTACATAACACTTTATTAATCCACAAATGAGTACGTATATAACATTGCAATCCAACGAGAGTGAATACTTTATTTTTTGAAATGATTTGTGAAACAATAAACATGACCCCTATATATATATATATATATATAGCATTGAATATATATAACCCCACTAAATATAAATATATAACTCTTAATCCCACTGTCTATATATATATATATATATATATAACCCTTAATCCCACTCTTATTCGGTGCTCCGAAAGTTGATATGTACAGGAAAGCTTATACACGGGAAAAGCTTCAGAATCTCCTGTATATGTTTGTATCTTGTAGTCAATTGATTCTGCTTCACGGAATGCTTGGAGCTACTCAGGAGTACACAGTGTGACATATATATACATTTGTTTAGTTATATGAAACTGCAAAATAATGCGTTGTTGTTATTGTCGTGTGTGTGCTTGTCTATGTGTGTTTGTGTGTGTGGTTGCCATGATGCATTTCATGACGTCATGGGGAGATCTTAACCAGGGAAAACAACTTTCTTGTATACATATATATGTGTGTGTGTGTGTGTGTGTGTGTGTGTGTGTGTGTGACATCCAGAGTGTTAGATACTGCGAGGACAACTCGAGGAATGTTTCTCTGGACAACGCACTGACCAACTTCTACGGGAGGTGTGGGTGTCCCGACGAGGCCAGGAAGATCTTCGAATAGATGCCGATGCGGGATGTCTATCCATATACCTGGAAGCAGGCTTGCTGGAGAAGCTCTTGGAAACGTGCTAGTAAACCTGTACAGTCGTTGTACCATGGCTCGAGTGGTCTTTGAGAATCTTTTGGAGAGAGACACTGTTTCATGGACGACAATTATTCGGGCATATGCGCAGCACGGGGAGGACCGGGAAGTCGTGCAGCTTTTTCACAGTATGATTTCAGATAACGTACAGCCTAATACCGTTGCTTTCAGTGTTGCTCTTCATTCTTGTGGGAACCTAGGTGACCTGAAAGGTGGCAAGGGAATACATGAATATTTACTCGGATGCGATGAGCGAGTGAAGACGGACACGGTGGTTTGTAATATGCTTAATTACTAGGTGTGTGTGTGCGCTCTATCTGATCTTGTTTTTCTCGGTTTCTTTGTAACTTTCCAATGGTTTAATACTTAATGCTTGTCTGATTTCATATATACGAGAGAAAATGATAGTTCCAAATCTGTATGTGTAGAACATACATATACATCAGACACATTTTCATACTTATTATGCATATATTTGTTCCGTTAGACTGTATTAGTCTAGCATTATGTTTCTAAGAAGGCTCAGTAGGATCCATTGGTATATCACGATCAGCAATTTATCACAAACAAATTCTCATGGTTTATCATCATAGCCTTCTTCAAAAAAGCAAAAGGTCTGTGCCTAAACCTTCTTTGTTCTGACAACACATAAGTCTCTCTCTCTCTCTCTCTCTCTCTCTCTCTCTCTCTCTATCTCTATATATATATATATATATATATATATATATATCCGTGGTACATTTGGGCAGGTTGGTCTTGCGAGGAGCGTGTTCGAGGGAATGGTAGAGAGGGACGTGGTAACATCTGTCGGCATGTGCTTGTATGGGGAGATCTTAACCAGGGAAAACAACTTTCTTGTATACATATATATATATATATGACATGCATTGCTTATTAATTTGCCTTTAAAGCAATCACGTGTTGTAAATATAAATTTAAGTTACCTGTATATATTGTTATAAAATATAAACTAATAAGCTATATAATAAAATACATAAACATATACCCTTATGTATACATATATATACATATACATACAGCGTCTGTTGTGTAGTCTAGAATTCCTTTAAGAGATTACAGCCCTGTCATTAAAACGTTAAATTAATTAATGGTCCTACAAAATTAAATATTATATATGTGTATATAATGCATATGTATATGTTATCTGCATTCCCAAAAACAATACATTTAATTAAAAACAATATTTAAAAGTACAAGTGATTTTATAAAGTTTCTAAATAAGCTTTAAGATTTGTTCTTAGTTGCAATGCCGTTTCATTACTCATTGGGGTGCGTCCTCTAGGACGCCTAGAGCTTTGCCTTTCTTCTTCATCTGTGATAGGATACCAAACATCTTCCTCATCACCTGTCTCAATCACAAAGTTATGTAATATAACATGCTACAACTAACCTTCCCAACTCTTTAATATTTTCCATTTCCACCTTCTTTAATAAAATTCTCCAACGATTCTTCAAATGACCAAAGGCACGCTCAGCTACAATTCTAGTAGATGACAACTTGAAATTGAACTGCTTTACTTGATCATCCATATTTCCAGCATATGGCATAACAAGCCAAGGCAAACTAAAGTAACCTGAATCTCCCACAATGTACTCTGGAAACTCCCATGAACCCCTTCTAACTCGAGGACCATTCAACCGTTGCTTAGATTCAGCAAGGTTATAAAACCTTGACTTACGTAGCATGTTGATGTCATTGTTACTTCCAGCCACCCCTGTATAGACATCCATAAACCTTGCTCTACTATCCACTATTGCTTGACAACTAATAGAATAGTTTTTATCCTTGTCTATATAGTCACTTGCATATGCATTAGCTGGAAGTTTGAGCTCAATATGTGTACAATCTAACTCCACAACAATTTGGAAATCCACGAAGTGCCTCAAAGCCATGTTTAACCTCTTTTAAATCAGTTGGCCATTTTAAAAAATGACCCATGTGTTCTAAAATAGCCCCAATGAATTTCTGACAATACTTAACTACAGTAGACTTTGCAACACCTGTATGTTCTGATATCTGAAAATAGCTTGATCCAGTAGCCAACCTTATCAAAGCTATTGCCACCTGTTTCTCAACACTTGCATCTCTATTAGGAAGCAAACACAAACCTGTAGAGGTGTAGACTCCATTGTTGGGGCTACCATGTCACATATGAGTTTGAATTGTTCTCGATTAACTCGAAACAATTCCCTGTACCTGTCACTATCATTCTCATCAATCACAGAATTCCAATGTTCCCACCAATGTAAAGAACGAGGTCGAATATAAAATTCACCTTTTTAAGCAAATGGAACCTACAGTAATGTAGTATAGCAGATGCTCGTAAATGAATGTGTAAGAGTGTGAGTCTTTCAACATCATGCAAGTTTGACCTAGCCCTTTTTCTAACAATATACCATTGAATTACCTGGAAAATAGCCATACCCAATGCTTCAAATAGAAGAGCATAAGTATGGTTATTACATCTTCATCTTCTTCCATTGAATCATCAAAATTCTGGAATTCCATAAGAATATTGAGTCTTAGCCCTAACGTTGCTCTTGCTGATGTGGCATAAAGATTAGGTCAAATTTATATTTTATCTTTTACTTTTACTTTTGAAGGGTGAGGGCACATGTGACCTTGCCATATTTATTAATAACCATTAGGCTGATGTGGCATTTACAGAAGGGTCACATGTGCCCTTATCCTCACCCTCACCCTTGTAAGGGTGAGGGTACATGTGAACCGCCTCTAACACGCGTTAGCTAACGTCCGACCGGCGTTCGGATGTAAGTATGATTTCGCATATATAAGTAATTTTTACTCGTATAATAGGATAGATTGCACTCACATCTTAATTTCAAAAATTACTATCAAGAACTATAAAAAGAATACAGCTTCAAACAACACCTCGATTGTTTATTAATTTGGGCATCCATATCATGCCCAAATAGCAATCACAGACATGGCTCCTGCACCCAGTAGTAAGCTCGTATATCCTAGCATGTAATGTTTCCAAGAATTCTTAAGAAACTCTTCGGCTAAGAAATTCGCAGCTAGTAAATCCACCAGCGACATGTATATCAAAATCCCAGCAGACATCGAGTCAAACACACCTTGTACAATCAATGCTCTTGCAGAATTCTCATTGTAGCTGGATGAAATGCCTATTCCAATCGCAATTCCAGAGGGCGTAGTAATAGAGAAAAAGAATGCCAACAATACCTTGGAAACTCGTTTAAAATCACCCTAAGTTATATAATTAAACAAGTTCGTTATTAGATCTCGAATGAATACCACTAGTATGTAACTTACTAAAGAAATGCAGCCACCCAAAGCAAGCCCTTCAAATAATTGGTGAAAAACTAAAGCGCCCACAAGCGGTCTTACTGTACATGGACTATCCGAAGCACCCATTGCAATCCCTATAATCACAGAATGTGCTAGTATTCCAAATTCCAGTATCTAATGTTTAAAAAAAAAAACCATATATAATAAGAAGAGATATATTAATAAAAAGGCTTACTTGAACACCACTTTATTCTTGATGGCGGCATTAGATTTCTCAATGCTAATCTGCTGTTGCACTTCGGCAACCTCCGCATCTGAAACCCTAGCAGCTTGTGCTGGATTGTTACTAATATCTGCACCTGTATGAATGTTGGGAATTGTTGATGCTTTTTTAAGGTAATATCCAACCGCCAAAGAATCGATTAGCAGCACTAATATAGCAGCCACCATAGAAATAAACCCAGCAAACGGGAATTTTTCCCAAGGGTTTTCCTTAAGACATGGGTTTGATAGCGCTTCGAATGCATCCGGAAGAATATGCACAAATCCTGTTGCTAAAATCACACCTGCAGCGAAGCACTGTCCTGTGAAAAAGATTTTTGTTTTGTTGAAATTCCTGAACACCAGAGGGATCGCCACTCCTACCACCGAACCAATCAGTATGGATGCGAACCAATCAGTATGGATGCAAGTGCAGCTATTTTCAGGCGAAGAGCCTCGTCTTTGTCTAAACAGCTCAAGTCCCTGGAGCAATCAGTGCCAGACATTGTTGTAGCAACTCCAGTACTAATCAGATTAGTCTAATCTTAACCTTAAATTTCGAAAGATGTGTACATTATGTCGACATCCTATAGAGATAAGTCAACAATTTAATTTAATTATTAATTTAGTTTAACTATTAATCCGTAGCATTTTCTTATTACGTATTTATGACTTGTGTTATTCCTTATGTATGAGCTACATTGCATTTTTTTTTAAAAGAAAAAACAAGTGATCGAACCGGCCCCAAAACACAAAATAATCCGTTTATTAATGTGTCGATTCTTCTACAATATATGTGATGTCATATATATATATATATATATAATAAACGTAGTACTATGTTCTGTGAAGATATTCGGTACTCTTAAATATAAACTAACATAGATACCCAAGAACATGAGAACATGACATGTATAATATTTTAATATGATTTACATATAAATACCCTGCAAATTAAAAATAGTGAACACGCTCTTCACTCGTTTGTTTGTGTTTTCCTTAAATTATTATACGAATATTCTCAAATAAACAATGCTTCATATTTTACAGTTTTTTATAAATATAAATTTAAATATATGTTTATATTGTATAGTTGATTATATATTAAAACATTGTAACTTATAAGAAAAAATATAAAAAGAAATTATATATATATTATTAATATATATATAATATATATATATGCATATTAATATATGTATAATGTATCTTTAAATTTATTTAAGATTAAATTCCCTTATAGATGAGAATTTATATATATATGTATATATGTATGTATGTATGTATGTATCTTCACAAGTTGTTAATATTTATAATTAGATTGTAAAATTAATATTTAACTATTATAATTTATAATTACTAATTACTTTTATGTTTTAATAAACAACTGTACTTTGATTCTACTATGTATCATTAAACAATAATCTATATATATTCTTATATGCACGTGTACATAAATATTTATGTTTTTATCTACATGCGTTTATTTTTCTTAATTTAATAATAACCAATCAGATAACTTATTTAGGTATATAGGTATTAATACTTTAATTTAATTCAATTAATAGTTTATTCTATTCATATTTAAACATATTTCAAGAATATTCATATAACAACTTAAGCTTTAAAATAATTAACAAATTGTAAATAAATCTATAATATATTAAATAGTTAGGGCATTTATTGTCTTATGTATAATTTTACAATTTAAGTAAGAAACCTAGTTTGTAAAAAGGGCGATCCATTCTACATTATGAATGGATTTAATGTGGATGGTTTGGATTTTATTTAATATTTTAGGAAAAGACTTTAAATATAGTAGTAAAAAGACAAAGAATAAGTTTTTAAATTTTATTTCAAGCTTAAACTATTTTTTTATACTTAAATTAAAGGGGTGGACATTATAATTTATAACATTTTATATGTTACAGTGTGTATACCTTGAAATGTTGAGTTTAGTAAGTTTTCCATATATGTACATATATATCAAAATAATTGATTATGTTTATTATGTAATTATATGAGAGACATTTGCGTAATCATAGTGTGTATCCTCCTATGGTCTGGTTCATAGCATCTTTCCGAACTTACGTGTGACTTGTGTATTTGAGACCCATTGTATTGAATGTGATTAAAAGCTTCAGACATTGTGCCTACGTTTTAAGTTTTCTACATAAATAACTACAAAATAAAATAAAGAGAAAGCAAACACGGTACCTTCACTCATCCTCTTCATCCTCCTCGTCGTCCTCATCCTCATCGTCCTGTTCATCCTCATCCTCTTCGATTCTCTGTTCCTCTTCTTTATCCTCGTTACCCTCCGCAGCCTCTTCCTTATCCTCACTCAGTGTAATCTCCACATTCCTCATGTCCCTCTGAAGCTTCAGAAGTCCATCCGCAAATCTCCACCCTTAGATTTGTCGCTCACGCATATTGAAAGCTTTGTGAGATTCGGGCACCTCCTCACTAGCCCCTTAAGCACTTCCAGACTCTTATCATCCACCCACGGCATGTGTATTGTTATCGTCTTCAATGGCAAGTTCGGTAGTTCCTCCATTCGATAGCACTTCCTCAAACACTACATATACAAATTACATTACAACATGAGAGAGAGAGAGAGCTCTTAATATTCATGCGGTAGACGATGCACACATTCCCATACATATGCTATGATGTTATTTGCTCTGTGAGACGAGTACTCTCTCTCTCTCTATCTGTGCGTGCAGGCTAAGCTTGAGGACTATAGTGATCGTTAAGTACAAAGAATAGAGTACCAGCAGAAGAACTCTATACCAGAACTTTATGGTGAAGTATATTACTGTCACTTCAAGCATTACAATCTAATATCCTGCTAAAACATTATAGCATATAATGTACATGTACGTACCTTGAAGAGGTCGCAGCCAATCTCCAGGCCAGCCCACTTAGCCATACACCCGAAGAACTTGGGAGGAACAACTCTTTCAATCCTGTTCAGAGTGGCAGGAATGGAAACCGACTTGATCTCCGTTTTACCAAGCTCAGCAATGGCCGCATTAATATCATTCAGATTCCACTCATCTTCTTCACTGGACTCCAGCACCAAGTTGTCCAAAGTGGATGGCCTAGGCAACGTGACCACGCATGGAGACCTCACAACAATCTATATATAATAAACAAAATCATGTAAGTAAGAAAGTACATAATGTATTATAAACTACGTATTATGCAGATAGATAACGGGGCCCTAAAGCTACACCATTGACACACACACTACAACTATTTAGTCGACCAGTCCTCAACACTATATAGCGAACCATCTAAAACAACTATTCTAGCATAAGCATAAACAAACATACTCTACACGACTTCATCATGGTAAACTTCTTTTTCTCATATATGTATAGTTTAGCAGAAAATCCAAGCGTATTTGACGCAAAGTAATATGCTAATATATCTTAAGTAGTAGGACATCTTTAGTTATCCACCCCTGTGGTATATTGCCATTTCTATGTAATCCGTTTATATATACGCATGCACAATTGCATGTATTGCACGCAGGCACAGATGTATACACATACATGAATAGTTAAATACAGATACATATTTGAAAACGTACACCATATACTCATACCTTGCCGACTCCAGTAGCTTTGACCACCAATCTTTTGACCATTTCACACATATCACCTCCACCTTGGGGTCTTTTTCACTTCGGTCAGACAATGTAAAGTGTGTGAGTCTTGAAAGCTCAAATAAATACTAGTGAGGGCGCTATGACGTACGTATGGAGACGATAGACCCGAGCAATCACATATGTCAAGGTAGGAAGTGTCGGGCAGAGGTCCATGATCGCTTCCAGTGCATCATCCGTGATGCTCACGTCGTTAAGTGTGAGAGTGTTTAACCTGGTTAATGCGGTTGCCTCGGATGGAACTCCATCAATCTGATAATACGAAAGTGACACCTACAATCATAATCCATAAGTATTATACTCAGCAGCACCATTGAACACACACACTATATTTATGTACATATTTTGTGTGTGTGCGACTTACAATACCGTATGTGCAGCATATCTGCATATGGAACATATGTACGTCCAGTCGTTATACATGATCTATATTAACTTAACAACTCGGAGGAAGATTCTATAACGACAATAATCAGTGAAATTTAGATAAACGCGTGTCAATCTCATAACACTAGCGTCATGAAGCTATCAACCCGCGGATAACCACGAGGCGGGCCGGGCCGGATAGCAGAAGGAAGAGAATTTCTGAACTGGGAGAACTAGTGGGCTAAATCCAATAGTTTAGTCTACTATAAAACGGTAGTGTGGTTCATATATACAAAATATGCTATAAATAAATGTTATTGCTTCAATTAGCCAGTTAGTAACTGATGGTCCTAAATGGATATAGATTATATCACATTATATTTCTATAATTATTCCTGTGTCTATATATAGGCGGTAGCTACTATAGTATGTACAAATTTCTGAGTAATATGTAAATGTGTATGTAATTGTGTCTGTAATTACATTGTCTTAACCCGCTAACTCATTACCGAATGCATTTTATTAGATTACCTCTTTGAGATTGCTGCAGCGGAAGATTTCGAGCAGCTTGTTGCCGATTACCACGAACCCATCACCGTCCTCCTCGAGGGTAAGGCATTCAAGGGTAGCATTGACAGCCCTAAGCCACATACAGACGGCGCCAGGCCCGAATTCAGGGCCGGTGATATGAAGCTCCTGGACTCCACACATCGTGGCGCCAATCGTCCTTCCGATGAAGGACTCCAGCAGGGGAATGCGCTTCGCATCTTTCTTCACCTTCTTCATCAGATCTGTGCAGGAGAAGTCGAGATAGTCGATACCTGTGAAGAGAGCTCTCCATCTCCGGCAGACGAGGCGGCAAGGTGCGATCTTGTGTAGAGGACCGATTTCGCCGAAATCCGACATACCAGTGCGTCCGGTAACGATTGAAAGTAGTCCTTTGCTGGTGCCATAGCCTCGAGACTGCTACTTCCTCTCATTCCCACATCCGTCACGAACCCTAAAGGTCCGAGTTGCACATTGCTGTTGAAGATCAAAGTACCCGCGGATCCTGACACGTGGTGGTCATGACCATGTACGGAACATCAACGGGCGTGACGCGATGTGGCGATGACGTGGCTAGGCGGTAAAATTCAAAATTGCCTCGGGAATTTATAGCCGTTTTAGTAAGACGAGGAAACCCTCGTTCTTTGTGGCGGCAGGCGTTTTCGAGTGTTCTTTGCGGCAGCAGCCTCTCACTTGTTCGTCCATCATTCTGAGGTAAGATTAAGATTCACACCGGTTTTTGTTAGATCTGCTCGTATTTCAATGTATGTTGTTTTGATAATCTCCAGAAAATACTCAAGTTCGGCATTTTCTGATGAAATATCGTATCTTTCAATGTTTTCTGGCTTCATAATCGTCACTTTTTTTCAACCCTAGCTCTATGTTTCAGAAAATGGTCCGAGGAAGAAAAGCCGCAGCGGCTGTGGCAAGCATCACGGAGTCGGAAAAGGAAAACGTGAATGAGGGTTCATGCGAGGCGGTGGCGAAATCCCCACCTCCGAGGGCAACCGGAAAGGGGCTGAAGAACAGCCGCAACTGGGAAGAGGAGGTGGAAGTAATGGCCCAACAACTGAACAAGATGAAGCTGGAGAAGCAGGTAGCGGATACGCTCATCCAGCAGCAGGAATCGAAGATCAAAGAACAGCAAGACCTCATTGTGGAGCAGAGCAAGGAGCAGGATAAGCTCCGTGAAGAGTTGAAGAAGCTTCAGGAGCCTAAGGAACCCCAACCTGTACTGGTAAGTGATAGTTGCTTGAGTTTTGGGTTGTTTTCATGGGTTTCGTTGTTGGGCTGGGTAAGTTTGCCGTTTTGTTTGGAATCGTCTATATCTTAGTGTCTGGGCATCTGAATCTTGGCCTTGGGACGCGTTATCTTTGCATCTTCCACTCCATGTGTTTATATTAATACATGTATATAGCATTCTTGGCTGAAGTTTGCGTTGGTACGTCATTGTGATAATGTTGTGTGTGCGAGAGAGAGGGGGAGGGAGAGAGGGAGAGGGAGACGGAGTGAGAGCTAATTGTGATTCTCTGTTCATTTAGAGCACCACGTTTGATGAATCCTCAGATGACACGGACAGAGTAAAAAAAGCTGAGGAGAATGCGGCTTCAGAAGATGAAGAGAGGGAGGAAGAAGAAGTGAAAAAGGTTGGTTCTTTCTTAGTGTATGCTTATGATCGAACTTAGCTGCTTTTCACAGGTACCGCGGGGACGAAAAATTAAGGCAGTCGAAGACCTCTATCCAATAGGAGAAGAAGATGAAAAGAAGGAAGTGAAGAAGAAGGTATATGTTTTGGTTAACATGATCATATATGTAAGCCGATTGGTTATTTGCAGGCAACAAGGGGTCGAAAGAAAGTAACTACTGAAGATGCTGGTTCCGAAGAGGAAAAGGAGGAAGTGAAGAAGGTTAGTTTAAGCCGATATTGTGATTGTTTCCTGAACTCTTTAATCGTTGTTTCAGGCAACAACTAAGGGACGTAAGAAGATTGTTAAAGAAGAGGCTGCTACGGAAGACCTTGGCTCGGATGAAGGAAACGAGGGAGCTCAGAAGGTTAGTTTTTACTTGTGTATGCGTGTGGACGTACCTTGTGTCCGTCGTACATGTTCATACAATACGTTGTCTGTTTTCTCAGGCTACTAAGGGAGCAAAAGGTGGTCGCAAAGGCAAATCGAAAGCTGATGAACCGGGGAAACCAAAAAGGGCCCTCTCTGCTTATATGCTTTTTGGGTAATTAACTCTTTACATTTTCAGTGGTCACGCTTTTTTACACACATGCATTTTTTTGTATGTGTATGCCTGTGTACTCTTAAACAGTAGCTACAGTGGTGTCTAAAAGACGATGCTTATGCCATTTTCAGAATGGAGTACAGGAAGACTTTACAGCAGGAAATGCCAGGAGCAAAGCTCACTGAGATAACAGCCTGTGTTGCCGGCAGATGGAAGGTTAGCTGGAAGTAACTTCACATATAGTTTAAGATAGGATGCAATTGTTTATCTTACTTTATAGAACTATACATGATAACATAATGTATAATATAATGTCACTACTATGTATACTACGATACCATATAATGTCTCTATATGTTTGTGTATACTGTTTATGTTGCTCAATATTACTCCTTATCATAATGATATACTTCACGCATGTTTTGTGCCAATAGTACAATACCTAGTATTGGACACATTTATAAAATATGTTGTAATAGTGTATGTCATGGAATATATGTATATAAGGAGAGCATTTTGCAGGAGATGAGCGATGAGGAGAAGCAGCCTTATGCGGATCAGGCAGCGGTAGGGAAGCAGAAGTATCAAGAGGCAATGGAGGAGTTTAAGAAGTCGAATCCCAACTGACTGAAGCGGTGTGAAACTAGATAGGTATGGAGTGGTGAAAACGTTCAATTTGATGCAAGTTGAACGGCTGAATTAGTAGTGTACTAATTTGAATGCGTCATTTCAAGTTTTACTTGTTTATGTATGTATGTGTGTCTGTGTATATAAGCATGGAGAAAGATGGAAGGGAGCATGTGGCAGGTAGATAAAAGGCTAATAATTATCTGTAGTCCCGTGTTCTACCCCGCGCATGTATATGTTTTATTATTGGCACACAAATATGATGCCTACGTATGTATGCCAAAGATGAACACACACTTCCGCTTTTATTTATAATATAAACCTAATCCAGACAAATAGCCCTGATCAATTATTCATATAAATTTTCACTGGATTTATATGGAAAATTAAAAGGGATATTCAATGAGTTCAATAGGAGCTGATAGTATTGGTGGTCACCTGGTAATTATATATAAATATACACAAATGTGTATATACAATTGTTTTCCATTTACAGGATGTAGATTGTTTTTATGCTCAAGCTGAGATTTTGAAACGACCATGGCTTCGAGATCGCCCCGTTGGAGTAACTCAGGTCTGTGTGTGTGTGGAATGTTATTATTCTCATGTGCTCTCGTATTGCAGAAGTTTCTGGTAGTTACTTGCAACTATGTAGCCAGGAATCTGGGGGTTCCAAGATGGTACCTGTAGAGGGAAGCCAAAAGAAGGTATATATTTGCTATTTACACACACACAGAGGTATAACATTTATCATGTTATGCAGATGTTCCGACTTAGTTTTGTTCAATGGGGAAGACCTCACACCTTACAGGGCTGCAAGCAAGTCCATTATGGATGTTCTTAAAAGATATGGCATTCTTGAGAGGTATATTTCGAGTTTTATTTATTTATATGTTTCATTTGTTTAATTACAGGAGAGGTCTTGATGAGTGTGCAGTGGATATTACACACGAAGTAAAGAGACGTGTGGAGTCAGGGGAAAGTGGAAAAGCCTTCATTGGTTTCATAGTTGGTGACAGTGAAAGCGTGGATAGCTGGCTCATGTGGGGGACAACGGTGGCTTCTGAGATGCGGTCTGCTGTTGAAAAGGAGACTGGCTTCCAGTGTTCAGCTGGAATTGCTCACAGTGTAAGCCGTGTGTGTGTGAATATCTATATGTTTTTTAGTTATCTGTTGAACTGATGGATTATTCAGAAAATGCTAGCTAAGATTGCTTGTTCTTTGAACAAGCCAAACAAGCAGACGTCTATACCAAAGTCAGCTGTGATGGATTTTCTTGTTGCTCAACCAATTCGCAAGGTAAGCAGCTCTCCCTCTCTCTCTCTCTCTCACACACACACACATGCCAATATATGAAATTCTCACACTGCTTTTATGGAGGCATTGTAGTTGCTTTCATATATGTAATCTTCTGACTTAGACATAAGTTGTATATTTTGTCGGCTTTTGAGATGTTTTAACTTTGATTTAACTTTGGAACGTATATTTATTAGATCCCAGGGGTTGGCTCTCAAACTGAAGCTACACTGAAAGACATGGGAGTACAAGCCATTGGAGACCTACAGGGTCTCACTTTACAGCAACTCTCTTGCAAGTATGTGTCTGTATTGAGTTTAATATGTATATATACAGATAAATATATGATATATATATATATATATTATATATATATATATATATATATATATATATATATATATATATATATATATATATATATGATTATTAGATTTGGGGAACGAACTGGAGTTCTATTATTTGAAGCTTCTCACGGTCGTGATAATACTCCTGTGCATGACAAAGGACACTTAAAATCTATCTCAGTTGAAGATTCATTCAAACCATGCACATCATTGGAGCAAGCAAAGGTAATAAAATTATATACTTCAACACACGCACGCACACACAATGGAAGTGCTTTTCTACAGGAGATATTGAAGCTACTTGCTCCTGACTTAATTGCGAGACTAGACGAAGACAGAAAAGAAACTGGACGTAGACCGAAAACTTTTACTGTCAAATGGAAGTCCGAGGAGTGTGGTAAGCTACTTAAAGTTTCTTATAAGATATTTATATATAAAATATATATAAATTTATATTACATGACTAGTTTTCAAACAGTTTGCGAACTGTTTGTCTCACATCTCCTTAATATGTCTAATACAATGAACTAAGTATCTCTATTTGTAAACAGTTAAACGTCCTAACACACTTGGAACTATGTAATTCTCTCTCTCTCTCTCTCTCACACACACACACACGCACACGCACACGCACACTTCACGAACTTTTATATATATGTGTACATAATGTGTTATTTTACATGTTTTGCTCCTATGATTGAAGGAAGTTTACAAGCACGTCAACACAGATGCCTATGGAGGTTATTTCAAGCACCATATCCTCGGAAAGAAGGCAAGAAATCTTGGTGGAGACAGGCTTAACGCTTCTCTCACAGAGTTTACAAGGGCGTGCATTCTGTGTACTCAACATTGGTGCCACTAACTTCATAGCGTCCTCTCATAGTTCGTCTCCGTCTGCAGATATTCGATCTTTCATGACATCCCCACTCACAACCAAAGGTGTGTCTCTCCCTCTCCCTCTCCTCTCTCTCTATGTGTGTGTGTGTGTGTGTCCTTGTGTTGTATGCTTCTTTATTATTTACATACATAAATACAGATAGCACATTTTCTATTCGCATGGCAAGTCCATCAAGAAATTCCTCAATCGAAGATCAATGTGAAACCATTACAGGTCAGATATTATTGTTGTTATCATTATTATTTATCAATTTATTAGTTACCATTTTATTAGAAGAAGAAGACACGTGTAATGTGATTACATGTGTGAAGTGTGGTGAAGCTGTATCAGAGGGTGAGGCTATGCAAGAACATATGGACTTCCACATGGCCTCGGAACTCCAGGTTATGGAAGACAGGATGCTTCACGACACTCGGACACGGACTAAAAGATCCAGGCTTAATGGCACGCTTGACTCGTTTGTCGTCAAAGGTCCGAGCTAAGTAAATATTATTATGTGTTGTGTTTTAACATGTGTACGTATGTACTATATCACTATTAAGGCTGCATGTCTCTCTCTCTCTCTCTCTCTATATATATATATATATATATCTGTTTAAATTTTCGTTTTATATTTTTCTCACGAGCCAAGTGACTGATTCCATTTTATCAGCTTAAAATCAATAGTTTTACATAAACAATCCAAATGTAACTCTATAAATATAAATCTATAGTTATTTTATTTAATTCTCACTAAGCATATATTTAAGAATCTCCTCTCTCTCGACACACACGCACACACACACAACACAAACAAAACACAGACTTACTAGTATGCTCTTTATTTCGATCGAGACTGTATACGGATAGCAAATATGAAGTAATTGCCTTTAATCAAAATTAAATTGAAATAATTATTTTAAAACGATAGGTTGCCGGAATATACTCTTAGTGTGACAAAAGATACTCGTCACAAGATATAATTATAAAATATTGCGGGTCATGGTTGAAGGGCAAAATTCAATATAGGTGGAAGTGTGTTGCCAGTTTACATCCAAATTCTGGGTATATTTAATCTGAATTTCACTTAAACAATGGCACTTTTGATTCGCCGGCCAATGCACCATTCTATATTCCATAGCCAAACAGCCACACAGGTACGTATATGTGTATGTATATGTGTGTATGTATGTATGTATTGTGCGTGTTATTGAGTCATCCTGTGATTTAAACATATATAATGAAAATAAAGCAATTTTCTGATTGGTTGTCATGTATTTTGTTTAGACCAATCTTGTGCAACCTGTTTGCAAACGACGAGACAGGGGCGACAAAGATTCACGTTATAGAGTTACACTTATCACTCCACCTCCTAAGAACCTGGGAATCCACTGTTTGCCGTCGGTTTGTTGATGTTACACACACACGCACATGTGTATTTGCTGTGTGTGCATTCACATTTGTTACATATGAATATATGCATAGCATGTATATATGTAGAATGAATTCAGTTATATTATTGTGTATGTGTACATGCATGCAGGAAAATAGTCAGATCATAAACACACACACAGGATGGTAAAGTGTGTGTAGTCTCACTACAGGATATCTTCTCTCTCTCTCTCTCGGATGGGCACAAGGACTACATATGCTCTTCCACGTGGAAGCATAGTTAAACTTGAAACAATAGTCCCTTACATACCATGCATATGTATATACAGACACACGTATACATACCCATACGCACACACAGACATATCATATGCACAAATACATACATATGCAATGCGGTGTTTCCAGAATACACAATGTGGAGAGACAGTAACAGTGCGTGGAGAGTCGTACATTGTATCAGGGGTCGTTTACCAGTACCAATTGAAGAAGGGCAAATATGAAGCAAGCACAAAGAAGCTCGAAGTTCAACCAACTGGACGATACATACTCAACATGTACCTCGACGATCTTCTACAGAACTCTTGAATATATTTATATATATATATATAACTTATGTTGCAGCATTAGGTGTATAAACAAAGGTACTATGCAGTTTTGAATAACTGTGTACTCGTGTGTGTGTGTATGTGATTCGCATAACATACTTATTACCACGAAATCAAGAAATTGTCGTTGTTAATAGTATAAAACATTAGAATATACTAATAATGGTTTATATTTGGATAAGACACTCATGATAATTAAATGATATAGACTTTGTTTCAATTAATTTTAAATAATACATAAAAACTAAAAATATCTTAGTAATGTTCTACAATGGACTGATGCAGTATGTTGAATATTAATATCTATTACAGTATTTTCTATATATGAGTTTTTCAAAAAGTAGAAGTTACACACACACACACACACACACATATATATATATGATTATGCAAACTCTATGTCTATATATATGTAATGTATATAGAATATGTGTTTGTTTATCTTAGCCGCTCAAATGGAATATGCCAGCATATTTGACGATGCTACACATTCATATACAGCATACTTAGAATTTTAGTTCTGTCTAATACAATCGGTGAAGGAACAAGAACGGTAAGCAATATGTACCCCTGAATATATAAATATATATGTAAAATATAGCATTTATATAACACTGCATATTATGCTTAGAACAATACGAAGAATAGTCGAGTGTGACAGTCTTACCTGACTACGAACACACGTTCCACACAATACTACAATACTTGATACTTACATTCAGAGTTTTATGACTTGGTGCTTGCTTCAGCTTGCATCCTGGTCCTCTTCCTCCTCTGTGTCTGAGAACTTAGTCACCACTTGGAACCCACTGCTTCTTCGTTTCCCATATCTGCTTAGAGTCTCAGGAATATCAATGTCCTCAATCTCCTTCTCAGACAGCACGTCTCTCCATGTTATCCTTCTCGGGGGAGGATTTGAGTCTCCAGACGAGCTATCTACTTTCACCATCTTTGTCTTCGAGAGCTGCCTCGCCTGCTCCACATGTTCCATGATCGGCGTTGGTAATGAAACTGCACGCATTGTCATGCTCTTTGTCACCTGCAAAACAGTGTTTTAGACCTCTCTCTCTTGCACACACACACACACACGTATATGTATATATACAATATAAATTACCTGTTCAACAGCTGCTTTTTTGCCTTTTCCTTGCTTAGTCTGCTTCCCACATCTCCAACCATGCTCCATTTCCAGCATAATCTCGTTATCATTTGGATAAAGATGCCTTCGGAATATAGCAAGAGTGGTGTCTGGGAAGAGAGCGGTGGTACAACCAAGCATGATATTAAGCCAGAACTTCTTGCTCGAACAGAGGGCTTCCCCAATACCACACATCTCGGAGAACGAGTGCAATCCCTCCAGAAGAAGGAGAGTACGTATAGTGTAAGAAGCCACATGCCTATCGAGATGCACCATATGACTATGTGTGATATCCATGGAAGAAGTGCATACGTGTGGCCAGTTTTATGTTCACGATGAACACTGCCATTGTATACGTTCCAGCACTAGCACCGATAGTCCCCCTCGAAATTCTTTCCTGTCAAACACATTAGTAGTCATTGTGCGTGCGTGTGTGTGAGAGAGAGATTGCATACCCAGTGAGAGGAAGAGCAGAAACGGTGAAGAAGTATGCAATAAGTGAATGCCAAACGCCAGCCCAAAACCAGAGGGCAAAACTTCTATAGAACTTCCACCTCTGTTGGCTTAAAATTGATAAAAGCTTGCACACGCACGCACGCACGCACCTTATCTTCTTGAGTTTCTTTATAGAGTTGAGGGTTGTTAAACACGGTCTCTTCACTAACATCCTTGTTAAGTATAGCGTATGTGATTGTTGGCAAGGACGTCCATAAGAGGTTGTAAGTAGATATCAGGAACCTGCCGTACAGTGGTTGCCCTGAATATGCTGAGTAGAATGATAAATATATGTTCCCTGCTACATACACAATGTTCTTGTAGAATGCATACATGACTGAGTCCTTGTTGCGTTTGTATGACCTGCATACGAACCTTTATAGTAACGCGCTGCGCACACACACATGCATGTATAGCTTACCATACGGTTTATTATGGGATTTGGTGGGATTTTACCAGCGTCCATGTACAAGTAGAAGTCTTGCAAGAAAGCGAAACTGTGCAATTGCATAATTGCTTGCATATACAGCCGTCATTACTTGTCGACCACATATACCAACGCCTACATCTGCTGCTTGTAACATTGCCATGTCATTTGCACCATCTCCTATTGCCAGTACCACAGCTCCATACCCCTTAAAAACTTTGCAACCTATTTGTACACGCATGTGTATGTAAGCATGTTGTTGTGTGGTGTGTGTGATATGTATGGAGACACACCTGCGCGCATGTACATATGTACATATGTATGCAAAATGATGGACGTACCTTGGCCTTTTGAATTGGACTGACCCGGCAACAGATCACAGTTCGACAAAGTTGGCAAAGGTCTAAAAAGACCTGCTTATTGTCTTCTTCCAAAGCCATTGCTAAAGAGTCTCCTTCGATTACCACAGCCATGTACGATCCTGAATAAAAACTGAGTATAAAAATATACTGTATATATAGAAAGTATGTACCTGTTGCCTTCTTTTGTTCAGCTTCTTCAAGCATATTGTTCAGCATCTGAGGAATGGATTTCGAGCACTTCTCAGATAGGAGAAACAAATGTATAGATTCCACTAACAGGCTACATGTGAGGCCTATGGAAACCGCTGTCTCTAGCTTGTCTCCTGTAAGCACCTGCTTCATATACATAAAATTATTAATATCATACAATAATATGTAAATATATTGTCTTAGTATAATGTACCCATATTTTGATGCCAGCATGAGCAAGTAGAGTAACAGTCTCAGGAACTCCATCTTGCAACTTATCTTCCACAGCTGTTACACCTAAGAGGACCTGCCAGCAGTCTGTCAAGAAATAAAATAAATGTGTGTGTGTGTGTGTGTGTGTGTAATATACAATGCAGCATATATACAAATGTGTATGTGTGTGTATGTGGGTTAACACCTGTATGTTTGTAGATGCGTATAAATGGATATGTCTATGTATATGTGTATGAGGTGCACCGCGTCCATGTCTATGTGTATATAGGCATAATATCATACAAATTATAACTTATTGCCATACCAAATCCCGCTCAATAAAGTCGGCCAGCTGTCCTAGTTTCTCTTCCCTTTCATCCAATGCAACACTTGCAGCAAGAAAGCGAGCTGCCCAGTTATCATATTCCATTTGAAGCAACTGCAAAACCCGATTCAATGTGTGTGTGTGTGCGCGCGCGGAATCTCTCTCTCTCTCTCTCTCTTTCTCTCTCTCAGCAGTTTCATAAAGGTGCAAGACTTTGTAAACCAAACACACACGCGCGCACACGAAAATAGTGAACAAATAAATACCTCGCGTTCTGCTATACAAAGGGTGCGGTATCCAGAGCATGCAAACTTTTCCAAGTGCTGAATAGTCGTATTGAGAGAAGGATCCTGGTTCTTAGATAATCTCTTTAGTATTACTGTGTCAGCACCTTTGCAGTATAGTTTTAATCTGAGATAATTAACGATAAGTGAAGTCTAAAACCAGTTTAAACCTTTCTCATATATATATATAATATTATATATATATATATTACCTGCCTCTTTCATCTTTGCAGATAATGCTCATGCGTTTCCTATCACTGGTGAATTCGAGCACGGCTAAAATGGTTTGCCTTTCAATCCCACCTTCCTGAAATATATATATCAAATGAACATATATAATTATTATTCATAGCTTAAAACTTACATCGCAGCTAATGACAATCTCATTTGGAGCTCGATCCAGCAATCTATATCCACATAAAGCTGCTCCCTGTTTATCAGCAGCACTCGATCAGATGCATACGCATACGTGTGTATGTGTGTGTGTGTGTGTGTGTGTGTGTGAGAGAGAGAGAGAGAGAGAGAGAGAGAGAGAGAGACGTTTTTGTACTTGTTTATTAAGGTACAGAATATTATATATGCATGTCGTAAATCCACATAAAGCTGGTTACCTCTCTCACCACACGTGCACACACGCACACACATCAATATAGAACTCTCTCTCTCTATATGAGAGAGCAAGACCTTACATTGACAAGAGCTTCTTCGTCAGGAGATGGAGCTTGATACTTAAGTCCTCCAGTTTGTCCTTCAGGAACTACCTGATGGCAAGTGGCAAGGTGCAAAAAGAAATGCCTACACTGCACGGCGTGATGATCACTGTGTCCGAGCATTTCAGTTTCTCTTTGAGCCTATAATCACGACATATGGGGTGAACTGCTTCCTGGGGATCGGAAGGATCTTCATCCTCGTCAATACTATCTCCATATATGACACCTCCAATTGAACACCGCACGAAAGCCATCACATTTTGTGTAAGCGTCCCTGTTTTGTCAGATAACACATATTCTATCTGCAACATAGAATAGACAAAATAGAAAACATACACACCCACACACACACATGCACACTTGACCAAGTTCCTCAGTGAGGTTGACAGTGCGAGTCTGAGCTGGATAGTTTGTGGCCTCGTCGTAAAGCTTGCAATCCCACCGAATCAAATAGCATTGCACAACTTTGACAAGCTCAAGTGTTATGTACAAAGAGATGGGTATAGCTTGATTCAACATAATCATGTATCTGCATTATATACTTATCATTACCTTGTGTGTGTTTGTGTGTGTGTGGTGCATGTGCGTGTGTGTGTTTGCTTTATTGAAGATTACCTGAAGATGTGACGAACCACCCTGCGTAGGCTTGGATTGCGTGCATCCACATAATATGGTAAATAATTGTTTCCAGGCCAAAGTGCTCCGCCGATGGCTAGTCCAACACACAAAGCTGCTTGAATAAAAAACATTATCACCACTATAGTATCCAGTCGAGTCTCAAGTTGAGAAACCTGCACAAACACAATCTATACATATATAATATGCTATTGAATATGATCAGTATGAGTATTCTGAACACATTATATAATACTTGTGCGCGTGTGTTAAGAGTTAACACTATATTAAAGCAGGAACTAAAACCTTCTTAGTTGTTGTTAGTCCCAAGTTTTATGATAAAACCTTCGTCCGGGCTGGTATCATGTTCAGCATGCACTTGGTCTCTTCACCAGTATACACGGCACCAATAACCCAGTGTGTGTTTCGAAGTGTGGCCCCTCTAAGTAGCATTTGGCTCACATCCAAAGCCATAAGTCCTTGCCCCTGATGAAGTGTAACAATATTAGCGCACACACACACACACGGACTCTCGCTATATATACAAGGATACAAACCTGGAGAGATATAGCACCATCGAATTCATAAAGCCGATTATTGGGAAGCTCACATTTTATCTTGAGAGCTGTTAATGCAAGAAGTGACATATCATCATCTTCAGGATTTGAAGACCTTGATCTGTAGAAGGCGTTCTTCAGTTTGAGATTGGTTTCACCATCAAGGCTTGCTGTCTCCTCGTAAGCAATACCTGAAAATACGAAAGATACATAACACTCTATGTATCTATATCACATCGTAGAATACTGTGTGTTATAGCACAAATACAAAGCACCTTGAATATCTGAGGAGAAGAGCAAAACAATGTCAGCAGGGAACTCAGAATCATTTCTAACTCGTACAATATCCCCAACAATAATATTGCTCCATTCAACAGGAACAAAAGCATCACCCACAAGAACCTCTGTAGTCCGTGAGTTTATCTGCTTCCACATATATCAGCAGAACTGTGTGTGGACACACACACAAACGTGCAATACCTCCTTATCGGCCCAATGCTGTCTAATGTCTTCGGTTCCTTCTTTGGCAGCATGAAAAGGAAAAGAAAGATAAGAGGCACAACAGTGACAATCCAGCTCCCAGCTGACAAGCCAGGAATGAGCTCGAGTATTGCAATGAGAAGAAAATACAAGTTTGATGCTTTGAAGAAGCGTTGAAACAGCATAAGTGGTACAAATGTTGTTAATGTGTACTTGGACGTCACCAGTCGATTGCTACAAAACCTGTTTGCATTTGTCACTTGTTATTCTAGTTTTGTGTGTGTGAAGCACTTACTCTTTTGAGTGTAAAGCATGAGCACGGGAGCTTTCGGTGGTGTGCACATGTACAACTCGGAGCTTCTTCTTTTTCTGTGTTTCTAAAACATTATAGGGACACACACATACACTCACGCACGCACGCACAAACCTTCCGAATCATTTATCTTGTCAGCTCACACTCCAAATTCAAAATTGGGGGTGTTAGGTACCTGAAGAGATGAACCCTAAATAACCAGATGAAATCTAACGGTTACTATACGACTCTCACGTGGCTTCTCTTAGTTTAGACAACTGGACCTAGGATAAGGTTTAGGGTTCATGGCGCTTTCAATTTCTGCAATGCTGTTCCATTTGATCTTCCTCGCGACGATTTTCTACACAAGCGGAGGATTCATACCTTTTCCAGAGATACGATTTTCTGCATGTACATCGATTTATCTCTTGATTCTTTCTAGGCTCGCATTCCCTCCTGTAACTCCAACACGACCCCCACATCATACTCGGGTAGCAAGCGTTTCAAATACTATGTCTCAGTTGGAGCGCTCGTCGGCCTCGCGCTTCCCCTGCTTCACATTCTTGTAGGGTTCTTTAATAACCAGCAAGAGCTTGTACAATCTGCAGTGCCACATACTGCATTACTCGTGTTTCAGATTATCTCAGAGGGTGTATTTGGGAGTTCCGATTCGATATCACTTCCCGTCCGGGCATTTGTTCCTATCTCGCACAATGCATGGAGGCTCTTCACTATATGGAGCTGGATTCATGTGGAGTTTGCTAAAGGTACGGTGTTTGGGAGATTTGTGGCTGTTGCAAACATGTGTTTCTGGAGTTTCAATCTCTTTTGTTTTGTTGCCTGCATTTCTTCCCTTAGCGATGAGGAAACATTACGAGCTAGCAATGAAACAATCTTACAAGGCATGATTATTATAATTATGGATTGGAACAAATAGTAAATAAAATTATATTCATGCATACATGTATACATTTCGATAGCTTAATTGTAAGTATTTGTTAACAATGTAGCTGTATCCCCACGGTTGTCAAACTATAGTTGCACTTTTACGGTACTTGAATTTATTATAAACTTCCTAATATGTAACAATAATAATAATAAAAATAGTATTGTTTAATGGAGCATTTTTACACGGTTAAAGGGCAGCAAATCATCAGTCAGAGAAAGGGATCTCTGTTATATATAAATATGAAGTTTTATATCACACACACACACATGTGTGTGTGGCTTTACATGCACGGAGTTATCTTGAAAGAAATGCCCCCATTTTTCAAGCTTCATCACATAGAGAGTGAAAACAAACTTCCTGCTTACTCCTCGCCACTTTTGCACCTTATTACGGTGATAAACAAATAGAGGCGTGTTTAAAGCTTTATCTCTAGCGTGCATATGAGAAGGCTTGTGTTTAGAATATTCCATCATGCTACATCTTGATCTAGTAAGGTTTGATGAGGCCCTTCAGTTTACATGCATGCACTTGTTTGCAAATGGTTTCACAGTGGTACCTATGATCTTTAGAGTTGCACATGCAATTGATGTCGTCGAGCTAAGACTTGCAGTGATATATTTTATCCACCACGGACATGCATGGGGAACTTGCAGCAACATATTTTATCCACCGTGGGCATGCATGAGGATATTGTCATGGGATGAAGGTATTACTGGTAAATGTTTTCTTATTATAATTGACTTAAATCATCTTTCAAAAATCTTTATTAATTATGCTATTTTTTGAGCCAATAACCCACTATGACTTTGAACACAATCCTCGTAGACATACTAGATCGTTATCAAAGCGTCATGGTAAAATTTATTGTAGCCATTCTTCTTTAACTCTATACTTGTAGGCTTCCTCTACGACCCAAAATGTGCAACTTATGTAACTCACGATTGACACATTTACAATGCAAATGCAAGACGATCTCATTTGGGATGTAGGCTCAGCTACAAATCATCTTTGGTTGCAACATTTGACATGGATAAGAACATGTTAAGAATAGAGGTCGTTTAAGCTAGTAAGGATTATTAATGCAAAAATGACAAGTAATGTTAAACTCGATGAAATACCAACTTGATGATGCTCATGCTTGCAATTCTAAGATCTCAGTGATATTGAATTAGAAGAGAAACATGTATTTATGCAAGATGTTTTCATTGAATAATATATAAACACTAATGTTTTTAATGTATAATATTTGTGGAAGTTCTAATATACATAACTTTGCTCTGCAAAACATGCTGCCGTAAATACTACACGTTTACAACATATTGAACGAATATTCTTTTGAAGACTTGCACACTGCCTTCTTGCCACAATCTGTTCATTAAAGAATATTCTATTAAGATTCTAGAATATTTTATGGATTGTATAAGGATGAAATCAAAGGCTCCAAGTTGTTAAAGAGATTTAGGATCACTAAATTGAGGTCATAGTAACCTGCCTCTTTTTGGAAATCATGTCTAAGAGTTTGTCGTGTAGCATTCACTCACGAGATCTTGCAACTTGTTGTATGTCTCATATTGCTCAACACTAAGAAAAGACCTACCTATCTCCCAATGTTAAAATGAATAACAATAGGTCATCTATGATATCTAAAGTCCTTGTAGCCAACAACACCTCTTGGAGTAGTGATGATGAAGCGGGTGGAGACAAACCAAATGTGCTACCAGCTTTGGATATAGTAGTAGCTACCTTTGTTAAAGATTTCTTGACTTTTTTCTTCAAAATTGCCTCCACATCCATAACAATGATGGTAAGTCATCAATATGCAACTTATGTAGGCATGCCTCTCAAGTTAGTAGTTCTCCCTTTGAAAAATTCAACCAAAAGGGCACATGTTGATGCTTGAATGGGGTGGTCTCTTGCTCTATATATGAGAAGAACTCGTGTGATCCATCCATAATTTCATTGTGGTGGTAAGAACAACTTCTTTCGCCACTGCAAATTATAATATGTGTCAAGACAAATCAATATTAAAATTTACTTTGTACCTCCAAATCAACCTCCCAATGGACTCTTTGTGCCAATGGAGAATGTGAATCAGGTGCGTTGAAACATGGAAGTCTTGCACTTGGCTTTCATCTTATTAAATCAATTATAGAAGTCTTTATTTGTTCCCAAGTTATCACCATTTTTATAAAGGTTTTCCAAGATATCTACAACTTCGTCATGTACCATTCTTCTTCATTAAAAATCAATTGTGAACTACTTTAACTACTCCTTGTCTTAAATTGTATGCAAGCCTAGAATTTACTACTCATCCTTCCTATCTAAGTGGCCCATGAGGAGTTCACATTTGAGATGGGTATGTAGTATCTAGTGCAACCCAAAGGGATTTTCTATTATTAAATTTGTACCATATGAGAATAAGGGTGTAAAAGTTTGGTTAGGGTTAGGGTAAACGAGGCAAGGGAAGGATTTTTCTTGTTTATGTGGATATGATAGGTATGCTTCTCAGCAATTTGCTTAAAATTTGTGATATACAACTTCTTCTGAAATACTTAATTGATCTCTCTTCACTTTCTTTCTTCTTTTTCACTTTGAAAATCAAAATTTATTAATAAATCTCTATATTTTAATTCATGTGGGTATATGCATATGTTTGTAGAATACAACAAAGACATAGGATAAATAATGAATATTTCGTTTATATTTCCTAAGTGTGAAAAGATGGATTCCTTAGTTCTATTCGAGTTAGTTTTAATGAAAATTCTTAATTTGAAAAGAATTAATCAACAAACAACAGGTTTCGCTAGGTCATCAACAATTTTCTATGTGGAGGCAAATAAGAAGCAATGTGTGGACAGTCTTAGGTATATAAAAATTACCATATACATATAAACATGCAGCATTATATATATATATATATATATATATATATGTATGTATGTATGTATGTATTGATGTATTATCAAATATTTGTATGTGCATCTTAAAATATCTATTTTGGTTTTCATATGTGTATTAAATATTGTCTTATCTAATATGAAAATACTTTATCATTTTCAATATTAAGTTGTTTTATTTATGAAATTTATATTTCCTGTACATAAAAGGGGGTCGATGTGCTTGACAATGAGTATAACACATTGTCATGCATGCTTTTCTTTTATGAAGAGTAGCTGCAAATAGCTCTCATATAAACAAGCCAAGAGCCTTGTCAAATTGGTATAAGTGCATGAGTGGGTGTGTGTTCGGTGTGCATGTGTATGTATGGGTCTATTTGAATAAGTATAGAACATAACATGCATGTTATACAATATTTATCAAAGTTCACAAGCACACACTTTAAATTGTTATTAATCATTATTAACTCAACAAACTACAGGGAAATGTGCAAGTTTTTTTGAATACATATTTTGATCTTCACTTGCAAAGATGTATGCAACAAAGTACAACTACATTCACAAGTGGTGGCCAAGGTTGCCAAATTAAATCTCAACTGTCCTATTGGCAATGTTTCTGGTTACATGTACGTATTTTTATTAATTATGAAATATATATCATATACATGTTCTTGTGTGTGTGGCACGTGTGCATGAGAGAGTGATTCTTATATAATGCACACACACAAAACATATGTAACATATATACATATAGCAAAGGCAGGAATTGAAATGCAAATAGAGCCATTGGAGAATGTTCCAGATGCTATGCATGCTCCAATAACATTGGATTGGACATGAGAGGCATTTAAGAAGCTTAAGTAGGTTATTAGGAAGCGTTAGTAGATGATTAATTGAAGACAATAATAGCCAAGGTAAACATGTGTGTGTATAAATTTATTCATTTACAAAAGAAAAACCTGTTTAAAAAGAAGTATGGTAACCAAAGGTATGTATACTTTTTGCATATGCTTAATTTACTAAAATTTTATGATATGAAGGTATTGTAAATTTTCACTGTATACTTGGGTTTTTTAATTATTGGTCATTTGTAAATAGCATATATATTAGTTAAAGTGAACTCCCCGGGAAGTGGCCAAGCTTGTTTAAGTATTAGATCCATATTTCATTCGTGATCCTTGCCTTCAAAAGTGCATATAGTTTCTCTAGTCCCATTTGTCAACATTGCCTAAGAGGGATGTTTGTACCTTGTGAAATCAATTGTTGCCCATGGTGGGGTCGATAATAAAGAAGAACTTCATTATATGCATGTTATAGACTTGCTACTTCAAATTTGCCTTTGCAAAAAATAAGGTGGGTTTTATAGGTTGGGATAAGCGGATGTGTTGCTAGTTTGCTGGTTTACACAGGATGATTGAGTCTGCATGGCAATTTGTTTTTTTTGTTTTGTTTTCTTGCTGTTGTGGTGCTGATTTGTGTGGGTTAAACACTTACTAGTGCTACTGTGGCACATTTGGGTGTGGTGTGATGTGCCAGATGATTCATCCATTGGCTTGGGGCTCTTGCGGGTTGTTCACGTTTTTGGTAGCACATGTGGTGACAAGTTTTGAAGGGGTGTTGGTTGTGTGGGTTAGGCACCTCTCAATGCTCTGTGGAGGAAGGACTTGTGGGCTTCTTGGGGTTGTGTACAATGCTGGTGGGTGTGGGTTAGGCATTTGCTAATACTTCCTTGGTGTGATGGTGTGAGTTGGTCTCATCCTCCTTGGTGATAACTTTCACCTGTTTTCACACTCTTGAAGATTTTCTGAAGTTGGATGAATATTCTTAAGGGATATTCTTGGGATATGCTACTGGGAATATACTATGGAATATGCTGCTTTATGTAGTATGTTTTTGCAGTATATACAAGTCTCCATTTTATGGCTACTATTGTATTACATGGGGAGGTTTCTTTGGGTTGTTTCTATATGTGGACTATGTATCTGTGAGCTCGAGCTTTCAAGCCAAAACTCTAAGGTATAGGATATTCTCTTGAATAATTCTTGGGTATCTTAGAGACAGTATATATAGTTTAGCATAACGGTATCTTTATATTTTGGTTTTTTTCGTTCTTAATACGATTATCATTCAAATTTGCCTTTGCTCGAGCGTTCCCCTTGGCTTGTTTCATAAAAGTCTTCTTCAATCTCATTTTGAAATGAACATGTCTTAGGAATGAAAGAAAAGAGTAACCAAGTAAGTACATTGAACATGATCTTTGCACAAATCAAGTTTGGCAATGGATGCCAAAACTGACTTCCCTATTGCACTTTTTTTCCAATGATGGATATCGGAATGGTCACTATCGCTCAATGAGTCTAAGGTCTTTGTTGTCCCCTCCATATTGGCACAACATGCATACTTATATAGCCCAATCATTTACTTGTTAATCTATTTGAACATGGTAACAAGCTGGAGATCATCTGCATCTCATTTCCTAATGAAGCTTGTTCTCACACAACAACCCAATGTATCTTGTTGTCCTCCTCCGTGGCTTCCTTGTAAAACTTTTGCAAACTTGGAGCCTATGGTTCCCATCCCAAGTCAGGAAGAATTGCATAGATAGCAAAGAAGCCATGTTGAAGGTAAGAAAAATTATGTAAGAAATGCATTCATAGAATAACCTATCATGGAGGAATAAGAGGTATGTAGTTCACACCTACATAGTAGAAAACCTTCAGGAGAGGAAGTCTTGAAAAGAAGAAAATCTTATAGTGATAGGATGTAGATGATTATAGTGGTTGGATTAATGTGTCACAAGGAGGATATGGAAGTGAACATGTAGGATGGAGGTAAGTCTTTACACATGAATCTCCAAGCTTGCTTTTCATGTATTCATCTTAGTATGCAAGGGTTACAACCATATTAGATTACTCATTGGATAGCTTGTGAGATGAATCAAATTATAAAATCTAATTCTACCAAGGGCAAGTTAAAATGTTTAAGAATTTGTTTGTATATCAATTTACTATGACTCGACCTTTTACTTTGGGGTTTGACTGTTGTTACTTACCAAGTTGTGTGACGAACCCTAGATGTAATAGGAAATATGCCCATTTAGTGCACTTGGGTATCTAGTGATGGTCCGTCCGGGTGTCATTAAATATTTGCAGGAAACTCCGAAGCTAGAACTTATTTTCTAAAAACTCTCCCTCGTTTTGACATTCCAGGTTAGGGTTCTTTGCAAAGTATAACTTGTCAAAATGGTTAGGGACACCCCTAGGGTTGCCCTAAACCCCCCCTAGGGGTTAGGTTTAGGGTTAGGTTAGGACAACTCATTTTCTCTAAGGGCTGGCATTTTCGTGCCAGCTCACTTACTCACTTAGGAAAACAGGCGAGGGGGGGGGGGGGGGGCATCACATAAATAAGGTAGAGTATATGTAGTGAGGCTTCCTGGGTTCAAAAGAGAGCTTGTTAACCTCTTACTGGTGCAAGTTAAGCTTGTGTCGTCAAGGTGCAACCCTCTATTATGCCGCCCTAACTTCCACACGATAGGGGTACGTCCCACCTTTGGGTTAGACTATCCTTATCGTTGGCAGGATCACGCCTTTGTTGTCACAACCCGATACAGGATACAGGATACGACATATAGGATTCAACCTACAGGATATTCCCAGGATATTCTCACAGGATATGCAGGATATTCCTGCAGGATATTCCTACAGGATATTCCTATAGGATAAGGATGACCAATTTTGGCTAGTGACTAGATTAGGCTCATGACCAGATTAGCTTGGAGTTGTGAGCATAAAAGCTCCGACCTAATTGTTGTACAATCAGTTACTATCAACACCAGTCTTTCTACGATTATTCTTGTTCTTGTCTTGTTTGTGTCTTCTCTTGCCTCCTGCTCTTGTCTTGCTCCTGGATCCTGTCCTGTTCCTATCTTGTTCCCGGATCCTATCCTGATCTGTCCTATTCCTGGATCCGTCCTGTTCCTGTCTTATTCCTAGTTCCTGTCCTGCTCTCGGTCCTGTCCTGAGTCAAGCCTTCCTGTTCTCGAATCCTGCTCACTTCCTGGTTCCTGGATCGTGGCTTGACAGTTTGATAGTAACTGCTTCCATAGCTCTTCCTTTCCTAGTTACTTTTTTTTTCCTTGGTTTTCTTCCTTCGTTTTCCTCTTTTTCTTTTCATAGATCATGGCCGATTTTGAGCACTTTCAACGCGAGCACCAAATGTTGCTTCACGAGCTGGCCACTTTGCGCCAAGTGGTCACAGATCTGCAAGGTTCCACCAACGTGGCACATGCAGCTGCTGATGCATCCTCCAAGGCTGCTGCGCAGGCTCTCTCTCAAGCATCGGTGGTTTCCTCTCCATCGAACTTTTCTTCGGAGCCGAAGATCAGCATGCCAGAAAAGTTCAGTGGCAATCGCACCGATTTCCAAGGTTTCCTGAATCAGATCCGGCTCTTGCAACCACGCCGCTACTCAACTGATGCACAAAAGGTTGGCCTTTTGGCATCCTTGCTAGTTGGATCTCCACGACTTGGGTTGCCCCTTTGCTGGAACGACGACCCATTGATGGAAGATTTTGAAGGATTCGTGGCTGCCTTTGAAGCCTGCTTTGGAGATCCTGATAAGTACCGTTCTGCATGCACAAAGTTACGGAGGCTCACACAAGGATCCAGACCAGCTTTCGTTTATGCATCCGAATTTCAACAATTGTGCACAAACCCATGGGACGAGACTGCATTGATCGAACACTTTCATTATTGGGCTGAGGGATGATGTGAAGGACCTTCTCCTTACGTTACCGGATGCTCAAACGTTAGCGGAGATCATGCAACAGGCCGTTCGTTGCGACAACCGTTTGTTCGAGCGCCGTCAGGAAAAATCCGTCAGCAGTTCCTGCCAACCAATCCGTAGCACATGTTCCTACGACACCTTCTGGAGCAGTTCCTATGGAGGTTAACAAATCCAAGCGTGGCCCACTTTCAACTGCTGAGAAGCAATCGTCGGGTGAGAACCTATGCTTGTATTGTGGTGAAGCAGGACACAAGGTGGCGGAATGTCCTAATAAAGCCAGAAAGTTCAAGACGCGTGAAGCCGAAGCTGAAGTTCAGTGGAAAACTTCAATGTCCACTTCGTCTAGGAGCCGCGAAGTTGGACGTAGGTGCAGGCTCCATTGGTGCTGCTCATACCATTCCATCACTCAAGTTTCCTGTACACATTCGCCTCAATAACCGAGAGCTCAAGGAGTTTGCCCTGTTAGACACTGGTGCAAATGCATGTTTCATGGATGACACTTTTGCAGCTCAGCATGGCATTCCGGTGGTGAAGTTGAAGCGTGCAGTTCCTGTAGAGGTGGCCGATGGTCGTTTGATTGCTTCTGGCGCAGTTACCCACGCTACCACACTCTCTCTTGCAATCATGGTGCATTCAACTGTTCGATTTCCTTCAACTTGATCAAGACTCGGTCGACTCCCATCATTTTTGGCATGCCATGGTTCGTTGTTGCAAATCCGCAGATCGACTGGAGGTCTAGGACGCTCACGTTTTCCTCTCCACAGCCAGGATCAATCCTGTACCTTCCTGCGTGCATCCTTGGTGTCTGAGGCAGTACAAGCTACAGGATTGACCGTGCCTGTTCCTGTACCAGTGTTGAAGACTCCTCCTCGACAGGATTCACCTCATGTCAGTTCCTCAGCACATCCGCAGGCTCTCTCCACTCCTGTAAGTTTGCGGATTCCTGTACAGGGTTCTTCCAATCCTGTATCAGTGTCGAAGGTTCCTCCTCAACAGGATCCACCTCCTGTTGGTTCGTCAGCACACTCACAGGCTTCCTCACTCCTGTGCATCCACGGACTTCTGTACAGGATTCTTCCAATCCTGTACACTTGTCAACATCCACATCTGTTTCTCCCAATCCTGCCTCTTTTCATTACTCTGTTTCTGTTCCACCCCCCAAGATCCTTCCTCTTTTTCAGTCACAGCTCCCTCCTTCTCCTCTCCGAGTTCTTACCACTACCATGCATGAACTTGCCACTGATCCTGCTCCTTTCCACCTTTTTGCCTTTCAAGTAACTCCTACGTCCTCTTCTACCTTTCCTGTGTCTGACTCTCCTGTTTTTCAATCTCCTTCTCCTCTTTTTCCTTCTCCTCCTTCCCTACCATCCAAGTCACTCCTTTAAGGACGTTTTTGACAAGCACAAGGCTGCAGTTCTTCCTGTTCACAGGTCCTACGACTGTCCTATTGATCTTGCGGAAGGAAAGACTCCACCGTTCGGACCGATTTATGCATTGTCACCCACAGAGTTGGAGGTTCTTCCAGTACATCGAGGACAACTTGGCATCCGGCTTCATTCGTCACTCAAAGTCCCCTGCAGGAGCGCCTATTTCTTTGTCAAGAAGAAGGATGGGAGTTTACGTTTGGTTGTGGACTACAGGGGTTTGAATCAAGTCACCATTCGGAATCGGTACCCGTTGCCATTGATCCCGGAACTTCTCGATCGGCTGCGAGGAGCAAAGGTGTTCACGAAGATCGACTTACGAGGGGCCTACAACCTTGTACGGATTCGTCCAGGCGATGAGTGGAAGACTGCCTTTCGTACAAGGTATGGACACTTCGAGTACACGGTGATGCCTTTCGGCCTTACCAATGCCCCAGCCGTGTTCCAACACATGGTGAACGACTTTTCGTGACTTCTTGGACCAGTTTGTGGTGATCTACCTCGACGACATTTTGATTTTCTCCAAGGACCAGGCGGCACATGACAAGCATGTACGATTGGTTCTACAGCGGCTTCGCGAGCATGGCCTGTATGCGAAGTTGGAGAAGTGTTTTTTCGATAGGGATTCTGTGGAGTTCTTGGGCTACATCGTCTCTCCTGCTGGCGTTTCCATGGACATGCACAAGGTGAAGACCATCGTGGAGTGGGAGAGGCCCAAGTCTGTACGAGATGTACAATGTTTCCTTGGCTTTGCAAACTTCTACAGGCGGTTCATACAGGACTTCTCCAAGCGTGTACTTCCACTCACGGAACTCACCAAGCGCACAGAGGTTTTCTCTTGGTCCGACAAGGCGGAACATGCATTCACAACACTCAAGGACACCTTCACGACAGCTCCGATTTTAGCACATCCTGATCCTTCTCGTCCTTTCTTCGTTGAAGCAGATGCCTCGGATTTTGCAGTAGGATCCGTCCTATCACAAGTTGGAGAAGACAAGTTGCTTCATCCTGTAGCTTTTCACTCTCGTAAGTTTTTCGGCGGAGATCAATTACGAGATTCATGACAAGGAACTCAAGGCCATTGTGGATTCGTTTGAGGAGTGGCGGCATTTCCTGGAAGGTGCTGCGCATCCTGTACAAGTTCTTACGGATCACAAGAACCTGGAGTATTTTCAAACGGCTCGAGTTCTCAGTCGGCGACAGGCTAGGTGGGCGGAGTTCCTATCACGTTTTGATTTCGTCATGTCTACAGGCCCGGTTTTCGGAATGGCAAGGGGACGCATTGTCTAGGCGCTCTTACCTTGCACCAAGCCCGGGCGATCCTGCATATGACTGTCAAAGACAAGTGTTGTTGGGTCCTGATCGATTCCGGCTTGCGGCACTACAGGTTCATCAGGCTCCAGCAAATTCAACACTCCTACAGGACATCCGTTCGCAGTTGGCTACAGACGACTTGGCAAAGAATGTGTTCTCACACATTCATCCTGACATTGCAAGTTCCTCTTCCTCCAGTTCCCGTCCAGACTACAAGTTGTTCACCATACAGGATGGACTCCTGTACCGGGAAGGGTCTCCTGTACGTTCCTGTTGGTTTTGCAGGACTCGTGTGGTACAGGATTGTCATGATACCCCGGCTACAGGACATTTTGGTGTGGCCAAGACAGTGAGTTGGTGACTCGCAACTATTGGTGGCCTGGGTTGCGAGGTTTTGTGGAAAGGTTTGTACGGAGTTGTGACCTGTAACAGGTCGAAGATGCCTCATCATGCACCCTCTGGTCTTCTTCGTCCTCTTCCTGTTCCTTCTGCTCCTTGGAGATCCATTTCTATGGATTTCCTCACAGATTTCCTTCTCGTGGATTCGATGCAGTTCTTGTGGTGGTTGACCGTTTCACCAAGCAGGCTCATTTCCTACCCTGCAACAAGACAGCTACAGGTCAGACAACTGCGAGTTGGTGATCCGTGAGTGTTCCGACATCATGGTCTTCCTGAGAGCATTGTTTCCGATCGAGGTCCACAATTCATGTCCAAGTTTTGGCGAGAGCTTCTTCGGAGTCTACAGGTTAAAGCGGATCTTTCTTCAGGATATCACCCGCAAACTGATGGGCAGTCAGAACGCACAATTCAGACCTTGGAGCAATATCTTCGCTGCTTCATCAGTTACCAACAGGATAATTGGTTGGACCTTCTTCCTATGGCGGAGTTTGCCTACAACAACTCCATTCACGCATCTACAGGCCAGACACCTTTCTTTGCTCTTACAGGCCACCATCCACGTTTTGACTTTGCTCTCCTGCTTCTCCTTCTTCCGCTCCTGCAGTACAGGATCGTTCCAGCATCTTCGTCAGGTACAGGATGATCTCCGGGTTCATCTTCAGCAGGCACAGGAACGGTACAAGCATCATGCTGATGCCCATCGTCAGCCGGCACCTGCATACAAGATTGGTGATCTCGTGTGGCTTCTTCGTCGACACATTCGCACCAACAGGCCTTCTTCTAAGTTGGATTTTCAACGATTGGGCCCTTATAGGATGTGGCGGAGGTAAATCCTGTAGCTTTCCGACTCGAGTTACCATACAGTGAAACTTCATCCTGTGTTTCACACCTTTGTTGGAGCCGTATCATCCTTCTTCTCTTCCTGGTCGTGCTTCTTCTCCTCCCCCTCCTGTGGTCATTGCTGGTGAACCTGAGTACGAAGTTGCAGCCATCCTTGATTCTCGTCTTCATCGCCGCCAACTTCAATACTTGGTGGATTGGAAAGGTTATTTGCCTACCGATCGCACTTGGGAACCTGCATCCAACTTACTCCATGCTTCTTCCAAAGTTGCTGCTTTCCATCGGCGTTATCTGCTAAACCAGGTCCAAGACTCGTGGAACTCGTCCTTAGGGAGGAGGTGCTGTCACGACCCGATACAGGATACAGGATACGACATACAGGATCAACTACGGATATTGCAGATATTTACAGGATGCCTACAGGATATTCCTGCAGGATATTCCTACAGGATATTCCTATAGGATAAGGATGACCAATTTTGGCTAGTGACTAGATTAGGCTCATGACCAGATTAGCTTGGAGTTGTGAGCATAAAAGCTCCGACTTAATTGTTGTACAATCAGTTACTATCAACACCAGTCTTTCTACGATCATTCTTGTTCTTGTCTTGTTCGTGTCTTGCTCCTTGCCTCCTGCTCTTGTCTTGCTCCTGGATCCTGTCCTGTTCCTATCTTGTTCCCGGATCCTATCCTGCTCCTGGATCCGTCCTATTCCTGTCTTATTCCTAGTTCCTGTCATGCTCTCGGTCTTGTCCTTGAGTCAAGCCTTCCTGTTCTCAGAATCCTGCTCACTTCCTGGTTCCTGGATCGTGGCTTGACATTTGTGAGGGGAGTACGTTACTTCCAAGGAATTAGTCAGATTCCTTGGCCCGAAAACCTACTCACACGCTCAAAAGGCAATGCCCAAGTTCACGTTCTACAAAACTAGTGGTTGAGGCCTTACTCTGGCTGCCTTAACCATGCCAAGCTAGGAACGATACCTGTAGCTCGGTTAGTCCACGTGTCGTGATTCATAAGGTGAGCCTCGTTTGTGGACTTGGTCAGCTAGGGGCTTAAGTTCCTAAGGTTTGGGTTCCTAATACGGGTTACTTTATCAGATTCCGTGGGGTTTTTAGAGAGGGGGATTCCAGGGTTAGCACCTGGCAAGCCGCCTTTGTGGCACCAGGAAAAAACTCTGACATAAGGGCAAGTTAAAATGTTTAGGAATTTGTTTGTATAACAATTTAGATGGCATTGTATTCACTCAATTTGAAATCTAAAAAGTATGTTTTGTATAACATATGTCGACTTGTTTAACATCTATACATTCATCAGTCTACCTAACGAATTGCTATTTATACAAAGTAAAGCAATTTCCAAAGATGTGCAAGAGATCTATACATACCTCACAGAAATCCTCAAGTACATTGAAACCCTTTGTATAGATGTTATACAAAACATACTTTGTTATTCGTATAGATGTTATACAAAACATACTTTATAATGTACTTGAGGATTTCGTGAGGTATGTATAGATCTCTTGCACATCTTTGGAAATTGCTTTACTCTGTATAAATAGCAATTCGTTAGGTAGACTGACCATGGCCCAAGTTGTTGAAAGGCCTTAGGTTCCTGCTTTTGTGTTAATTTAGCTCCTTGTAAGTAGTTTGTGTAGGTACATCCAACTTAGTCTTGCATGCTTCTCCACAAGCTTGACTAGTCCAAAGTAAACAATCTTAGGAAGCATTCCTCATCGATTTAAGGCATGTACTTAGTCTCTACACGCTTCTTCAATATTACGAATCATATCCTTGTCCAGAAGCACATTGTATCAGCATTAATAATCTTTAGAACATAATTATGATGCAAATACTTCAAACCATGTGTAAATGACAGTTGGCATTTAAACCCTAGATAACTATAAAACATAGATAAAAAAGCCAAAGGAGAATGTTCACCATCAAAATAAATCTTAAACAACCCTAATAGTAAGATTTGAAAGATAAGAACCCAATCGCTTCTTTTAACTCAGCCACTTGTTAAATCATTAATAATTTTTATTATAATTTTTATTACGACTCCAAACTATGTTGACAAACCTTAGGTGTAGAAGAAACAAGTCTATTTAGTGCACTTGCGTATCTAATAATGGTCTGGCCAGGTGTCTTTTAAGTATTTGCAAGAAATTTTGAGTGAAACTAGCACTTCCATTTAGAAACTCTCCCCTTGTTTTGATGTCATAATTGGTGAGTCTTGATTAGAAACTTCCCTAGGGTTGACTTAACCTCACATCTTGTGTTAGGGTTTAGGGGTAAGCAGATGGTTAGGTTAAAACTTACCAAGTTATTTACTTTAGGAATGAGACTCCGTGCTAACCACTTGAGGCTAGCCCTTTAGGGTTGTCTCAAGGGTTTAACACCGAGGGGTTGGATACCTTAACAAGTAGGTGTGCTTATGTTTGCATCAAGGTGTCAAGTTTTATAATTAAGTGTGCTAGTTAGCACACTTGGCTAGGGGTGTTCTCCTTGGAGAAGTGAACATGTCTAGGAGTTGAACAACCTAAATTCGTTAATAAAAGTCCTTTTTTGAGGCACTCGCATGATCGGATGCTTGGGGTTGTTCAAACCTAGCCTTAGGGAGTTTGTTTAGTAGAACACTTATGTTTGCCCATGGTGCCTAAGTACTAGCCCTAGGTCTAGGGTATGATTTGGCTACTAAAACCCTTAGAGGTTAGTTGTGGTTCAAAGTACCCCTTGTTTCTTGTCGTCGGGACTCCGCAAGTTAGATGTGGTGTTGCTATGAAGACTCGTTGGTTGCCAAGATGTTGTGGTAATGTCTAGTCCCAAGGGTCTGTGTTAGTGAGCTGGACTTACCTCGGGAGCACTGGAAGGTGCTGAGATGGCCTCTACCCGAGGTCCGTGTATAGGGGAGGAGGAGTTCTCCTAGTGTAGTGCTGCCGCTTCCTCCGTTAGTGCGTCGCTGGACTAGAAGCGGGGCAAGAGGAGAGTAACAAAAAGGGAAGGAGAATGTATATATATATTGCTTGTCCAAGTGCAAAGTTGCCCTAGAAAGGTGGAGCAAGATACAAAGATAAAAACGGACTAGAAGGACCCTGACCCACTACCAACTTTCTTGCTTATATAGTGGGTCGGCTAGTACTAGACCCTAGGTACAGGTGGCACTCTCTCATTAGTCTGCCACCCTGTGACAAAGTCCTGCATGTAGCATTTATGTGCCTTCCTTACACGTGCTATCCCGAGTACCTTGGTAATTGATTCGGACAATTAGATCTATGCTTGGTTAAGTGCTGCTTGACAACTACTTTGTTGTACCTTCATCGCTCGGCTGCTTTGTCCCGTTGCTCGTTTGTGCTAACTGGCGGTTTGACAGTGGTCAAACCATCATCAACCAGATGCCCTGACTTAATCGTTGGCTTGGGCCATGTGTCCCTTAACCTAGGTCATGCTCGAGTGGTCGCGGTAGGTAGTGGCTTCGCTTTCCACTATGGCTAGCTTCTGCTTTAGGGCGGCAATCGTTGCATTATGTAACTCGGTAGCCTTCTATATCTCTCTCTGGAACCCTGCCTCATGCTGCTCTTGCACGTGTTTTACTTGAGCCTCCAACTCCCAGACTCACTCATGCTTGCACTGTAGTTCTTGTTCCCTTGCTACGAGTAGTTGGGCTTGTAGTCGAGTGTGCTCCACTAATTCTATGGTAGTGGTTCGTGGTGGGTCATGCTTCTTGGGTGAGCTGTGCTCCCATCCTGTGCTTGGCTATAATGCAATGCTTGCCTCTAGCCCTCCAGGTAGAGGTTCCTCTTGGCTGGCCGTAAGTGTGGTTCTGGCCATTGTGAGTTAAGCCCTTTGGTGCAATTCGTCCCTGACCACCGCCAACTTTGCTCGGGCTTCTTCAAACTCCCTACTCCTTTGCTCGATCTGAGTTCTGAGTTCATGAGTTTGCCGTTCTTTATACTATGGCCTAGTTGCGGGTGTTGGTGGGTGGTCCAGGAGCCCTGGGTATCGTACTCACCATGTAACCTACAGAATGTTGTTGCTCTCTCGCTCTAGAGTTCCCATGCATCCTTCTTCCTCTTCATTACTACCCTACACATTCGGGCTCCTTGGTAGAGCAGTTCCTTAGCTTCTTTGGTGTCCTCCGTGTAGCATGTCATCGTTCCATAAGCTTAGCTACTATGGCATTATGTTCTTTTGCCACGGTTGGGAGTTTGATGTCATTATACATCGCCATTGCTTCATTTAGTTGGTTGAAGGCCTCTGCGAGCTTGATGTAGGGCGTTGAGGCCCACCGACCATCGGCATGGAAATGTTGGTAGGTAACTTTTGACTCTTCCTCGGACTCGCCCTCCATTTCCCCTTGGACTGGCCCAGTTGATCATCCAAGTATCTTTGATGGTAATTCCAGTGGTAACTGGGCCCCACAGCCAGGGGGACCGTGTGTATAGGTTCCATTGTCTAGTACTTGGTTGGTTTCTGGTCAGGAGGGGGCGCCTGCTTCTCTGTCAATTTTGGGGTCCTGGCTGCTACTTACGATTGCCCTAACTTATTCCGACCTACTCTTCCTCCCTTGTTTGGATTTGTGCCGGTATCACAATTGTAGTTCGGCCAAACAAGCATGTGGTCATGATAGCGATATGGCTGGCCATGGAAAGTCTTCACTCAGTCCCGGTCTAAACTTCATGGATACCGCTGGTTAGAGCTAGAACCAAGTATTGCTTAAGGCAGTCTGCCTAGTTCACCGCAACTCCTTCCCATGCCCTTTGGAGGCCGTTCGCCGAATGCCTAGTGATTTGTCTCCTCATTCTTCCCATGAACATGAAAGCCACTAGTGCTATGAATTTGGTCGATTCCTCCCTTTCTTGTATGCCCTGTAGCACCTTGTTCCCTGTGGTGGCGGGCTTATGTGGCTCTGTCTATGATAATTCTCCTAATGCGAGGCCGTCCTCCGGTAGTTGAAAGACTGTCACTAGTTCATCAAATATAATGCGGAAGGCTACATTCGCATCCGAATAGAATTGAATCCCTCTGCGTTTGATCTGGCTAGCTACCAGTTCTGTGATGAATTGGCTTTTTTGGAGAATCCTAGGGTCTTCATTTCTCGGTCGAAGAACTTGTTTGGACACAAATGTCTTCTGACCTGCTAAATGTCGGTCGGCCAATTGATTCTTTGAACCTGGAATACCTGGGCAAAATGAGTTCCATTGTTCACTCCTGGCCCTCGATGGACACGTGAATCTCTTGGATCACATTGGCTTGGTCCTCTTTGTCCAATCTGTCATCATGGTCCTTCCTAAGTATTGCTGACGTGGCAGTCTTCATGACGTCCTCTGAGGTGATTGGCGTGACTATCCTTGCGCCTAGATATGCAATGATGGCTCCGTCCGACCATCATTGCCTTTGTAGTACGTGCCTCACGCGTGCGGTCATCCTTGTGGACCATGTGACCATGTGAGCTGGCCACACGTGTTTGGAGATCCTCCTTTTGGCCGTGCCGTCCTTCTTGTTGCGCTTCCTTGGGGTTCCTTGTCGCGTTTGCTGCCTTGCCCAAGGTGCCTTGGATTGAGCTTCATCTGGGTGGATGTTCGGCCTAAAGTAGCTAGTATCGGCTGTCTATCGTAGTGCTTGTTCGTCATTGCTGTTGTGTGATCTTGATGTCTGGTGGAGCCCACCATAGTCCTAACTGTAGAGCCTTACCAGTTGGTCCCTTCCTACCGAGGCCTTCCGCCACCGGTCCTGCGCATCCCACACCTAGGACTTCACACCCTACTTCTATCAGGGAATGTCCTCCGGGGCTTTTCCCTCATCGATCTAGTCTACTACTAAGCTTGGATTTGGCCCGCTTGGCTGGCACTATCATCCGGTTGGGATGTGTTCAAGTGGCTCCTCGAGAATTGCAACAGTGGTTGGTGAACCGGTTTTTGTGCTCTCGCACTATATCTATATTGTTTTGGGCTTCGGACGCTCCTCCTACGATCCTTAGTCTACTTGTGTAGTGCCTTCTTTGGTGAGGGTCCTCCCGCCTTATGCGGCCCGAGCTTGGAGGACAGCTGTCAGAGGTCGCTATTTTCCATCGTCCCATCCTCTGCGCCTGCCTGGCACATGGTATTCTAGCACTCTGAATCTTTGCGCAGGTGCCTAGACTTGGCTTGCGGAGATGGACCTCATTCCCCTCCTGGTGAGGAATCTTATTTGCTGGTGCTCCCCATCATGCTGCACCTTCACGCCCTTGAGCCATGGTCGACCAAGAAGTAGGTCGAATCCCCTTTTGGTGTGCATGTTGAGGATGACGACGTTTATCCAAATTTTGACAGCTTGAATCTCAACTTCTACTGCCCTTAGGATGCCCTTGGGTGTTACCTCAGCCTAATTTGCCATACGTATCTGGAAGGGAGTAAGCTTTGGGGTTGGCATACCCAACTCATGATGGAATTTTGTTGACATGATGTTCATTACCGACCCTTCATCTGTAATCACCTCGTTGATTGTGCGACCTGCCATACAAGCCAAAATGGTTGGCACATCGTTCACGAAGTCCACTGTGGTTGCAGTGCCTCTTGGTCGAGGTCTTGATTCTTGTGGGCCAAACCCCGCATTGTGTGGTTGAAATAAGTGGCACTTCTTGCCCCTCGATGCCTTGGTCTTCCTAGGCTGAAGGCGAGGCATTCCCGCCTCCTCGTTGTCTCCTCGATCCTTGGCCCTTGTTGGGCTTTGCCGATTCTAGGCAGTTAGCACGTCGGTTTTTCCTTACCCATTGCTTTAATACTGTGGGTTTTGATACCATTCCTCTGGTTTACGTATGTGCGGTCGACTTGTTTCATCCACTAAGGGGGCTTGCGGCATTGTGTTCATCTCATTGTCCATCTTGGTAGTACTATCGTTACTTGGTTCACCTACGGTGGGGATTGGTGTTGGGTTGGCGAGGGTTTGCTCGTTAACCGCCCTTGCAGTGCCAGGTGCTTGTGCCTCTAGCATTGCTTTAATTAAGGATACCCATGAGCACCAGTAGAGTGGGTTTGGACCTCCACATAGTGCACACGTCATCTCCCTGCGTTCTGGGCGCCTCTCTTTTCTGGCAAGCTTTGGGGCGTCTGAGAGGTTTTCCTTGTCAGTGGTGGTGTCGTTTGCCCCCTCGGTGTTTGATTTGTCTTGCATCTTCTTCTCCTGGCGTCTCTCGACTTCCCGTTTCTCTGCCTTCTTGGCGTACCAAAGTAGCTTGTCAAACATCTGATCATCGTCTAGCCCGATCCACTTGCAAATCTCCGGCTGTAGTCCCTTTCGGTACCACATCTTCTTGGTCAAGTCAACTGGGGCATTCCTTAGCCGGGCGATGTGTCTCAACATGCGGACTGTGTTTCGTCGACCGACTCTCCCACCTTCTACTTCAAGTTCGTTAACTTATGAATTACCTCTCCTCGCTTTTTCTTCCCAGAAGGTATCCAGAAACGCCCTTCGTGCGGTTTCCAACAAGCTCCTTCATTTGCCTCGTGGAATTGCATTTACCAGCGTGTGCCTTTTTGTCCAAAGTACATGCGAATGCACTCATCTTCTTGTGGTTGTTGCTTACTGTTAGAGGCCAAAAATATAGCATGTAGAACTACATACATAGGACTTTCCTCGGTGGAGGAATAACTTGTAGGAAAGTAGTAGTAGGAAATATCCTGTGTACAGGAAAAATCCTACGGCAGTAGGAAAAATCCTACAGGGTAGGAAGGATCCTATGGTTGCAGGAAGCAGACAGTTATGACGGTTGGAGGAGGACAGGATTCGGTTAGGGCAAGGAAGGGCAGGAGGAGAGAGAGACTATGAAGGCTATGAAGGCTATGGAGAGCAATGCATGAGAGAGAGAGTATCTTAGGGAGAGAAGTAAGTCTCCACACTTGCTATCTCTTTGTATTCATATAGTAATGCAAGTGCATGTTGGTGTATTGTGAATGCTTATACATGGCAATGGCCAAAGCAAAATCCTATCCTTGACCTTAGAGACGAAATAAGTATATATCTAGAGCTCTCTATTGGACGAAATCCCTACACTTTAACGTGCAAAGCTTTTCCTGCGCTGTGAACAGTGTTTTCTGCACACAGGAAAGTTTTCCATGTTAACACATGGCGACCACGGAGGGATTTCGCCATTGTTGTGAAGGAATTTTGTTGAATTCCTAAGTGAGAAGTGATATAGCTCTGAGAGAAGTAGAGCTTAAGTGAAAAAGAAGTGTGTATATATATGATGATGGATGGAGCCTTGGAGGCAACATAATCCTAACTCGTCTCTAGCAAGAGAGAGAGATAATAGGCAGGCCGAGAGAGAGGCTGCCCGAGCTGAGCAAATAGAGCTTGCTAATAGGCAAGAAGCTCTTATAAAACTCATTGATCAGATAGGAGAAAGTGCTGTTAAAGGTGTGGAGGATATACAATACGGTGACTATCAAACTGCAGGAGAAGAGGAGTTGGAAGGAACTCCTCGGAGAACAGGATTTCCTATTAGACCAGGAGGAGTATCTCCTGGAAATTCCCCTCTTGGTGAGGAGGAAGGTGGTAGAGAAAACCCACCGAATATGTCTAATATGACACTTTTCCCCGGAATGTTGGGAGGCACATTGATGTTCCCAATATTTTCCGCAGGAAAGAAGGAAAATCCTAAAAGACATTTATTGCAGTTTGAGGAAGTTGTAAAGTTGTATAAAGTAAGCAATGCAGATAAGTTGCTTATATTTCCTCACACATTAAAAGGAAATGCATCTGATTGGTATTATGAGTTGGAGAAAGATGTGAGAGAAGATTATGAGAAAGTTACAGAAGCTTTTAAAGAATACTTTAAGAAGGAAGAGTTGCCTGAAGAGCACTTAGAGAAGCTCAGAAATATCCTACAAGGAAAAACTGAAACTTAGAGGAATATACACACCGTTTTAAAAAGCATGAAAAGAAATGCTCACTATATGTTAAGGAAGAAGCTTTGCTTCAATGGTATAAGCAAGGATTGCAGAAGCCATATAGGCATTATGCAATGACAATTGAGGAAGTAGACAGAAAAGATCTTGTAAAGCATCTTAAAGATTATGAGAAGAAGAGGAGACAAATAGAAAACATAGCGGAAGGAAAGATAAAATCCTCAAGGAGAAAGGAGGATAGTTCAGATGATGAGATGAACCTATTAAAGTTCGGGATTATAAGGCTGATGAGAAATGTTATTACAGCTAGTTAAGTCTTGAAAGGTAATCCTGTGTATAAGGAATTAGATGCCAAAGTATGGTGTGCTAAGTGTAAAAATCCTGGACATACTAAGGATGAGTGTAGACTACAGTTGCCAAAATGTCAAATATGTGACAAAGAAGGACATTTGGCAAAAGACTGTAAGTATTTTATTAATCAAAATGTGGCACGTGTGGAAAAAGAAAGGAGAAAGGAAGGAAGAAAGGAAGGCTGGTATAATAGGCCGTTTCCTATGAGACAACCACCTGTTACCACATTCCCATCTCAGAATAGGAAACTCTATTATGAGGAACAGCCTGGGAGTTGGGAAGAAGGAAGAAATAGGAATCCTTTTGATAACAGAAGGAATGTTCCTTATACAGGAGGAGATGATAGGCTGTATGAGGGAATCAAACTAGATATGCTCCACCATACAAGCCTAATATGGGAAGGAAGAGACGTCCTATAGAGGATCAGAAAGATATCCAAGAAAAGAAAGTTATGGAGATCAAAATAATTTAGGCAAAGACAAGTACAAGGAAGAAGTTCTATTAATCTTACTTGTTATACATGTGGAGAGAAAGGACATATTTCTCCAAACTGTCCAAAGAATCAGCCTTCCACCTCAAACAATGCTCCTAAGAGAGAGCTTGGAGCTCGGTTCATTAATGTGGACGAGAATGAGCTGGAAAATCATCCTGCCGTGAGAGCAGTATCTGTACAAAAAGAAATATATGTCAGAAACAGGAAAACCTTCCGGTAGAAGAAGGAAATTCTGTGTATCCATTGCGGGATAGTACACAAACAATGGGAGAGATGAACACTCATCTCCAAGAACGAGATCTCCCTGAGTATATCTGGATGATGATATACAACCGACGGATATACCTAAAGATCTAAAAATAACTGATTCTATTTTAGGGAAGAATATTCAGGAGAAAAAGAATATTCCTGTAAAACAGAGTAACCCTAGAAAACAGAGCATTCCTGTGAAACGGATTCAGGATGACGTGGCAGAATCAATGGCTCAAAGTGCATTGAGCCAAGAAATTACAATTACGTTGGGACAATTAATACATATTGCCCCATATATTAAAAATCAAATCTTGGAAATGTTGAACATTGTTCCAAAATCCTTACCTGCATATACAGGAAATGAAATTCACCGAGTAGAAAAACATTATGAAAAAGAAGGTGATTATGATGGGTATGTGCCCAGCATTACTGTATATATTGGTAAAAACAAGATAAAAGAAGTCCTTATAGATGGAGGCTCAGGAGTTAATTTTATTGAGGAACATGCTTGTAAGAAAATGGGTTTAGGACCCATTGAGCCTGCTCCTTTTAATTTAAAAATGGCAGACCAGAGAAGTGTCAAGCCTACAGGTATAGTGAGAGGAGTGACTATATCTATAAAGGGTCTTAAATATAAGGTGTCCCTTATTGTCCTCCAAATGGAAGGAAAAGATACTGTATATACTATGTTATTAGGTAGGCCTTGGCTGAAAACTGCTAAAGTTACACAGGATTGGGGAACAGGAAAGATGACGCTGGGAGAAGGAGAAGGAAAACCGGTGATATACAATCATACTAAAAGGTATGTTAAAAAGGAAAATAGACCTCTTATTTTAGAAGGTTATGACTGGTTTAATGGCTTAGACGATCAGGAAGAAGTAGAAATCCTGAAAGCATATCCTGACTTAAAAGTCCTGACAGATATAGACTTAAACGTAGTGCTGAAAGGAAAGAAAACTGTTCAGCAAAAGGAAGAAGATAGGCCCGGATTGCAGGAAAAGTTCTATAAGGCAATCCCATATGAGATTGACTTACAGGAACAACCTGCGGAGTATACATATGTGTATACTACAGATCCTTTACAGCAAGTGAATATAGGTACAGAGAATGAACCTAAAAACCTATTCATTGCTCAGGAATTAGATAAAGAATTCGGGAAAAAGGATTGAATTTGCTTCAAAAATATTAGGATGTTTTTGCCTGATCCTATAAAGATCTTAAAGGCATACCTCCTGAATTGTGTACACACACTATACAATTACTACCAGGAAGTGAGCCTGTGAAACAGAGAGCATATAGGATGAATCCTAATTATGCACAGCTTGTGAAGGAGGAGATAGATAAGCTGTTAATGTAGGTTTTATTTATCCTATACAGGGCGCACAATGGTTATCACCACTTGTGATTGTTCCTAAAAAGAATGGAAAGTTGAGAGTATGTGTAAACTATAAGAAGTTAAATGATGCCACAAAGAAGGATGTTTTTCTTATTCCGTTTATAGAGGATGAGCCTAAGGAACAGGAAGGACAAACTATTCAGGAACAGGAAGGACAAACTATTCAGGAACAAGAAGGAAAAACTATTCAGGAACAGGAAGAGGAAGAAACTGCTGATACTAAGGAACATCCTGAAGAAAATCAAGTGCTACAATTCAAGGTATCAACTTCCAACCAAGAACTAAAGGAAGAGAGGAACAATTTTCAAAAGCATAAAGAGGAGAATCTAGAGTACCATGAAAATCAACATCATAAGGAAGGCATAGGATAGGTGCAATGAGGACATTGCAAATCTTCAAGGTGGGGAATAGTGTTAGAGGCCAAAAATATAGCATGTAGGAACTACATACATAGGACTTTCCTACGGTGGAGGAATAACTTGTAGGAAAGTAGTAGTAGGAAATATCCTGTGTACAGGAAAAATCCTACGGCAGTAGGAAAAATCCTACAGGGTAGGAAGGATCCTACGGTTGCAGGAAGCAGACAGTTATGACGGTTGGAGGAGGACAGGATTCGGTTAGGGCAAGGAAGGGCAGGAGGAGAGAGAGACTATGGAGGCTATGAAGGCTATGGAGAGCAATGCATGAGAGAGAGAGTATCTTAGGGAGAGAAGTAAGTCTCCACACTTGCTATCTCTTTGTATTCATATAGTAATGCAAGTGCATGTTTATGGTGTATTGTGAATGCTTATACATGGCAATGGCCAAAGCAAAATCCTATCCTTGACCTTAGAGACGAAATAAGTATATATCTAGAGCTCTCTATTGGACGAAATCCCTACACTTTAACGTGCAAAGCTTTTCCTGCGCTGTGAACAGTGTTTTCTGCACACAGGAAAGTTTTCCATGTTAACACTTATGCTCCTCAACTCTCATACTTGCTCGAACTTGTGTACATGTTGCTCTGTGTCTTTATCCTTAGCTCTTCGAAATGCGGGTAAGGGCATTGTTATTGTGCTCTCCTGCATCCGATTGAGCACACAGGCTAGGAAGGTCACTGGATTGATTCGCATGGCATTCCTTTGAGCCTAGGAGTTGCTCCGATCCGGCCCCTTCGCTTTGGACGTTCTATAGTCTACATCCTGGTATTCTGCGGGTACCTTTCTCCTCCCTTGTGCCCACGCCCTTCGGTTGAGGGTGGGTAACGAGGACGGGCTCCTCCTGGTTGTCCCTCGGAGGCCCCCTTCATGGGACCAACATGATGGTTGGTGGCACAACATATCTTGATTGGACAGTATTCCCTCGTCTAGTGAGTGGTTATGTAGGACCTTGCGACCCTACGGAATCCCCTCACAGCATCGAGACGATCGTGGTTGATGGGGAAGATTTTCCTTGCCCTAAGACAGTATCCCCTTGTCTCTTGGTGATTGTGGCTCTGCCGTGAGCCCTTGCAAAATTCCCTCGTGGGGTCAATACGGTCACTCAAGCGAATTTCCCTCGCCCTGGGACAGAATCCCTCATCCCTTGCCCAGAGTCCCCCTTACTGGTACCTCTTCCCAATCTGTCAGTTTATCGATGTCCAATTGCCTTCACATAGGTGGTCATCCTATGTGTACCCCGACCTTCCGAAGCCTTGGGTTCTCATCCTAATAACCACCCTGGCCTGCTGCATCATCTGATCGGCTGAAATCTTGGTGTAGAGGTTATTTTGTCAATAATCGGTGCCCTCCTTACAGGGGCCTTTTGAATGAGGCTCTTCCTCCCCTCTTTCCGAGCATCCACGGTCCTCCCGCCTTACCCTGGTGGGTGACGATGGTCCTGGGTTTCCTACCTTATGTCCCTTGTGGCGTTGGCCATGCCAAACCTTTGGCTCTTGTCCCCCATTGCTATCCGTGCTGATTTTTCCGCCTCAAGATTCTTGCCTCCAGAGTAGGCCTTCCCTCTCCTGGGGTTCTCCTGTGTGGGTTCTCCTCCCTCGGAGGTACTCGTCGAACACAGGTTTGGCTCTTTGGTGTGGGGGCTCATTGTAGCTGTTACTCTCGTCTACGTCGAGAGGGTGTGGAGGGCTTCCATCGTCCTGCCATCCATCTCATGCTGCATCGTAAGTCATCACATGGCAGGGTGGCCCGTCTAGGTGCTGCTCATTCTCGCACGTTCCTACACCTAAAACGTCATCTGGACATATTGTGGGTTCTTCATACCTTTCTTCGTTGTTTACGGCTTGTGACCGCCTTTGCTGCTGCTATGCCATGTTTACCGCTTCTTGGAGGTTCGGCCATGTGGTGTTTGCGTCGTTTCCTCGGGTAGGCTAGGCATGCTCTGTCTTCCATCAACCTCTCTCTGCCAACCCAGAGAATCCTCCTGACCAACTGATACTCGCTAATTTCTAGTTGTTCAAACGAGTTAATCCAAGGTCTTTAATCTCTCCTTTGGGCTGTAACTCTTCTTGCTACAATGAACTCCATCCGTTTGTACTTACTATCCCTCCATGGTTGCCACAAATGGTCGTCGGGGCCATTCCATCAAAACCATTCCTACACCTAAAACGTCATCTGGACGTATTGTGGGTTCTTCATACCTTTCTTCGTTGTCTACGGCTTGTGACCGCCTTTGCTACTGCTATGCCATGTTACCGCTTCTTGGAGGTTCGGCCATGTGGTGTTTGCGTCGTTTCCTCAGGTAGGCGAGGCAGGCTCTGTCTTCCATCAACCTCTCTCTGCCGACCCAGAGAATCCTCCTGACCAGCTGATACTCGCTAATTTCTAGTTGTTCAAACGAGTTAATCCAAGGTCTTTAATCTCTCCTTTGAGCTGTAACTCTTCTTGCTACAATGAACTCCATCCGTTTGTACTTACTATCCCTCCATGGTTGCCACAAATGGTCGTGGGTGTAGTTGTGACAGAGGTTTCACCTAATGGCACATTGCATCCTGGATCCCTCGTGAAGTGGCGAACATCTAAATTAAGATGGCAAGATGGTTCAACATATTCTAGATTGAATTTCAATAATAACAACCCGGAAGAACAACCCATATTTGAAGAGGTTCCTTGTATTGGCCGGCCCTATTGTAAGAAAAAGGCGATTCATGGATTGCAGATCTTCCCCTGCAAGTTTCAGCAAGAGGGTCAAAATGGATCTTACATCTTCCGAAAGTGTTACGAGCATTTCCACGATTGACTGCTGCAAGAAGAAGTGTTGTCAGATGGCAGACCGGAATGAAATTACCCAATGTAGACATGTCTTTCGTACGCTCACCCAAAAGTAAAGGCATGAATTTGTATATGCTGCACTAACTGGGTGTTTTGATAGAATGGCATGATTTCTTTTCCCTTTTTTCACATGGAACTCTTCTTCATTGTCAAAACATTGCACATTTGATTCTCTACCATTTGGGTTTCTTCATTTTGTTGTTGGGTTGTCATAATTGCCGTCTCATCTTTGATTGTTGCTTAAAGTGTTTCTGTCGCACTTTCACAATTGTACCATCCCCACAATGACTCAGAAGGTAAATATTTTTGTAATGTGTTGGTGATTTAGTTTGATTTTTTCTCTGTATCATGTACCATGGTAGAAGTATTTCGTTTTGTACATGCACGTGCAAGATTTCATGAAGCTGTAGTGCATGTTTTTGAAAACAAAAAGAATCTCATACCAGAAATACATTCTTGAGCTTATGCAAAGAAATCTTCTTCGTAATTGGAAAAGAATGTGTTAAAGAATGAGATGTTTCTCATTGGAAAAAACACTTTTAGGACATTTGTAAATTTCAAATGAAATGCTTATCATTGGAATTTTGTTTCTAGTTCGATAGCTGAAGAATGGAACCAATATATCATTTAAGAAATTGGCATTATATTCTACACTTCTTAAGAATGAGATGTTTCTTGTTTAATGAATAAACAAGACGCGCTTTAAGGAATGAGATTTGAAACGAGAACAATCTTACCCATGTTTATGTTATTGACATTGTGACTATTAACTACATAATCTTGATAGTTGTCTATATATTGTTATTCAATAATTCTTTGATTAGGAGTCCATTAAGTATGCATAATTTTCTTGACTAGCATAAGTAAACATGTATTAAGTCCATTCTCAATCTAACAATGAAATTCTTCTCGTTCTTATACTTTAATTATTTAATTTTGATATATTATCTTTTATTTTTCATTTATTTCAAGTTTGTATACGGTTCTTTACCATGTATCTTACCAATGGGATTCATGTGTGTTTGGAGTCAAAGCTATATAAACTTTTATGCAAGTTGTAACTAAAATGGCCATGTTACCAGTCTCATTTCATAATAATTAGCAATTTTAATTATTTAATTAACATTTTTTAATATTAAAGGAATATTCTTTAGAATATATATTTAAAGATAAAATATTTTTTAGAATATTCTATTTTGTAATCGACCTTTTAATAAATTATAACATTCATGGACCAAAAATAAAAACATTATAAAAGTAGAAAGTATTAAATTATATAATATATTATATTTAAGATTGTATGGGCCTAATATAAAAATTAAGAAAGAGCATAAGAGGTACATTATATAAATATTGATGTTGTTATTAAAATATTAATATTTAAATATAACATTATTAATTAAAAATTTATACTAGTAATAATATATATATAATATACAAAATCCTATAATAATATAATCAATCCTCCATATCTTTTTATAATTTATATAGTTAAGTAAACAATTTGGTACTATTATTAAAGAGTTTATTATAATTATGAATATACGATATTTTATAATTTTGTAATTGCTTTAAGCTTCAGAAAACATACATTCTCTTGCAGTTTTGTTAATCGTGACTTTATCAACGCTTCTTGACATCCACCCATATCGAATGAATTTAACATTTATAAAACATGTTGGGTCTTTTTGATTGGGAGACCATGTTTTCTCTATGCATCCATTATATCTTTTGCTCTCCTTCTCATATTGCCTTTTTTGTGGTTTGAACCATTCAACCTTAACCATACTATTTTTGTGATTACTTTAGGTGTGTCGATAATTTGACCCATCCAAATAGGCTGATTATATGACACATCTGAAGTAATGAGGACCATCATTAATTTTTGAAGATCTCAAAGTATGCTTTAGGTTTTTGGTTCCTTTGTTCAACAAAGTGTGGGGTTTGCACTTTCACATCATTACTGACTTCTATGTCATCTGTGCTCAATGATGTCATTTTAATCTCCTCTCGCCACCTTGTTTTAAGCCAAAAAGGGTGTTGCAATTTTATACTTGTGACAGTAGGCCCTTCTAACTCTTGAACACAATTTCCCAATAGTCGACTACATGCTTATATAGTTCTGAGTAACCAGTTGCCTTATCAGAATTCTTTGGCATCGATTTTTGAACCCATGCCACATATTTTTTGATGTTATCAATAATAACCTCTTGTTCCTTGAGCTGGGCACTAAATGGAATAGGGTCTGGTTGTTCTTCTGGGAGAAGTGGCTTTCCATCCTCTCCACTTTTGAAGAGCATTAACCCCTCTTTCGGTAACCATTCCTGCTTTGATGGCCGTAACTTGTACTGCATAATAGGTATACCATCTCTTATGGGAGAAAAAGAATTGTACCGGCACAAGGTGACCAACTAAAGAATCACTCCCCTCTTTTATATACTCTTTGAGAATTTTTTGAAGTCTGGCACCTCAGTCACAAGCAAAGCACAACTTTATTTGGAGATGCAATTTTCAAAAAGATTCATCATATGCGGTAAGGTAAGTGCACTTGTCCTTTTTATAAAGTTGGAGACCTTGCTGAAGAACACATCAATATCTTCATGAGTGTGACCAACCATAAGGAAACTGAGCGTGATTGTCTTAAACACACCTTTGGCAACAAGCATTGACAAGTATGCTAGCACATATCTAGAAAATAAAAGTAAGTATGAGCTTGAGAAACCCTTAACTAAAATGATTTACCTATTTTTGTTCTCGCCTGCACAATTATCCATCTGTAAAAACAAATGACGAGGAAGCTTATTTGATGTTGAGGACACATGTACACTATTTTAGCTAGATCCCTCCACTGAACCTGAACTCTCAACAGGGCCATCTGTTTTTTGTGCAGGTCTGACAATGCCTCTCATATTCCCAAGTAGCCTCAAGTGCAGACGTGTTCATGAGAGCATTATGTAAAGGTTGAAGGTGTTGTTTCTTCACTTTGAGATCACTGATAGGACTTGTCTGTGAGTGGGCTTCAAGGTTTCTGAAACACATGGCCAACGACCCAATAGTGAAATTGGAGTCGCTAGACCAATGTGGAAGTGAAAAGTGTCCATATGACTCACAACCGTGTCCATGTGTTAGCACACCTGTCAATGAAATCGGAAGTTTCATGACATTTCCAAGGCACTTTGGTGTTGCAACGAGCTTTGGAATGCTGGTCTTTGAATGATCCATCTTGTCATGGATCAAGCACAGGTACTCTGATGGGCGTGACACAGAAAGCATGCGGTGTGCATAGTACTGAGACCGGCAAGTTTGTTGTGCAATCATGTGGGCCTCCATCTTCTTTTGAATGGCAGTGATCTCCACCAAGGTTTTTGCACAAGCCTCTGCAGCCTTCAATGATGTACAAGTGTCACACTTGGAAAAGCTAGAGTGTTTTGCAATCTCCACATCCTTAAAATGAGTATTCCATATGTTGTTGAAGGTACCAGTGCAGATTGCTTGGAGCCCCATCAAACTGAGGCACTTGTTCACATGTTCACACAGCTTCAATTGAGTGTAGATTGAAGGCAAAACCTTGAGATTTTCCCTGACCCCTGCATTTGTGGTTCGGCATTTGTGAGGCATCCTGTCTGCATTTGCTTCCACAAAAGCCTTGAGTATCTCTATGGCTGCCATAATGTGAGAGCGGGTTTTGACCAAGCGAGTGTTCCCATTTCGCGCTCCATCTAGCCACTCATCCCTCCGACGGTAGAACGTGGTCTTTGGGATCCCGTATATACTGTACCAAGCTTTGAAGCAGATGGCCACCTTATTAAATACCATGGATGTACTCTGATAACCTGTGTCCGAGGCCATTCCATCAATACACCCAGTTAGTGCAGCATATACAAACTCATGCCTTTGCTTTTGGGTGAGCATACGAAAGACATGTCTACATTGGGTAATTTCATTCCGGTCTGCCATCTGACAACACTTCTTCTTGCAAGTCAATCGTGGAAATGCTCGTAACACTTTCGGAAGATGTAGGATCCATCTTTACCCTCTTGCTGAAACTTGCAGGGGAAGATCTGCAACCCATGAATCGCCTTTTTCTTACAATAGGACCAATGCAAGGAACCTCTTCAAATATGAGTTGTTCTTCCGGGTTGTTATTATTGAAATCCAACCCAGAATATGTTGAACCATCTTGCCGTCTTAATTCAGATGTTCGCCACCTCACGAGGGATCCAGGATGCAATGTGCCATTAGGTGAAACCTCTGTCACAACTACACCCACGAAGTCGGACCCTAGTTTCTCTTCTGACACTGCTTCCATTGGATTTATAGCTGTGATGATGCCTCTCCCACCTTCAATCTCATGAAGAAAGAGAATCACCTCATCCATCACAAGGCAAGCCATCATCTGGTAAACTCGTGCTACTATTTGTTTGTGACTCTGCATATTCTGTGTCAGCCTTGACTTCATCCAAATTCCACAATACAGGAGAACCCTCCTCAAATTCCATTCCCGAACCTCAACATGCTTGAAATGGTGTTCACCCATACGTACACACAAGATCCTTGGGCAATATTGTGACATGATGCATTATCATCTCGAACTTCCACAGTTCCAGTGCCAACTATCTCGTTGTTCCGAAGAAGACATACTTTATCTCCAGTATTAAACATATTGTCCTGCACATAAATAATTGTGTTATTTATGATATCTGTTTATGCAATATTTCTAAGAAATCTGAACTGCGGTTGCTTAATAATATGCATGTGCAATAATACATAATTATGTAGAGATAATATCTCATGCTTGATTAATACAACTGATGGGCGGGATTAATCCCGCCCACGACCTCTCCGAAGGAACGGTGGCGGGATTAATCCCGCCGCCGACTCTACCCCTTCGGAGAGAGTCGGCGGGATTAATCCGCGCTCCCTCCGACGAGGAAGAATCGCGGATTAATCCCGCCGATGGATCTTCCTCGTCGGAGAGAGGCGGCAGGATTAATCCCGCCGCAACACCCTTTCATGAGGAAGAGTTGACGGGATTAATCCCACCCTCTCATGACAGAGAATAGGTGGGGATAAATCCTGCCCACAACTCTCTCCGAAGCTATGATTTTAAAGAGATCTCGAGGGGTGGCGGGATTAATCCCGCCAATGCTTTTCTGCGTCAGAAACTGATCGGCAGGATAAATCCTGCCCACAAATCTTTAAAACAGGGTGTGGCGAGATTAATCCCACCCCCCTTTTCTGCCTCCTAGAATGGTTGGCGGGATTAATCCCGCCGACAACTCTTTTTAATAAATTCAGGTAACTCTTTATCAGTTAAGAGAGTTATCAGTAGGATTAATCTCGCTGCTCTTTTTCAAAGGTGGAAAAGCATTGCCCGGACTAATTCTGCCATGGCTATTAAAGAAATGGTGGTGGGATTAATCCCACCACCTCTTCTAAGAGGCGAAAAAGAAATGGCCGGATTAATCCCGCCACCCTGGCTAACCAAGAATATTAAATAAGAAGGATGTTTAAATGGGATAAATCCTAAAATCCCTAACGGAATATAATGTAATTTTAATGCATTCCTAAACTCCTAAATTCTAATTTTAAAGAGAATGTCGGAGAGTGAATCTTTATAAGTATATTTAAATTTGTTTATAATACTTACTTGTAAACAGTATTGAAGGTGCTGTGTCCTATAAACAATAGCACCCAATTTAATGTCGCTCCTAAGTTAATCACTATCAAGAAAAAAAGATCTGAAGAGTGAAAATTATAGAAATGAAGAAACCCTTACCAGAAAAAGAACCAGATCTGAATTTGACTGAGAAATTAAATGCATTTTCAAATTTATATATCAACTGACAATACTTATGTCAGAAATTTAAATTTTTTAAAAAGAACAGAAAATAAAATTTAAAAATTTGACACAAATAACCACATTCTGACATATATACTCTCCAATTCCAATGAGTGTTATAAAATTGCATTTAATGTGATTCAAGCTGTTTAATATTACGAAATTTTAATAATCATTTTACATTCTTAATATTCAAGTATATATTATTAAGTTTATATTATATATATATATATACTTATACAATAAATAAATTGATATATTATTATGTATCATTTAAAATATACTCATAATGTGCTTATTAATATTATTTTCTTAATTACTCAAGTAATTAATTTACATTTCCTTATATTAATGATATTCTTTATTATTTTCTTAATATTCAAAGAATATTCCAATATTAAACCTGATTATTATAATTAAATTAGTCTCTATTCTTAATTATTTAAATAATTATTCTACATTTGTATATATTAATAGTTTTCTCAATTAATTTCTTATTATTTCAAGAACATTCCTATGTTAAGCCTTATTATCAATATTAAATTAATATACATTATTAAAACTATATATGGCTATATATTGGATAAAATGATATATTATTATGTATAATTTAAAATATGTTCATAGTGTGTATATTAATATCATTTTTTGAATTACTCAAGTAATTAATCTACATTTCTTTATAATATATTAATGGGATACTCTTTATTATTTTCTTATTATTCCAAGAATATTCCAATATTAAACATGATTATCAAAATTAATTTAGTTAATTAATTTAGTAATTGTTCTACATTTGTATATATTAATGGAATTTTCTCAATTAATTCCTTATTATTTCAAGAATATTTCCTATGTTAAACCTTATTATCAATATTAAATTAATATATATTATTAAAACTATATATGACTATATATTAGATAAAATGATATATTATTATGTATAATTTAAAATATGTTCATAGTGTGTATATTAATATCATTTTCACTTTAATTTGATGTTTCTTTTGCACACATAATATATAAACACAATAAAAAATTTATATATACACATGCACACGCATTAGAAGCACTTACAAAGACACATATGCACATACATGCGCACGCATTAGAAGCACTTACAGAGACACATGCACATACATGCACAAGCCGATGAGTGAATCATATAAATAAAGCATCTAACTTTGTATTTACGATTTAAAGTTTTAAAACCCAAACTAAACATTATAGTTATACACACTCTACACTGGGACTTACATATGTTTAGTGTTTAGAGTAAATTTATATTAAATAATTAAAAAAATGTGCATGGATTTGGTTTATATTAGTATAAAGATTTATACTAATATATATATTGTGCTATGGTTGCTTTTAAATGTGTTTTAATATTATTATATCATTTTAAGTTAAAATTGGGTAAAATTCAAATATATACATACAATTTTAAAATATGAACAAATTATAATTTACATTTTTAAAAATGAAGTTTTTTAATTTAATTGACAAATCAACCCTAAACCCTATATAACACATTGAATTTACACATGTAATATGTATGTATGTCTGTGTGTATACAAGTGTGTATGTATATATGTGTATTAATATATGCAATGTATATGAATTTAATTTGTTAACACTCTCTCTCTTCTCTCATACATACATATTATACATGATCCATAATATGTACTGTTTCTCTTCTTTCATACATACACACCATGCATGATCCATAATATGTAGTCTATCTCTCTTCTCTCAAACATACACATCATACATAATATTACAATATTATATACTAATATGTATGTATGTCTATGTGTATAATACTATGTGTGTATATATGTATTGCTACATTGAAAATTTAACACTTTTATGGAGACACACATGTTAAACCCTTACATGATTTATATTTTTAGGGTGTATATGATACACCCCTACACACACGCACACAAATTTAAAATTATGATAATATAATGAAAGAATATTCGTTTAGGGTGAATCTATATTTTATTCTTTTTAGGGTTTAAGTATATATTCTTAAAAAAATATTCGATTATATTTTATTCCTTTTAGGGTTTAGGTATATTCTTAGGGTTTCAAAAAGAAAGGCGGCGGAGGTAGCAGCTGTGAAATCTCCCTCTCTCTCACACACAGGTGAGATTTCTCTCACACTCCTGTATTTATTTTATTTATTTTTATTCACATATACATTTATATGTGTGTGTATCTTAATAATAAAATTTATTTATCTATCTCTTGCACACACACACTCCTGTATATATATATGTGTGTGTGTTTGTTTATCTATATAATTTTATTTGTTTTGCTCACACACACATACACACGATATACACATACACATATATATATACCTATATACCTATATACATACATACATATATTATGTGTACCAGTATCTGTATAATTTTATTTATTTATCTATCTCTCGCACACACACGCACACTCTTGTATATATGTGTGTGTGTGTGTGTGTGTTTGTTTATCTGTATGATTTTATTTGTTTTACTCACACACGCATACATATGATATACATATACACATATATATATACCTATGTACATATATACATACATATATTATATGTACCAGTATCTGTATAAATTTATTTATTTATTTATCTCTCGCACACACACGCACACTCCTGTATATATATATATATATGTGTGTGTGTGTGTGTGTGTGTGTATAATTTAATTTATTTAGCACACACACACGATATACATATACATATACTATGTGTGTGTGTATCACTATAATTTTATTGATTTATTTATCTTTGGCACACGCACGCACACACATGATATACATATCCATATATCCATATATATATATATATATATATATATATATATATATATATATATATATATATATACACACATATATAAATATATATATATTTGTGTTTGTATCTATATAATCTTATTGATTTTTCTGTCTTTGGCGCACACACACCCCGTATATACATATACATATATATAACCAAAGAGCGGCGGGATTAATCTCGCCGCTCTTTGGTTAGCCACGTGGGCGGCGGGATTAATCCCACCGCCCTTCACACATGCTATTTGGTTAGCTTCATGAGTTGCAAGATTAATCCCGTCGCCCATGAGGCTAACCAAAGAGCGGCAAGATTAATCCTGCTGCCCATGGCCTGCGCAGAGGGCGGCAGGATTAATTCTGCCGCCCATGGCCTACGTGAAGGGCCTAGGCGGCGAGATTAATCCCGCTGCACACCTATGCCTTGCGCAAAGGGCGGCAAGATTAATCCCGCCGCCCATGGCCTGTGCGAAGGGCCTAGGCGGCGGGATTAATCCCGTCGCACGCCCATGCCCTTCGTGGAAGGCGGCGGGATTAATCCCACTGCACTCCCATGCCCTGCGCAGAGGGCGACAGGATTAATCCTGCCGCACGCCCATGCCCTACACAAAGGGTAGCGAGATTAATCCCACTACCCATGACCTGTGTGAAAGGGCCTGGGCGGCGGGATTAATCCCGCCTCACATCCATCCCTTCGCAGAGGGTAGTGGGATTAATCCCGCCACCCATATATGTGTGTGTGTGCGCATGATTTACAAGAGGGCGACGGTGTGCGCATAATTTTACTAGAGGAGGCGTGAAAATATAGGGAGGATTAATTTCCTTCATCGGGCATAGAAGGGGTGGTGGGATTAATCCCTCCAACCGCCTTAATCCATATGAGAGTGTTGTGGGCGGGATTAATCTCGCCCACCAGGCATGGAAGGGGTGGCGGGATTAATCCCGCCACCCATATATGTGTGTGTGCGCATGATTTACAAGAGGGCGACGGTGTGCGCATAATTTTACTAGAGGAGGCGTGAAAATATAGGGAGGATTAATTTCCTTCATCGGGCATAGAAGGGGTGGTGGGATTAATCCCTCCAACCGCCTTAATCCATATGAGAGTGTTGTGGGCGGGATTAATCTCGCCCACCAGGCATGGAAGGGGTGGCGGGATTAATCCCGCCACCCTTCTTTATCTCCTGAATTGGTGAGCCAAATCAATCCCGACCACTTCTATCTAAAACGGAGAAGGGTTACTGCATACCAATTCAGGGGACTAAGAAGGGTGGCGAGATTAATTCCACCATCCCTTCTATGGTGGGTGAGATTAATCCCACCACCCTTTTGGATCACCTGAAGGGGTGTGCCAAATAAATCCTGCCTAGTTCTCTTTGAGACCGAGAAGGGTGGCGGGATTAATCCCGCACACCCATTTAGGGGGTCCAGAAGGTGGCGAGATTAATCCCTCCTACTCTTTCAGGAGGCATAAAAGGTGTGGCGAGATAAATCCCACCGCACCTTCCATGTGAATATATATGTGTATTAGTATATGTAAGTTGCTTACCTCATTTTATTTATTTTTATCATTTTACCATATGTGAAACTGTCCAAAGTTCACGTTTGTGGTGGTTCTAAAACCAAATGTTATCTGTCTTTTGCACTATCACAAACGTGAGCTTTGGACAGTTAATCCCGTCCACTTCTCTTTGAGACAAAGCAGAGTGTATGTGAATTTATCAATGTATTATTTTTGTATATTCAGGTTTATACAAGTGGGTATGCGTTTTTATATGATTTATATTCATAGTGTATTATTATGCAGAAGGACAATTTGATCAAATAAGGAGATTCAGTCATTAGTATAGAATCGTCATCAAATTCTGGGTAAGAATTATAATAAAATCTGTTATACTCAGATATGTGCTTGAAGAACTAATCATTTTTGTATTCAGATGTGGAATTGAGGTGACATTGAAGACGAGAGGAGGAGATGAGATGGACAAGGGGATTCTAAAATCAACTTGGTCATATTTCAAAATAAACGGGAAGCGCATTGGAGCAACCGTGGTTGCTGTCAAACTAACATTTATCACAATGCGTGGACAAACAAAACAATGGTACTAGTCAAGCACCCGAAAGTAGGCTGCGAACCCAGATTGGACGATGTTCGACACATATGCCTTGTTCCATCCAATGTTACGTTCTCGGATCCAAAGGTTGCCAGTTACGACATTAATCTCGGGTGGTCTTGTCAACTTGTGGATAATGATGTTCACGTGTTCACTAATGATGTTAACCGTGGAGTTTTCTTCAACTCAACGAAAGCCCATTTATGGAGGGGATCCAATTAGATGTTTACTTCGAAGATCTTCAGACTCATTGAGTAGGTGTATTCTCAGCAGATATTGCTTCACAATATAGAACATCCACAAATGGAGTAATTGTCCCTCTTCACATTGAAGAAGAACACAGCGACATCATTAGGGAGATTGAGAGGGTGGCTTGGTCCCAGGTTCTTTACAAATCACGTTCAATTTGCTTAGGAATTTTCGAAAGTTGGAAGAGTGTGCCAAGAACATTAGAACAGCTGTAGTCGGGGATCACACATGTTGATTCGAATCATAAAAGAAAATCATCAGTCATTTTGTCAGTTGCATCTATGGCATCCCATGCTGCAATAAGCCACAAGAAAATGATGTTGGATGATAGGATTTATGAGTGTAGGGTTAAGTATTGCAGCGTCAACCCAAACTTCAATTACATGCCACTTAACTAGGAACGTGTAGCTGAGCTCATGAAGAAGATGAAGGACATAATTCTTACACCGTTTCACATAATGCTGTTTTGTGCCTATACTACAAAAGAAAGAAAGGTGCTGAAAAAGTGTGGGTGACAACACCAAAAACAAATCACGAAGATTTAAACGGAGAATAGAAAATCAATCAAGTACTACATCATTAGTAGCCAACACACAATAACGGTAGCCCAACGACTTCTCAATGAACACAAAAAAAAAACGATGGCAACAAAATTTTTTGAACATACCCGTGAGAAGCTGACAAAAAGATTGGCATTTTTAGTTAAGCCGAATCTCACAATCGAGTAGTACCATAAGTTATCGGTGGAATGGGACGCTGCTGACACCAACCACTATAACAGCAAATATGGGAGAAGTTCAAACACACGCGATCCATGTGGGAACATCTTACGCAACTAGAAAGAGCTACTGCAAGGAATACACAATGTGCAATGTACTGGGTAAGTAAATTGTCTTAGCGGGATTTATCTCGCCAGTATATTAATCTGTCTCTTTTTTACAGAGAGTTAAAGAAATTGTAGCAGTTGCTTTTGCCCAGGTGGGCATGAAGGAAACATCCTTTTTGATGATGTTGATTTCTTGTCCCGAGGATAAGATCTTTGCCAAATGATTGGGGATTATGGAATCCTTTGCAATAGGAACACTGAAGAAGAAGCAGAACAAGTGAAGAACAGCTCTCAGAGAAGTTTGTAAAGAAACCCAGTAAAACACTGAAGGCTAAGTCTGTTCAATTTATAAAGGACGTAGATAACGATTTTAAGCTCACATGGTTGAAGCCTTTAAATGGAACAACGATGGAGGAGACGAAAGTTTTGGCTGATTTAGTGATTGATGGCAAACTACATATTAACAACAGCAGCCCCACCTCTCTTTTTCATGTCAAGGCAATGGAGTTGAAGACAATCAGGCACTTTAAGGAGTAGTTGGGAATACACTGCCACAACTAGGTTAGACCTTGGCCTCAACATACAAAGAGGTTAGCAAATATTTGCATGTGACAAATGATGATATGCTTGTCCAATGGGTGAATCAATCGAAAGATCTGGGCAAGAATCTATTGCACACCAACGCCAAAAGGAGAACATTACAATGACGCCTTTTCTTATGGTAGTCCTTCAGCAGCGGATAACCGAGTTGAACCTTATAAAGGAGGATGCTACGAATCACAACAAGCCCTACAGATGTTTATTGTCGGATTCGAAGACTTTATGAGGTAACATCACTGTTTATAAAAAATCATTTCAATTGTTCGTGATGGATTGGCGGGTGTCAAAAAATCCTTCAACCAAATAGGGCACTAGAGGATTTGGTGGAGAACTTAGCCGTGCAAGCATGTACAAAGAAGGTATTTATTATTGAATCATGCTTGCACTCTTCACTGATACCTATGTTTTCAAGTATTTATTTCTTAATTCTTACTCATGTCACCAATACTTTTGCCTTCACCTTCGCCAAGAAGAATAGACATCGTTGAACAGGATTTTATATGAACGATGCTGATCCCAAGTGCATTGATACGGTTGTTCACTTGGTTTAAGGAATGCGCCAAACAATTTCAAACTTCCAAATGACTGGTCAGGCATCTGTTTGCACTCCAACGGGCCTGAACCTCCATCCGATACATTGATAATTGAGAGGGACGTAGTCAGCAATGTACGTTATCCAAACATCACAAGTTAAGCGGCATGGAACATCGTCAACTTGATCAAGGGTCCTCATAGTGATGCATGGGTTTTTGACTACTGCACTAAGGGTCCATCTTGAAGGAGTGTTTCCTTCGGATACATCTGTGTTTGCCATTGAAAAGGATAAGACCATGGTTGAGGACCTGAACAAGTGGATAGAGAGGTTCTCAACTGACTACCCCAACAAACCCATACAGGAGTATTTGGGAAAGTTCCTTCCCAAGAAGTGCGATAACTCTGAAGATGAATCTGGTTCAATGTCGGAGTTTGAGGACAATCTTTAATCAGATATTAGATCGGAAGTTATCTCGAGGAGTACAGAACATTCACATACTCCATTACCATGGAAACATCAACAGAAGATATGGAAGATCATAAACAATCTACCAAGTGGCTTAGACCTTCTTCGCCTCACTCAGAAGGTAATAACGAAGAAGAATTGTTAATGAGTTCTTAGAGTGACAAATAGTTGTAAATGAGTGTAACATAAGGCATTTTTGTATATTTCGTTTATATTGTACAAAAAATAAATTCTCAAGGATTAATGAAGCTTTTAGTTCAAACATGAGTCACACGTTAACAAGGTAAATAATATCCTTGATAATTATAAGGCCAGCTAACTATCATTTTGCAGATGTAATAAAAGAGTTTAAAACATGGATTTTCAGCATTGCCATGAGGTAAGAGAAGGGGTTTGGCAAAATTTCTTGTGCCACATGTCAGAATGATAGAGTTCATGCAGGAAATGGATAATAATGCAGCTTAAACATCGTTACCATGGGGACCATTTCAGTTTTTTCATCACCATTTCTATTAACTTCAGTTTCTAAATCACTTTCTTCAGTGCTTGCAATATCTGAATATTATAAGAATGATGTACAATTAAATGATAAAGGGATAGGCAACGATATAGTGTCAACAGATAAATGTGAAAGAAAGCAAACAAGTGAGTTGCAAAGCATTCAAGAGGCAATGCTACCCCATGTTACCCATGGGTTATATTGTGTTTGTTGGATGTCAATGGTGTTCTTCTTCATCAACAAAGGCCCAAGGATAGAAAAAAAGAAATCAAACAAGGAAATTTCATTCCTTGTCATGGTAAATTTTGATATAATATCATTTTTCGTTCAGGGTTGGACAGTCTCTTTTAAAAGCTTAAGGAGATGGGTACACTTGTGGGGATTTGGTCATGCATACAGATTCACAACTTGACATCGCTGTTGAATTTGTTTAAGAAACATTGTAGTGTTGCAGAAGAGATGATTCGTAAAGATTGGATTTTTGACTAGCGAATATGTTATTAAACCTCTCAAATTTTACAATATAGAAAGGAAAGCAAGCCATACTTCTTCAAGAATGAAAGATTAATTGGGCTTCATAGGGAATCAATCAGTTAAGGATAATAAAGAACGCACATATCTTAGTGGTAGATGACTCTCCTCAAAAGACTATGCTCAACTAAAACATTGTTTGTATCCATCCAATCACTTTTAACCCATATTTTGATACCAATACTATGGATGAGCTAGTGAACTACTTGGATACGTGCCTCAGAAAGAAGAATCTCGAAAACTTTTATGAGCAGTATTTATCATATTAAACATTTCCTGACGCTTTTCTTTCTCGTGATTTTGAGTTTTATAAAATGAAAAATATCAACCGGGCGCTTTACAATATTATTCTTAAGGAATGTCATTTTTTAGATGAGCCTTTATGCAGACCTAGTCTTATCACATCTTATGTATTAACAAGGATGGCAACTCCTAATTGCATTCGTAAGAGTGTTATGTGGTGACAACACATCAAGATATTGACCAAAATAATTCGATTAATCCGGAGAGTGATGATTTAGACAAAATAAGGAGATTTCAAGGAAAAAGTATTTATAAATAAATTAACATGTTGATAAGAAAATGATTTCATTTGTAATTATGTTTAATAGTATTTTTTAATTATTATAACTATTTTTAGAACGAAGAATAATATGAATATTCTAAGATATTTTAGGAATATTCCTTACTAAGTAAGGTTATTGAAGGATTAAATTATTAATTAATTAATATTTAAGGCTTAATTATATATTAATTAAATAATTAATTAATAATTAAAATTTAAGTATTAATTAACAATTTATTTTATATTTCCATTTTCATGTATCATGCCCATTTTAGTTACAACGTTGCTTTTTTGGACTCACAAAGCAACACAATGATATTGGAAGTTGTGCTTTTATCATGTTGACCCATATGAAAGTTCAATGACGAATGCATTGGTTCTTTCCATGGACTTTTCAAAGTCGAATCAATGCTGCTGACAAAAAGATCAACTATAAAGAAAGGTAATACTCTTTTGTGGTCCCAAAAAGTTTTTGAATAATGCCGTGATTTCTGTTTTGCTTGATGACAGCATAAGAATAAAATGTGAATGTGTGAAAAACTTGAATGTCAAAATGGGATTTTTTGAAGAATAAAGATTTGGTCTTGACATTATGAACAACACTTGGCAGGTACAATCGTTCAAACTAAAGAAGAGATTGACAATGACATGGAGGTTATCACAATTGAAAAGCAAGACTACTTTTTAACTACAATTGCCACACAAGAACAATGTTTTCTCAACATTGCAAGAGGTTGCAGGAAAACTCATCAACACATAATCCAGTTCTAGAGTGCTTTCCTTTCGAGGTTTGCAACAGGTTAACAAAGAGTTCAAATTCAATGACTCGCCCTCCTTGTTCCCCTTATTGGATGTAGTACCCTTTACTTTCTTATACGTCTCTTGTGCATTATCATTCATTATAAAAAATAAAGAAATAAAATCTAGTGTGTAAATTTAATGTTATTATCTATCTTATCATTTCTTACACACACGTTAATTTAAAAAGAAAATAATGTCCGTGATACTAGTTACCAATCCCAATCTATAAAGTAAGAAAGAAGTGGTCAAAAAAATAAAAACACAACATACATACATACATATCATTTATAGATCTAAATTATACGTATCGATCAAACATGTTCCCAATCTCCTTGAACCCATAGAGAAGAGCAATATCGGGATTAGACCCATAATTCTTACCTTTACCAAGAGTAGAAAAGTCCTCTCAACAGCTATTTTTTCTTAGAAATCATGGTAGAGAGCCCACCATCACTAAGCAAAGGATCATTACTTTGATCAGCACAACGATTAGCGTCATTAGAGCATGACGAATCATCAGAGAACATCTTCCACTCACAACCCTCCTATGTTCTCTTCCACTTGCAACCTTCCTCTGTGTGACGGGCGTGAAGAACAGATCCACACTCCATGCACATTGTATCCCTAGTAGCACAATCTATTGCTGCAATCACTTGTTTTCTGCAAGGCATACAACTTTCTCCACCTAATTGTGAACAATTATGAAAAAAGGGAATTTCCAAAGATTATACCACCACATGGTCTATGTACCCTAGGAATCTCCCAAGGCTATTTCTCAAGTTATTAATCACCATTAGGTATATTTGATATATAGGTATTGATATAAAAGCATAGTATATTTACTTATTGTGATTCAAAAAATAAAGTTTAGCATTTACAAATTTTAGTTTGTACATGTTCTTTGATAAGTTTTTTATATGTTTATATCTCTTGGTTTTTAATATTTATTAATTTTACAATTTTATATGTTATTGTAATCTAGGTACATTTATGTATATATTATACACTATAGCATAATTAAACAATCTATGTGAAGAAAATCAAAACATTTCTCTCTATGGTATCGTATTATTATAATCACATATATAACTTGATTTTATCAAATATTTACTATATATATACAATTGTGTTGTTTTATATACACACACTCTCACATAACAATTGTAATAGAGTTTGTATATAATAGTATATAAAGATCATATGTTTACAAGTAATATCAATTAAACCAAAAGGAGTATACTATATATATGCTATTTGTGTTCAAGCTTAATAGTTGATTTAGCATTGTAGGTATCAATACAAAATTTAATAGTGAATAAAGTAGAGATTACTTCATATTTTTAATTACTTATTCTTCATTTTTAATATAATTTATACACATTATATTAATTTATATACTTTCATTTATGCTTTAGATATTCCATGTTGTGTCTTTATTGTTTTACTTACTCAAAATATTTACTCTCTCTATTTAAGTTATAATAATAATATGGTAATGAATTTATATTTCCTATTTTAGTTATGCAAGTTTATTTATTAGAAAGTGGTCTTCATGTATACGTAAAATATAAGTATATCTATTAAAAAACTTAATTTGCAACTACTTTCTTGCGGTAACATGGTTATTGACATGTGATATCTTAAGGCATAATTCTTAAAATTTAAATATGAATTATAAATGATAAAAAGTTAAGTAATTTAAAAACCAATGAAGAATATAACTATGAATTTTAAAAATAGAAAAGTCTTAAAATTTCAATGAGTAAATGAATTTATCTAAGTAAATGATTATTTAGTTTACATTAAAGTCTTATTTTATTTTAATTTTGTAAGCCATTGAAGATAGCAGGTATGAATGTTATTGACTTCAACATTACATAAATAAATATTTAAACAATAAAACTTTTGTTATAATTAAATGTATATTTATTAATTGGGACAATCCACTTAATCTATAATTAATTAGAATTTGATTAATAGGCAATATTAAAAACTAAGGAAAGTATTTTGAAATGACTTATATATAATAAATGGGATGGATTAACGTTAAATGTCTTTTAATTTATATTATACATACATACATTATATATATATATATATATTATATTATATATGAAATAGTGTCATTAATTCGTTGTTACATTATATAATTAAATATTTTAAATAAGATTAATTTTTTTTATTATAATAAATTTAAATTATGTTATTCTTTATAATAAATATGAAAAAATAATAAGAATTTAAATATTCTTTTCTTTAAATTAACTTCAATCAATCAAATTTAAAATCTCTTAGTACAATTTATATAATTCTTATAATTTTAAAACAAACTTTTATATAGATTAACAAAATTGAGTTAAATCATAATTTATATTAAACTTTATATGTTACGGTGTGTTTTTAGATCGATATAAATTTGTTAATGTACTTTCATGAATGAATTTTAAAAACAATATTAAACTTGATTTTATATATGTTCCACATTTAGTACATTAAGTTAATATATGTTTATATTGCAAGCAATAATTTAAATTGTATGTTACACAATATATATATTATTCAAAATTTGATTTTTAAATTTATTAGGGTAAGAAAGTAATATGCTTAAAAAATAATTTTTTTTCTTAAATAGTACCTTACTAACTGTCTATAAATATAACATCATAATTTGATATGATTTACATTTTCTCTTAACCAATTTAATAGGATATAAAAAAAAGGTTAATGATATAAATATTTTTCTTAAAATATAAATATTTTTTATCCTTGGTTTCCTAGTTCATCAAATTTTAAATAGTTATGATTAATAAAAAAGCATTACTTTTGTATTTGTATGAATATATACGCATATAGTATGTATAATTATATAATAATCTTTCTTAATAAATATAATCGCTTTACCTTTTTAACTATATTGCAATTCCAATTATTATTAAATATATGGTTTTAATAAATAGATAAAAAAATAGAGAGTTTAGTATATGTTTATATCTATGTTACAAATCATTAATGCCTGATGAAGAAGTTACTAAGTGTTTAATCTTTGAAATATAAAACATAGCTTCAATATTAATTCACTAATTTAGATTTTAATGTATTATGTGTGTGTGTATATATATAGAAGAGAGAGAGAGATACATACTTATATATGTAAGTTTATATATAGAATTTGAAATATGGAACATCAGTTGTGTGAAGAATGATAACTTAATTAAAATGATTTTTACTTAACTTTGAAATTAAAGATCCCCATGGATTTCTCTATGATGTCATACATTTAAGCTTTATGAAGATTGGATAGTCACAAAAAAGGTGTGCACATTTACATGCACACACATTGTCACTCACACATAGATACATGTATGTGCAATATATTTAACATATAAATAATAAAATGAAGGATCTTATTGTGTATTATGGACAAAGTTGCTTACGCATGCTTATTATAAGAATAGATTCATGTTTCATAATTTAAATGAATTATAAGAAATATTTTAATAAGGGAAAAATTAATATTCAACTGTAATGGAAAGGTTGAATTATACTAATGTTTTGCTCTTGTTATACTTTTCCCATTTTTCATGCATTTTAAGAAAATTAATCAAGTGCTTATAAATTTTATTTACATAAGAAACATTTCTGATGTTAATGTGAAGTTAAGTCACTAATTTGTCTAAGTGGCACATTTAAAAACAACATATTCTTTATCTTTTACTTCTTTTAAATCACATAATACATAATATTTTATCTTTTGATACACTAGTCACACATTTAACCTTTATTTATAATATTTAAAATAAGTAAAAACTTGTGCAATAAATATTATTTTTTATTACGTTTTTGAATCATTAAATATAATGACACCTTGAATGTTGCACACTATAATCTTTTATTTTACTTTTAAATTCACTCCATGTCTTTTCATGAAATCGTCTTTAAAAATAAATTGAAATTATTATTCCTCACTCACTTCATGTCTTTTCATAAAATTATCTTTAAATATAAATTAAAGTTATTATTCCCAACTTTAAACACAATTAAAAGTTTGCACTTTTTGAATGTTACACCTTTTTATATCAAAGTCTTGGCTAAATGTTGAGAAGTTCCTTCTAAACCAATAATAAGGTGTTATTAGTAACATAATCACCATAACAAATTTCACTATGTGTTAGGCACCACTACGTACAAACTAGAGACCCTCACAAAACCACCCGACCTCCCCCTCCCGAGCTGTCTCCAGTCTCCACACGCTGCTCTCCCAAAAGGCTTCCCATATTAGGTGTGCCCTTAATTCTCTTAGATCTAGGTATAGCTCTCTAAGAATATTCTAGCTTATACCTTTCTGGGGAATATTCTTTGATTCGTTATATGGGTCGTAACAATCCTCCCCCCATTAGCAAGTCCTTGTCCTCAAGGGCAATATAACTTACTCAACTGGTCCTGTATCATTAGCCTTGTACATCCACAAAGAATCTACCCGGGACTCGTTCCTTGTGAGTACTCTCTTTAACTGGCTAACATGAAACACTGGGTGCACCCTCACTCCTTCTGGCAGCTGTAGTCGATATGTCACCTTATCGATACGCTCCAGAATCTCATAAGGACCTGAGTACCTAGGAGACAACTTATCATTGTGTCCCTTCTGTAAGGCCACAATAATGTTCCGCCTTACATGTGTGGTAAATACCACTCAGAGATATACATAATCTCCCACCTGGAACTCTTGGAAGCTTCTGTGCTCATTAACAAACTTGATAGCTCGGCTCTAAGCTACTTGTAAGTTCTTCTTGCACAAACTTTGAATGTTTCTAAGCTCAACACTCAGATCTTTAGCTTCCTCATCCATGTTGCCTTGAGCTTTCTTACTTGCTAAACCCAGCTCAAAAGCTGTCTTGGAATGCCGTCCAAACATAGTATAATGGACTCATTCCAATGCCACTGTGTCCTTGACAATTGGGTGACAAAGTTTATAGAGATACTGCCCATTGCCTGTCTGGAATAGGCAATGGTACTAATAGCCCACTTGGTTTTCCCTAGGCACCTTTACTTGCTGACACTTATCACAAGTCCTGCAGTACTCTATGATATTAGTTTCCATATTCCTCCAATAGAACCTTCTCTTGATCAACTCATACATTTTCCTCTCCCCAAAATGACCAGCCTCTGGGTGATCATGATGAAAATATAGTACCTGGTTGATCAAATGGTCCACACGAGGAAGATACACACAGCCATTGTAGTACAAAACTCCATCCTAAAATGAGAATGGTGGCTCTAGCTGTCTGCACCTCAGCATCTTATGCTTGAGCATGTTGAACTACCTGGCTAAACTCACTGACCATCCTTGTTAATGCATTACATAAGCGTGTTTGGAATTCTCTAACCACTGTGGCTCTCCTAACGCGTGACAAAGCATTTACCACCACGTTAGCCTTTCCCACACAATGCTCAATAGGAAATTTGCCAAACTCCATGAGCTTAACCATCCAGCGAGCTTGCTGAGAGTTTAACTCTTTCTGTTTGAACAGATACACCAAAGTCTTGTGATCTGTAAACACTTTGAAACTTGCACCATAAAGATAGTGCTTCCAAACTCATAGTTCTTGCTCATACGTTGAGTACCGTTACTTTGTGAAAGTACGACTCTCATAAGTAATAGGCCTTCCCTCTTGCATAAGTACAACTCCAATGGCCATTCCACTCGCATCACACGATACCTCATAAGGCTTAGAGGGATCTGCAATACATAAAATGGTGCACATACCAAAGCTTGTTTCAAAGCTTGGAAACTGCTCTTCTTTTAAGCACTTCATGCAAGAATGTCCTTCTTCAGCAACCTAGTTAACAGGGAAGCTTTCTTGGCATAATCCTTAACATACCGCTGGTAATAACCAACCATGCCCAAGAAACTTTGTAACTCTTCTGCATTGCTAGGAACTGGCCATTGCTCCACCACTGCCACCTTCTGTGGATCAGTCTTCACTCCACTTGGCGTCACAATGTGACCCAAATACTCCACTTCGCACTGAGCAAATGCACATTTGCTCTTCTTTGCATAGAGCTTGTTCTCCCTCAACAACTGAAGAACTCTTCGCAAATGCTGCACATGTTCCTTTATATTCTTACTATAAATAAGAATATCGTTGAGGAAGATCTCCACAAAGTCGTGCAAGTAGTCACCAAACACCTTAGTCGTCAACCGAGTGAATGTGACAGGGGCATTTGTTAAGCCGAATGGCATAATAGTGAACTCAAAATGCCCAACTATCTTGGTGAACACTCTGGCTCCACCAAGATGATCCATGATAGTATCCACACATGGCATGGGCATCCTGTCCTTCACTGTTTACTTGTTGAGAGCTCTGTAGTCTATGCACATCCTCATGGTGCCATTTTTCTTCCTGACAAGCAATACTAGTGCACCAAATGGAGACTTGCTCAGTTGTATGAAGCCATATTCCAATAGCTCCATCACTTATCTCTTAACTTCTTGCTCCTTAGCATGGCTCAGTTGAATGGCTTACGATAAATGACTTTCGTACCCTATTCCAGCTCCACACCTCTTGCATGTGGTAGCCATGAGGTAGCTCAGGAGGGAAGACGTCAGCAAACTAGCAAACTCCTTACACAACAGCTTTGCTCAAGGTGACAGTAAAAGAACTTGTTTGGAGACTCAAGCTTTGTTCCAAACCAAGTGTCTTTCACTTCACTATACTCAAGCTTCATGTGCTTGGTGCTCCTCTAGATCTTAGGACCCACACGCACTAGCTTTGCAAGAAAGAAAGTTTCCACCAGTTGGGTTTTGCCAACCTCTAGCTGTAACTCCTCCACACAAGCAATTTAGCTTTGTGTGACAACTAAGCCCTCAATCTCGTATTGAGGCACAGTCTTCGTGCAGCTCCTCCAGCTAGGTTTTGCCAACCTATAGCTGTAACTCCTCCACACAAGCACTGTAGCTCTGTGTGATAGCTGAGCCCTCAATCTCATATTGAGGCATAATCTTCGTGCAGCTCCACCAGCTGGGTTTTGCCAACCTACAGCTGTAGCTCCTTCACACAAGCACTGTAGCTCTGTGTGATAGCTGAGCCCTCAATCTCGTATTGAGGCACAGTCTTCGTGCAACTCCACCAGCTGGGTTTTGCCAACCTCCAGTTGTAGCTCCTTCACACAAGCACTGTAGCTCTGTGTGATAGCTGAGCCCTCAATCTCGTATTGAGGCACAGTTTGTGCAGCTCCACCAGTTGGGTTTTGCCAACCTCCAGCTGTAACTCCTCCACACAAGCACTGTAACTCTGTGTGATAGCTGAGCCCTCAATCTTATATTGAGTCACAGTCTTTGTGCAGCTCCACCAGCTGGGTTTTGCCAACCTACAGCTGTAACTTCTCCACATAAGCAATGTAGCTCTGTGTGATAACTGAGCCCTCAATCTCGTATTGAGGCTCTTCGTGCAGCTCCACCAGCTAGGTTTTGCTAACCTCCAGCTGTAACTCCTCCACACAAGCACTGTAGCTCTGTGTGATAATTGAGCCTTCAAATTCGTATTGAGGCACAGTCTTCGTGGGCAAGCTGCACTCCTCCACTAACTTTGTTGACACAAAGTTATTGCTACTCATGCTATCCACAAGGACTCGCACTGGACGCTCACCAAGTCGTCCCTCCACCACAATAGCACGTGTGTGTGGCTCCTCCCGTGCCATGTAGTTAACCTATTGAGCAAGAACAAATAGAAATTTACCTTGTGTTTAGAGAAGTCTCCTTTATGCTCCTTTCCACGCTCCATCTCCTGAAGCTTCTTAGGCATCTACTTATCCTTGCCACCAATGAAACCCTTCCTTGGACAATTTGCCTTTCAATGTCCAACATCTCCACACATGTGGTATTATCCTCTCCTTCTCACCAGGCACTCATCTCGAACCTTCCTCCGATACTAATTGTTAGGCACCACTACGTACAAACTAGAGACCCTCACAAAACCACCCGACCTCCCCCGAGCTGTCTCCAGTCTCCACCACGCTGCTCTCCCAAAAGGCTTCCCATATTAGGTGTGCCCTTAATTCTCTTAGATCTAGGTATAGCTCTCTAAGAATATTCTAGCTTATACCTTTTTGGGGAATATTCTTTGATTCGTTATATGGGTCGTAACACTATGTATTTTAATAAACTACTTTATGTAAAATCCAAGGACAAGAAAATGTTTTGGAATCAAATACATGTGTTGTTCTGTTTAATAACACATGGTGATGTTCTTGTCCATTTAATATAATAATAATATGATAATTATATTAATAGTTAATATAAATGCAAAATCATTTTACAAATGCCACCTTAAAAGAAAACAAATCTACGCATATATACATATAATAAGTCATTCCATTATCAATATTAATCTTCTTATACATAATTAAATCATGGTTGGAGGAGCCTTTTCACATTTAGAATTTTACTAAACCATTCTGGAACTAACCTCTCATCATGTGGGTGAAGACATGTATATGCATTCTTTATAGTTGTCTCCGTCACACTTGCTACGTTGAACACATCTATAGCACATAATAAAAAATGAACATATAATAATTAGAGCAAATAATGTATTAAGTTATTAGTCTTAATCTACCTTTTAAAGACTTTTTGTTCTCGAGCATTGATATCATAAATATAGCAGCAGTAGCAATGGAGATAGGAGTCTTTCTGTAAAATATAAATTAGTGTAAATTAATTATTTACATAAAGGAAATTGTTTATTTGTTTCTTTATTTTAATGTTTTTGTTGTAATCACATAATATATGTATGTGTATATGTATCATGTATTTGTATATTCATTGATGTGTATATGTGGATGTTAATACACAATTTCTTTGTACCTAACATCAAGCTCCTCAACCCTCTTTACTGTTTCAAATGTAGCTCTCATGGCATGGTTAGTCATTCCCAATGCGGAACAAAAACGTTTCTGTTAAAATGTAGACAGTATTAGAGTACACACCACACAAGCGTGTGTATGCTTACAACAAAATTTGTAGCATGAATGGATCCCCTGGATCTCATTGTGTCCCCATACTGTTTCTCAATAGAAAATATCGCTCTTCCCAAATCATTTTTGGTGACATTATTAAAAACAATTGAATTTCTTTGTACATATTCAACACGAGTTAATAGAATGAAAGATCAATGTGGTAACTAGACAGACCATGTAAAGTTCGACTTGCCTACATGCAAGACACAAGCATGTAGCTGCTATAACCTCCTCCTTCCTCTTAACGGATGTAGTACCCTTCACTTTCTTATACATCTCTTGTGCACTATCCTTCATTATAAAAGATAAAGAAATGAAAATCTAGTGTGTAATTTTAATGTTTTTATCTCTCTTATCATTTCTTACACACACACGTTAGTTTAAAAAGAAAAATAATGTTAAAAATACCGTGATACTAGATACCAATCCCAATCTATAAAAGTAAGAAAAAAGTGGTCAGAAAAATAAAAACACAACATACATATGTACAGACCCATTTATAGATCTAAATATATACGTACCGATCATACATGTTCCAAATCTCCTTGAACCCATAGAGAAGAGCTCTATCAGGATTAGACCCATAATTGTTCCCTTTACCAAGAGTAGAAAAGTTCTCTTGACAGCTATTTCCCTTAGAAATCACGGTAGAGAGCCCACCATCACTAAGCAAATGATCTTACTTTGAACAGCACAACGATTAGCATAGTTAGAGCCTGAGAACATCTTCCACTTGCAACTCTCCTTTGTGTGACGGGCGTCAAGAACAGATCCACACTCCATGCACACTGTATCCCAAGTACTTCTGCAATCACTTGTTTTCTGCAGTTAGGCATACAACTTTCTCCATCGAATTGTGAACGATTACGAATAATATGCAAAAAAAGGGAATTTTCCAAAGATTATACCGCAGCAGGGTCTTTGTACCCTAGGACTCTCCCAAGGCTATTTGTCAAGTTATTAATCAGCATTAGGCATGTTAGAGAAGAATATTTTAGAAGATAGAATTGAGGAATATTCTAGCTAGCTAAATTAGTAAGTAACCTTCTATGTATGTGGTAGCATCATGAATGCAGAGCATAATTGTGTTCATCTTCTTATTGTTGCACTCTTTGATTCCTAACATGGTATCGAAGGCTGTGCGATTTGTTTTATTTCTTTTTTGAAGAGTGTGTGTTGATCTTGTGAGGGATTCAGCTCGTACGAGTTCTTCTGGTGCTGCTGTCAGAATGTAAGTGGGGAAGAATTTCTCGAGCTCAAGTTCAAGATAGACAAGTTGGACAACAAGAATGTGTTCGAGTGGAAGATCGAGATGAAAAGCCTATTGGAGGAGTTGGAGCTATGGGAAATCATTGACAGAACCTCTATCTGCTCATCAGATCCCACTGATCCAAAGCAAAGCACAAAAAGTGGAAGAAAAGGATGCTCAAGAGAAGAACGTGTTATTGTAGTATGTAAAAAATTCCTAGTTGGGACAATCGATGAAACAATGAATGTAGTTGAGGTGTGGAGACATTGCTCAATGCCTATGAGGCTAGCTATCAAGTAGCTCAATTTCAAGTGAGCTGAAGGTAGAGTTCACTCAATTGAAACAACTTTGCAGGTGAAACTTCTAAATACTTTGCTGGCGATGACGATCCATCCTATGTGATAATGAAGATCTCGATTTATAGTTTGAAGACCAATGATTTGTTGAATAGGATCTCACATGAGCATCTACAGTTGAAAGAGGAGGATCCGTATGTGGCTCAAGCTTTCTACACAAGGAAGAATACATGGGGCAAATCTAAAGCTAACAACTCACGGTGGAAGGACGTGACGTGTTACAAGTGTGGCAATCTTGGTCACATCACAAGATTCTATCCGTGCAAGAAAGAGAATCTTCTTAAGGAGAAGCAAAAGGATCTTGTAGCATATTTCAGGAGCAAGGGCAAGAGCATTAAGAAGCAAAACAAAAGTGTCTTTGTGAGTAAACTAGAATCTGAGAGCAGCAGTGAGTATCCAAGAAGTGAGGCATCAGCCTTTGCATGTAAGGTGTTTGTGTGTTTTGCAAATGCCATGATCAAAGAGGAGGATGAGTCACGGTGGTTTAACTCATGCTGCACCCACTTCATGACGTTCAACAAAAAGATGCTTTAGGGGTATCAATTATTGGAGATGAAGTAGGCTGTCAGAGTTGGAGGCAAGCATTGATTGAGGATTGCTGGCAAGGGAGAAGTGACTTTGAATTTTGGTGGAGGCCAATTTAAAGTGTTGCACGAAGTCTACCTTGTGCCAGAGTTGAGGAAGAACAAGTTGGCAGATTTGGATTTGGAATTGCAGTTCAAAAAGCAAGGAGCGGTGGTGGTAGATTCCATTAGCAACTGCATTGTTGGAGAAGGTACAAGAGTGGGAGACTTGTACAAGCTCGAGGCATCAAATGTTTGACCCATATAACAAATCAAAGAATATTTCCCAGAAAGGTATAAGTTAGAATATTCCTTATAGATAAAAAAAGGATCACCCTAATATTGGAAGCCTTTTGGAGAGCAACATGTGGAGACTAGAGACAACTCGAGGGAGGTTGAGTGGTTTTGTGAGGGTCTCTAATTTGTACGTAGTGGTGCCTAATAATTTGGTATGGGAGTCAGGTTCGAGATGGGTGATCGATGGAAAGGAGAGGATAATACCACATGTGTGGAGATTTAGACACTAAGAGGCAAATTGTCCAAGGAGGAGCAAGTCCAAGGGCAGAAGTTTTAATAGTGGCAAGGATAAGGAGATGCCTAAAAGATGAAGCATGGAGATGAGCACGGGGAAGATAGCTCTAAACCACGAGATAAATTTATATTTGTTCTTGCTCAACATGTAAATTGCATAGCAGCCACACACACACATGCTATTGTGGTGGAGGGACGACTTGGGGGACATCTAGTGCGAATTCTCTTGGATAGCGAGAGTAGCAATAACTTTGTGTCAGCAAAGTTAGTGTAGGAGTGCAACTTGCCCATGAAGACTATGCCTCAATACGAGATTGAGGGCTCAGCTACTGTCATACAAAGCTGAAATGCTTGTATGGAGGAGTTACATCTAGAGGTTAGCAAAACCCAGCTGGTGGAGACTTTCTTTTTTGTGGAGCTAGTATGCGTGGGTCTCATCCTTGGGATGAGCTAGTTGGAGCGTGTGGATCCTGAGATCAAGTGTGTCATAGTTCTAACCTAGTGAGTTGACTACCTGGGTGAAGATTATGAGACATATCCCACACTGGCCCTTATGCCAACTAACTTTCTCAAATGGGTTCTCAAATGGGTGGAGAGTGTCATAGTTCTAACCTGGTGATTTGACTACCTGGGTAAAGATTATGGGATATGTGGGATATGTGGGTAAAAAGACCCAAGCGAACATGGGTCATCATGACTAGGGGCCTCTCATAAACACTAATTGGCCCTTTGCCTAGTTGGCATAAGGGGAGAGGGAAAGGTTGTGACAAAGTGGAGCATCAAGTGAAGCTTGAGTACAGTGGAGTGAAAGAAACCTGGTTTGGAACAAAGTTTGAGTCTCCAAACAAGTATCTTTCTACTATGTCTTTGAAGAAATACCTCTGTAATAAAGAAGATCAAGTCTTTCTTATGTATATACGTGAGTTAGGTTCTTCTAATGTTACCTTGGGCGAAGCTACAGTGAGAGTTGTCCTTGAGGAGTTTGTTGATGTCTTCCCTCCCGAACTATCTCATGGCTTATCACCTGCAAGAGGTGTGGAGCACGAGATTGTGTTGGAACTGGGTGTGAAAGCCATATATTGTAGGTCATTTTGACTGAGCCATGTTGAGGAGCAAGAGGTTAAGAGACAAGTGATGGAGCTATTGGAATATAGCTTCATACAACCAAGCAAATCTCCATTTGGTGCACCAATATTGCTTGTCAGGAAGAAAGATGACACCATGAAGATATGCATAAACTACAGAGTACTTAATAAGCAAATAATGAAGGATCAGATTCCCATGTCACATGTGGATACTATCATGGATCAACTCAGTGGAGCCTGGGTATTCACCAAGATAGATTAGATTGATGTGAAGGAGGCATATATTTACAAAACTGCTTTCAACACTAACTTTAGGCATTTCAAGTTCACTATTATGCCATCTGGCTTAACAAATGCCCCAGTCACATTCACTCGGTTGATGACTAAGGTGTTTGGTGGCTATTTGCATGACTTTGTGGAGATATTCCTTGACGATATTCTTATTTACAGTAAGAATATGAAGAAGTATGGAGCATTTGCAAAGAATTCTTCAGTTGCTACGGGAAAACAAGCTCTATGTAAAAAAAAAATGTGCATTTGCTCAGCGCGAAGTGGAGTATTTGGGTCACATTGTGATGCCAAGTGAAGTAAAGACTGATCCACAGAAAGTGGCAGTGGTGGAGAAATGGTTAGTTCCTAGCAATGTACAAGAGTTATAGAGTTTCTTGGGCATGGCTGTTCATTATCGACAGTTTGTCAAAGACTATGCCAAGAACGCTTCTTTGTTAACTAGATTGCTAAGGAAGGACGTTCCCTTTGCATGGAATGCTTCAAAGGAGGGCAATTTCCAAGCTTTGAAACAAGCCTTGGTACGTGCACTAGTTTTATGTATTGTAGATCCCTCTTAGCCTTATAAGGTATTGTGTGATGCAAGTAGAGTGGCCATTGGAGCTGTACTAATGCAAGAGGGAAGGCCTATTGTTTATGGTCATACTCTGAATCTTGCAGAGCAACAATACTTGACGTATGAGCAAGAGCTACTGGCTATTGTTAATACATTACAAGTTTAGAGGCACTATCTTTATGGTGCAAGTTTCAAGATGTTTACAGATCACAAGCCTTTGGTGTATCTGTTCACATATAAAGAGTTAAACTCTCGACAAGCCTGCTGGATTGTTAATCTCATGGAGTTTGGCAAATTTTTATTGAACATCATGTGGGGAAGGCTAACGTGGTGGCAAATGCTTTGTCATGTGTTAGGAAAGCCACAATGGTTGGAGAATTCCAAACATGCTTATGTAATGCATTAACAAGGACGGTTAGTGAGTTTAACCATGTAGTTCAACATGCTCAAGCACAAGACACTGAGATACAAAGCTTAGAGGACAACTAGAGCCACCATTTTCATTTCAGGATGGAGTTTTGTACTACAATGGCCGTGTATATCTTCCTCGTGTGGACCATTTGATCAACCATGTACTATATTTTCATCATGATCACCCAGAGGCTGGTGATTTTGGGGGGGAACAAAACGTATGAGTTGATTAAGAGGAGGTTCTATTGGAGAAATATAAAAGTTAATATTATAGAGTACTACAGGACTTGTGACAAGTGTCAATAAGTAAAGGTGCTCAGGGAGAAACTAGATGGGCTATTAGTACCATTGCCTATTCCATACAGGCGATGGGCAGTATCTCTATGTACTTTGTCACTCATTTGCCAAGGACACAGAGGCAGAATGAACAAGTGTGGGCCATTGTGGATAGGTTGACAAAGTTTGTCAAGTTAGTTCCCTTAGGGAAGAATGTGAATGCATCCAAGATGGCTATGATGTATTTACAACATGTATTTCCTATCCACAGATTTCCAGATGATATTGTAAATAATCGGGACTCCAAGTTCACTTCTAGCTTTTGTAGAGGCTTTTCTAGAGGTTTTTCTAAGTGCATGGAAGTGAAGCTTAAGCTGTGTAGCGGAGATCATCCCAGAACAAATGGGCAAACAAAGAGGGTAACCAAGGTTTGGAAGATTTGTTGAGGTGCACTATTAACTAGAAGGAAGGCTAGTGGGATAGGTATATTCCATTACTTGAGTTTGCCTATAATAACAGTCAGCACAATGGTATTGGAATGAGTCTGCACTATGCTATGTTTGGACGACATCCCAAGACAGCTTTTGAGCTAAGGTTAGCAAGTAAGAAGCCCTAGGGCAACATGGATGAGGAAGTTAAAGATCTGAATGTTGAACTTGAGAACATTCAAAGTTTGTGCAAGAAGAACTTATAAGTAGCTCAAAGTCGAGCTATTAAGTTTACTAATGAGCACAGAAGCTTCTAAGAGTTCCAGGTGGGAGATTATGTATATCTCCGAGTGGTATTTGCCACACATGTAAGTTAGAACACTATTGTGGCCTTACGAAAGGGACGTAATGATAAGTTGTCTTCCAGGTACTCAAGTCCTTATCTGGAGTGTATTGGTAAGGTGACATATTGATTACAGCTATTAGAAAGAGTGAGGGTGCACCCAGTGTTTCATGTTAGCCAACTAAAGAGAGTACTCACAAGGAACGAGTCCCAGGTATATTCTTTATGGATGTATGAGGCTAACGATACAGGACCAGTTGAGTAAGCTATACTGCCCTTGAGGACGAGGACTTGCTAATGAAGGGAGGATTGTTATGACTCATATAACAAATTAAATAATATTCTTTAGAAAGGTATAAGTTAGAATATTCCTTATAGATCTAAAAAGAATAGATTTAGAATAAAAAAAAGGCACCCTAATATTAAAAGCCTTTTTGGAGAGTAGTGGTAGCATCATGGATGAAAAGACACAGCAAGAAGAGAGTAAAGTTGTGTTCATCTTCTTGTTGTTGCACTATTTGATTTATAATAAGGTATATTTGAGACATGTTCTCCATATATGTATTGATATAGAAGCATAGTTTTACTTATTGTGATTCAAAAAAAAAAGTTTAACACTTAAGAATTATGGTTTTTACCCATTCTTTGATAAGTTTTTATATATATTTTTCTTGGTTTTTTATATTTATTAATTTATTTAATTTCATATGTTATTGTAATCTAGGTACATTTGTGTATATATTATACACTATAGCATTATTAAACAATCGGTGTGTGAAGAAAATCAAAACATTTCTAAATGTCTTTCTATGTTATATGTACGTTCTAATTAAAATGGGCATGTCTATAATCCCATTTCTTAATAATTAACAATTTTAGTTATTTAATTAATATTTTTTAATATTAAAAGAATATTTATAAAGAAAGAATATTCTTTAGAATGTATTTTTAAAGACAAAATATTCTTTAAAACAATCTATTTTTGTAATTGACCCTTTATAAATTATAGCATTAAAAAATTGATAATATTATAAAAGTAGAAAGTATTAAGTTATTTAATATATTATATTTAAGATTGTATGGGCCTAATATAAAAGTTATTAAAGAGCATGAGAGGTACATTATATAAATATTAATAAAATACTAATATTTAAATATAACATTAATTAAGAATTTGTAATAGTAATAATATATATATATAAAATCCTATATAGTCAATCTTCCATATCTTTTTATAAATTTATATAGTTAAGGAAACAATTGGTACTATTATTAAAGAGTTGAATGTATTATGAATAATAAATATACTATATTTTGTAATTATTTTAAACTTCAAAAGACATGTATTCTCTTATAGTTTTGTTGATTGTGATTTTATAACGCTTTTTGTCATCTACCTATATTGAATGGATTTAATATTTATAAAATATGTTGGATTTTTTTATTAAGAGACCATGTTTTTTATATGCATCCATTGTACCTTTTGCTCTCCTTTTCATGTCATCCCTTTTGCTGTTTAAATCATGCAACCTATACCATGCTTTTTTTTTGTGATGACTTTAGGTGTGTCGATAATTTGACACAGGTTATATGACATATTTAGAGTAATAAAGACGATCTTCAGTTTTTGAAGATCTTTGTAGCAATCAAAGTATGGTTTATGTTTTTAATTCTTTTGTTTAACAAAGTGTGGGGTTTGCAATTCCACATCACTACTTGCTTCTATGTTGTTTACACTCATTTATGTGGTTTTAATCTCCTCTCGTCACCTTCTTTTAAGCCAAAAAGGGTGTTGTAATTCTGTACGTGTGCCAACATGCCCTTCTAATTCTCGAACAATAGTCTCTCAATAGTCGACCACATGTTTATATAGTTTTAAGTACCTAGTCGCCTTATCGGAATTCTTTGGCATTGATTTTTAATCACAATTCTTGTCACATACTTTTTGATATCATCAATAATAAGCTCTTGTTTTTTGAGTTGGTCAGTCAATAGAATAGAGTTTGATTGTCCTTCTAGGAGAAGTGATTTCCATCTTCTCCACTTTTAAAGAGCATTAAGCCTTCTTTGGGTAACCACTCCTGTTCTAATGGCCATAATTTGTATTGCATAATAAGTGTACCATCTCTTGTGGAGAAGAAGAATTATAGTGGCACAAGGTGACCAGTTAAAGAATTGCTTTTCTATTTGATATACTCCTTTAAAAACTTTTCACCTCAATCACGAGCAAAGCACAAATTTTTTTAAAGATGCAATTTTTGAAAAGATCCATCATATGTGGTAAGGTAAGTGCACTTGTTCGTTTTGTAGAGTTTGAAACCTTGTTGAAGAATGCATCAATGTCTTCATGAGTGTGATTAACCATAAGGAAATTGAGCATGATTGTTTCAAACACACCTTGGCAACAAGCATTAACAAGTATGCTAGTACGTATCTAGAAAATAAAAATAAGTATAAGCCTAAAAAACCCTTAACTGAAATAATTTACTTATTTTTGTACCCTGTCTGATCTAGATCCTTCACCAAACTAGAATTCTCAATAGGGCCATTTGTTTTTTGTGTAGGCTATTGATAGTGCCTCTCATATTCTCAAGTAGCCTGAGGTGTTGTTTCTTCACTTTGAGATCACCCATAAGACTTAGGCTTCAAGGTTTCTTAAACACATGGCTAACTACTCAATAGTGAAATTGGAGTCGCTAGACTAGTGTGGAAGTGAAAAGTGTCCATATAATTCACAACTGTGTCCATATGTTAGCACATTTGTTAGTGAAACCAAAAATTTCATGACATTTCCAAGGCATTTTAGTGTTGCAACTAGCTTTGGAATGCTGGTCTTTGAATGATCCATCTTGTCGTGGATCAAGCACAAGTATTCTGATGGGCGTGATATAGAAAGCATGCGGTGTGCATAGTATTGAGATCGACAAGTTTATTGTGCAATCATGTGGGCCTCCATCTTCTTTTAAATGGCAATGATCTCCACCAAGGTTTTTGCACAAGCCTTTATAACCTTCAGTGATGTACAAATGTCACACTTGGAAAAGCTAGAGTGTTTTGCAATCTCCACATCCTTAAACTAAGTATTTCATATGTTGTTGAAATTACGATGTAGATTATTTGGAGCCCCATCAAACTGAGGTAGTTATTCACATGTTCACACAACTTCAATTGAGTGTAGATTGAAGGTAAAACTTTGAGATTTTCTCTGACCCTTGCATTTGTGGTACAACATTTGTGAGGCATCCTATCTACATTTGTGAGGCATTCTATTTGCATTTGCCTCTACAAAAACCTTTAGTATCTCTATGGTTGCCATAATGTAAGAGCGAGTTTTGACAAGGCAAGTTTCCCATGTACTAAGGCGTGCGCTCCATCCAATTACTCATCCCTTTGGCTGTAGAACGTGGTCTTCAAGATCCCATATATGGTGTATCAAGCTTTGAAGCAAATGGCCACCTTATTAAATACCATGGATGTACTTTGATAACCTCTACCCAAGGCCATTTCATCAATACACCTAGTTAGTGCAGCATATACAAACTCATGCATTTACTTTTGGTTGAACGTACGAAAGGCATGTCTACATTGGGTAATTTCATTCCGGTTTGCCATCTGACAACAATTCTTATTGCAGTAGTCAAATTGTGAAGATGCTAGCAATGCTTACTGAAGATGTGAAATCCATCTTGACCCTCTTGCCGGAACTTGCTGGGGTCAATTTGCAACCCATGAATCTTCTTTTCCTTATTATAGGACCAATGCAAATAACCTTTTTAAACATGGGTTGCCCTTCCAGGTTGTTACTATTGTAATCCAACTCTGAATATATTGAACCATCTGGCTATTTTGGTTTATATGTTTGCCACCTCACAAGAGATCCAAGATGCAATGTGCCATTTGGTGAAACCTCTATCACAACTACACCCATAAAGTAGGCCCCTAGTTTCTCTTCTGATACAACTTCCATTGGATTGACAATTAAGATGATCCTCCTCCCAACCTCGGTCTCATGAAGAAAAAGAATCACCTCATCCCTTATAGCAGGTAAGCCATCATCTTGTGAATTCGTACTAATATTTGTTTGTGATCCTGCATTGTTTGTATTAGCCTTGACTTCATCCACATTGGATCCACAATACAGGAGAACCCTCTTCAAATTCTATTCCAAGAACCTCAACATACTTATAAATAGTGTTCACCCAAACGTACACACAAAACCCTTGGGCACATGATGCATTATCATTTCGAACTTCTATGGTTACAGTGTCAACTATCTCATTGTTTTGGAGAAGATATTTTATCTCTAATATTAAACATATTGATGTCATTTATGATATCTATTTATACAATATGTAATAAATTTGAATTGAAGGTGCTTAATTCATATGCATGTGCAATAACATATAATTATGTATAAGGATATATTCTCATGCTTAATTGAGATAAGTGGTGGCGGGATTAATCCCGCCATCCCTTTCCCATCTTAGATATTAATTTTGCGACCCCTTCCCCATCTTGAACAGTTGTGGGCGGGATTAATCCTGCCAATCATTTTAAGAGGCATGGATGCATTGGCGAGATTAATTCCACCACCACTTCCTATTTTAGAGAGTTGTAAGTGGAATTAATCTCGCCAATCATTCTAGGAGGTGGGGAAGCATTGGTGAGATTAATCCTGCCACCCATCGAGAACTCTTTAAGATTTTGTGAATAGGATAAATCCCTAAAAGATTTTAGTGCAATTCTAAAAGTAGTATGCATCTAGAAGGAAGGCCGAATGGAGGAGTGGAGGATGTATAGTGGGTGTAAACCAATGTCAGGCATCACTAACAACAAGCTAGATCTGATCATCCAAACCAACTACCAAGGTACTAAGTGTGAGGGAGGTGCATTAAGTTAGTAGGATAAGACTGTGGCATAGGGTGGCAGTTTAGTGGGAGAGTGCCACCTATCTTACGTCCTAATACCACCCAATCCACTATATAAGTAGGAAGGTAAACAATGCGTCTGGGTCCTTTTAGTCCACCTTCTTAACAATGTATGTATCTTGCTCTGGCCATCTTTGGGGAAGGGGTCACCTTGTATATCTAAGAGGCAATATAATACATAGTTTTTGTCTATGCTGCCATCCCCATCCTCTCCTTCTCTTACTCCCACCCCTGCGAGAACTCGCACTCTAGAACAAGGGGGAACTCCACTCCACTAGTACACGGACCCTCGTAGTGTCTAGGTAGAGGCCACTACTACACCTTCTAGTGCATCCTGAAGTAATGGCCATACCCTTGGCCCCGAACCCCGGGACTGGGTGTTGGCAACAATATCCTGGAGACTCGCGAGATCACCTATGTCAACTCACATTTGGCCTATGGAGTCCCCGACAACCATTTATGACAACCACGAAGGGATAATAATTATATGTAGATGGAGTTCACCATAGCAAGCAGAGTTGTTGCCCGAAGAAGAGATCAAAGAGTTAGGATTAACTCATTTGAATAACTAGAGATCAATGAATACCAACTGGCTAAGAGGATGTGCCATGCCGGCCAGGAGAGGCCAAGGAAGGGCGGGAAAGTGCCATGAATGCCACAGTCATCCCCAACCTCACATGTTAAAGTTCACCATATGGCCAACCTCCCAAGAAGCAGAAGACCTGGCACATCGAAGTCAGCCGCAAGCCATAGACGATGAAAAAGATATGAAGAACCCCTAGCATGTCCTAATGAAATCCCAAGTGTAGGAACGTGCGGGAATGAGTAACACCTGGATAGGCGAAACCATCCGATGACGACCTATGATGCAGAGTGGGATGAATGGTAGAACAAAGGAAGCCCTCCACCACCTCTCGACATAGGTGAAGGTGATGACTACAATGAAATCCCCACACCACAGAGTTGAACCCATATTTGATGATTACCCCCGAGGGAGGAGACCTCACACAAAAGAACCCTAGGACAAGAGATGCATGTGCTAGAGGCAGGAAACTTGAAGTAGCGATGATAGCGCATGTAGTGACAGTGGACAAGAGCCGTAGGTTCTGCATGGCCAACACTACGAGGGACGCAAGGTAGTAAACCCAAGTTCGCCGTCACCCAATAGGGCAAGACAAGATGGATGTGAATGCCTAGAAAGAGGGGAGGAAGAGCCTCATTCGGAAGGCCCCCGCAAGGAGGGGCATTGACCACGAACAAAGAAACCTCCGCACCAAAAGTTCAACAAATCAAACAATGCAACAGGCCAAGGTGAATACCAAGATGGTGACATGAGGCTCTGAGAGGTCGGACAACACATGGCAAGACCACCCACACAGAGGTGACTAGATGTCGACAAGCTGATAGATTGGGAAGAGGAGTTGGTGAGGGGAGCTACACAGTGGTCACTTTGGACTAGGGATGAGGGGATTCAGTCTCAGGGCGAGGGTAATCTGCATGAGCAAGCGAGACCGTACCAACCACACGAGGGATTCCACAAAGGTGTATGGCAGAGCTACGACAACCAAGAGACGAGAGGTTATTATCTTAGGGCGAGGAGAATCTGCCCCAGTAGCCACGACTGTCCCGACACCGCAAGGGGATTCTACAAAGTTGCACGGTCCTGCCAAGAGACCCATTGGATGAGGAGATACCGTTCAATCGAGGTATGCCACATCACTAGCAAACATGCTGGTCCCACAAAAGAGGGCCCCGAGGGACAGCCAATAGAAGCCCATCCTCATGATCAACCCTAAATGGAAGGGCGGGTGTGCAAGGGAGGAAAAGGTACCTGTAGGGTATCAAGACATAGACCTCAACACGTACGAAGTTGAGGGATCAGAGCGAAACACTTTTCAGGAGCAACATGAAGCCATGGGGGTAGACCTAGTGACCTTATTGTTCCACGCACTTAATTGGATGTAGGAGAGCACAATGACATAGCCCTTACCCACGTTTCAAGGAGCGAGGGGCAAAGACGCCGACCAACATGTACACAAGTTTGAGCAGGAGTGTAAGCTGAGGAGTGTAAGTGACAACCACAAAAAGCTAAGCGCATTCGCATGCACCTTAGACAAGAAGGCACACACCAGGTGGATGTGATTCCACGAGGCAAACGAAGGAGCTCACTAAGAGATTGCACGAAAGGCATTCTTGGACACCTTCTGGGAGGAGAAGAGCGAGGAAGAAGTAATCTATAAGTTAGCTAACTTAAAACAGAAAGCATGAGAGTCGGTTCATGAATACACAGTCCATATGTTGGGATATATCGCCTAGCTAAGAGATCCACTGGTCGACCTTACAAGAAAATGTGGTACTGGAAGGGATTGCGACCAGATATTCACAAATGGATTTGGGCTGGATGACGACCAGACATTTGACAAGTTACTCCAGTATGCCAAGAAAGAGGAGAAGGAAAAAGTCAAGAGGCGCCAAGAAGGAAGATGCACGACAAATTTGATGTTGAAAGGGCAAACGACACCACCACAGACAAGGAGAACCTCTTGAACGCCCCAAAGCCCGCAAGGAGGGAATGACGTTCGGGAACCAAAGAGCAAGGATAACCACAACGAGGAGAGGCCCACAAAGCTGCAACATAAAAGTAGGACTTAATTGCAATACTCACCTAATTAAGATACATAGCACACGGAGACAAGTACTATAAGGTATGTAACATTCGAGGATCCCATAACACAAACAACTGCTATTGACTAGCCGATCTCATGAGTAACATGCTACCTCAGGCAACAACATTAGTGGTTGAACAGAAGTTGGAGGTGGACATGGATAATCAGAAGAGCAAGGACGCAGGACCAACATGAATGACCAGTCCCATTGAAGGTCGTGGTCATGGGAGCATAGCTGGAGGTCACACTCCCAAGAGCAACAACTATACTAACTAAGGTATGATGACAGGGATAAACAACCAAAACGTCAGGAGTTGATATGCAGCTCTATCATTACTTCTGGATCTCGTTGATCAAGCCAATGTTGGAAGTGAAAGTACTAGGCACTGCAAGGTGGTAAACAGCTCAACCACCACTTGCTCAACACCAATCTCCATGCTGCAAGCCAACCAAGTAACGGTAATATCACCATGACTACACTATGGGGCAATTATGAGATCATGAGCTCAACAGGCAAAGAGGCGAGACATCCAAAGAAAACAATGATGATGAGGGAATTGTGAGACACACAAACATGCCACAGTAGCACCAGCAAGTGTCTAACCCACACAAACTAGCACCAACAATAGTAGATCCAAAGTCTCAAGTTCTAGACAAATGCAAGCAAAAGGGGAATTCGACCTACTCCTAAGTCACCCATGGCTCAGGGGCCTGATGACTAGGACCACCAGCAAGTAAGAAAGGACTAATATCCATGGTAGCGAAGCAAGTTCGGGCACCACTGTCGGAGTTTTGATCGCAGGAATACCACGTGCAAGGCTAGAATGAGGGGCTTGACGACGACCAAGGGGAGGTTATAGCAGCTGCATGCTTGTGTCTTGCATGTAGGTAAGAAGATCAACCTCGGACTTTACATGGTTTGTCTAGTTATAGCTATATAAAGAGCATCTCTCACTTACATACAATGTGTACTAAGAGGCGGTTCACATGTGCCCTCACCCTCAGGAATTTTTTACCCTCGGGAGGTCACAAGTGATATTTTACCCTCACTTCGTGAGGGTCTCAAGGTCAAGATTCTAAATAAGCCTAGATTTAATAAAATTCCCTCACCCTTGTGATGGTAAGAATATGTTTTTTCTTGTCATGTGTCTCATTATGATAAGTTTAAATAAAAAATTTTAAAATATATTAATATACATAGTAAAGATTTTTTTTTATTTTATTTTATATTAAAATTATGATATAATGAGAAGCTTACAATTCTAATTTATATTTATTTTATTTTAAAAAATGAAATTTATTAAGTTTAAATTAATAATTTCCTTTATGTAAATAATCTAATATATTTTCACTTTATATTTTATAGAAAGACTCCTATCTCCATTGCTGCTGTTGCTATATATATGATATCAATGCTTGAGACCAAAAAGTCTTTAAAAGGTAGATTAAGACTAATAACTTAATACATTATTTGCTCTAATTATTATATGTTCATTTTTAATTATGTGCTACATATGTGTCCTTCGTAGTAGGTGTGACAAAGACAACTATAAAGAATGCATATACACGTCTTTGCCCACATGCTGAGAGGTTAGTTCCAGAATGGTTTTGTAAAATTCCAGATGTGAAAAGGCTCCTCCAACCATGATTTAATTATGTATAAGAATTGATAATGGAACCACTTATTGCATAGATTTGATTTTTTTTAAGGTGGCATTTGTAAAATGATTTTGCATTTATATTAGCTATTAATAAAATTATTATATATTATTATATTGAATGGACAAGAACATCATGCATTTGATTCTAAAACATTTCTTGTCCTTCGGTTTTACATTAAGTAATTTATTAAACTACATAGTGAAATTTGTTATGGTGAGTATGTTATTGAATAACATCTTATTATTGCTTTAGAAGGAACTTTTAAAAGTTGGGTGAATAATATCTTATCATTCCTTTATAGAAGTAACTTTTAAACCCAACTTTTAGTGAAACTCTCGATATTTAACAAGGACTTTGATAAAAAGGTGTAACATTCAAAAAGTGCAAACTTTTAATTGTGTTTAAAGTCGGGAATAATAACTTTAATTTATGTTTAAAGATAATTTTATGAAAAGACACAGAGTGAGTGAGGAATAATAACTTCAATTTATTTTTAAAGACGATTTTGTGAAAAGACATGGAGTGAATTTAAAAGTAAAATAAAGATTATAGTGTGGAACATTCAAGATGTCACTATATTTAATGATTCAAAAAACGTAGTAAAAATAATATTTATTGCACAAGTTTTTACTCATTCTAAATATTATCGATAAAGATTAAATGTGTGACCAGTGTATAGAAAGATAAATTATTATGTATTATGTGATTTAAGAAAAGTAAATATGAAGAACATGTTGTTTTAAAATGTTCAACTTAGACAAATTAGTGACTTAACTTCACATTAACATTAGAAATCTTTCTTACACAAATAAAATTTACAAGCACTTGATTAGTTGTTAAAAATGCGCAAAAACATCGGTATAATTCAACCTTTCCATTACAGTTGAATATTAATTTTTCCCTTATTAAAATGTTTTTTATAATTCATTTAAATTATGAAACATGAATTCATTCTTATAATAAGCATGCTTAAGCAACTTTGTCCATAATACACAATAAGATCCTTCATTATTATTATTTGTATGTTAAATATATTGCACATGCATGTATCTATGTGTGAGTGACAACGTGTGTACATGTAAATATGCACACTTTTCTTGTGGCTATTCAATGTTCATAAAGCTTAAATGTATTATGGCTTTCTAGAAAAATCCATGGAGATCTTTAATGTCAAGTTAAGTAAAAATCATTTTAATTAAGTTATCATTTTTCATACAAGTGATTCAAATTCCATATATAAGTGTATACACACACACACACACAATATGTTTAAAAATCTAAATTAGTGGATTAGTATTGAAGCTTTTTTATATTTCAAAGATTAAACACATAGTAAGTTCTTCATGGTGCATTAATGATTTATAACATAGATACAAACATATACTAAACTCTCTCTATTTTTCTATCTATTTATTAAAATCATTATATTGGAATTGGAATATAATTAAAAAGGTAAAGCGGTTATATTTATTAAGAAAGACTATTATATAATTACATATGATACTCGTATATATTCATACAAATACAAAAGTAATGCTTTTTTATTAATCATAACTATTTAAAATTTGATAAACTAGGAAACCAAGGGTAAAAAATATATTTTAATATCATTAACCTTTTTTATTTATATCTTCATATACATATTAAATTACTGAATGCATTAAATTGTTTAAGAGAGTTATATAACATTCAATGTAAATCATATCAAATTATGATGTTATATTTACAGACAGTTAGTAAGGTATTATTTAAGAAAAAAATTTATTTTCTAAGCATATTACTTTCTTACCCTAATAAATTTAAAAATCAAATTTGAATAATATATATATTGTGTAACATACAATTTAAATTATTGGAGACATTGGAGTGCTTGCAATAAAAACATATATTAACTTAATGTGGGTATAAAATCAAGTTTGAAAGAGCCGATATTATTAAAAATGTCAGATCCATTAAGCTACAAAACCCTGCTTATATACAGGAGACCTCCTGCCACGTGGCACACATGCGGCACGTGGCGCTGACACATGGCGGCCAGATCACCACCCATGTGTCACTATGCATGTGTGTATATACACATGCGTATATACGTTACATTACATAATATACAGTATCTTACATTATCCCCCCTCTGCGGTTGTGTAGATGGTGATGGATCTGATGGTCCTGGATCCGTGTGAGTTGGGCCATCTAAGGTATGACGAATGTAGTCAAGAGCTCGAACAAAAACCGTTTCATTCGAACTACGTGAACTATTTCAACCTCATGAGATCCCACCAACTGTACCTGATACACCTGAGGACCAACCTTTCGGAGAACTCGGTAGGGACCAAGCCACTTATGTAATAAACCAGTTGCAAGCCCAGGTGCGGTTAACTTGGGAAAACGTACCAGTACTAAGTCACCGTCAGCATAGTCTGGTGGAGTTTGATGTCGTGCATTGTAAGAAGATTGTTGCTGTATTTGAGCCCGACCAAGATGTTCAGCAGACTCTGCACGCAGAAGAG